>OZ010610.1:2476457-2613957 GCA_963932145.1 Acanthosepion lycidas | reverse complement strand
TTTTTTTTATCATTTCACTACAAGCAAAGCAATAATGTCACTAAGACGCAAGGATTTACTTAGAATGAAAGAGAATAAAAAGATTTTAGTGAGGAGAAAGGACAATAAAAGAAAAGGTTTCAGGAAGCCAGAAGATGGTGATAATGCCACCCAAACACAAGCCTTTACTGAGAGTGAAAGAGAATGAGAAGGCTTTAGCGAAGAGAAAAGAGAGTAAAAGAACAGGTTTCAGGAAAACAGATGGTGATAATACCACCCAAACACAAGGGTTTACTGAGAGTGACGAGAAAGCTTGATAAAACAACAGGTTCCAAGAAAACAGATGTCGATAATACCACCAAGACACAAGGGGTTACAGGGAGTGAAAGCCAATGAGAAGACCTATAGTGAGAAGAAAAAACAATAAAAGAACAGGATTCAAATATTCTGAAGATGATGCAAGGCGTTGCATTTAAATTTTTGTAAGTAGCAGAGGATAAAGAAACCAGAAGTATAAACTGTTGGAATAGAATTTACGGTTCTGTCTAATTAGTTCAGCAGTAATCCGCTGATACTTAGTTGCCAATCTAGTAGTAGCATAAATTCATACAGTGAAAGCTCCAAGGAAGAAAGCTCATCAAAACAATTCCAATGAAAGTATTTATAGAAAAAGATAGAGGAAAGCCATATCACGACGCTGGGAAGGGACTGAAGTCGAGATACCATGTTAGGACCGATTACCTTCTTTAGATTTGTCAAGAATATTGAGATAGCAGGAACACCAGACTAGATATGGCAGCAATATTAAATGCACGGACGAATGGTAGATTTATAAACATGAAAAACTAGAAAAAATGGCTGGCATGACTTAGTGAACCAACTTTCCTAACACTGAAGCTAACAACTGATGCAATATAATCACTCCACTTCATGTCAGTGGAAAAAGTGAGCCCAAAAAGGTACAATTAATTACTCTCTTGGAGGTTACCATCGGCCATACTGATGGAAGGCAGAAGTGTTCTCTATGGTGATTAAATGATAGCAGTTTTGTTTTGAAGACATTATAATTATCTGCTGGAACATAGATATCTACTTTCAGGTGTTTGCATAAGTGCCAGTTGACCACTTTTCCTCGCCAATTATGCATATGTAACATCGTTGAAGTGGGACTCCTATATACCACCCATCGCCAAAGAAGTTTGGGAGTCGATTCCTTCTATCGTATCAAAAAGTACCTGATTCCTTCTGAAATTCATTACCTAATAAGAGTCAGCTCAGAGCGAAAACGGGTTATTGCTGCCATGTCTGGCCTGAAGCTGACCTATTCTAACCTTCCGAGAGGGTCCAAAAGCGCTTACGCGGCAGTGTGGGTGATGAATTGCTTTCTACCCTGCAACCCCTATTCTACAGACGAAGCGTTGCTAGTATCTCGATGTTTGCATGGCAGATGTTTAGGCGAGCTAGTGAGTTGGTGCATAATTATCAGGCGTTTTTTAAACAATATTTATTATGAAAAAAGAAACATCACAATTGAACAAAAACATTTTTAAATGTTTATGATTATTGACACGCATCTTTATAGCCTGAAAATAAAATAATATTTTTATTGAAAAAAGGTAAACAAAGCTAATTTTTATTAACAAATAACTAGCCTACAAAAACGCCTGATAATTATGCACCGAACGAATACATTTTTAGTTCCACTATTTCAGGTCTTCAGAGCTAAGACCCATCACGCCAGGTACACAAGGTAAGCCCATTTTCATTTCCTTCGTATTCCATTGGTAAATTCCACTTAGACAGCTTTTGCCACAGAACTGTTACTTTGTGGAATAGACTCCCGCGTGGATGCTTCTTTGAACACTGCAATCTTAACCTCTTCAACTGTTTTATATCCTCATAATTTTAATTTCCTACTTCCTTCTCGTACAAGCCTGATTCAGTAATTCATTACCTCGAGCGAATCTTCTTGGACCTTACATTGAGTGATAATTTGTAAAAAAAAAAAATAAAAAAAAAATGAAAAAGCCAATTAGAACAGAAGACTAAATGACTCAAATTATTGTTATTCGCCTCTAGATTTCGTCAACGTGTGGCTTAAAGGTGCTTGCGGCTCTGGGGTCTTTCTCCGAACGTGGTATTTCCTCTCGTATAAACGTGAGGGATAGGTTTTTACTCTCTCAGATGGGGCGCTTATACACCATCCGTTTATCCCTCGTGTGCATATCCTAAACGTAACTTGGTCGACTACCTGTTTCCATGCAAAGGGAAGCCCAGATTAGCAACCATAATTATTACCATATAAAACATATCTGGGAGAAACAAACAAACAAACAAACAAACAAACAATTGATTGATTGGTTTTTTATGGCTTTTCAACGTTTTGCAAGTTAATTAAAGCCAGAAAAATATTTTTAGATTGTAAGAATATTTTGAAGCTAATTATGATTTAATGATACAAGTCCTACTTATTAACCCCTAGTTGGTGGGGGGAGAAAAGTGGTGTCATTATTTATAACACCACCACCCACATAAAAGCTTACAGTACCTGGTATTCCGAAACGGTCACCCATCTTGCCACGACGTTGCTTAACTTCGCTGATCTTACGGGAACTGGTGTTTCAAATTGATATGACCGTAGAAAGAAAGAAAGAAAGAAAGAAAGAAGAAGAGGAGCAGAGTGCAAGGAGGAGAAAATAAAGAGAGAGAGAGATCAACATGTAGTAAGAAAAGGGTGTTTGAGTTCTGTTTTATACGAATTCTTATATTGAATTCAAAATATTTTGATTGGTTCAAACAGTCGAACAAAAAACCGTAAGAACAATTTAAGGGTGAAAACATTTGATGATTTTGGTGAAATAAAATCAGAGAAAAGTAGAGAATGGAATTATTTTTATTTTATTTATTTTTGTAAATATAATGAAAAATTTGTTTTTACGTAGATATTTAGAAAACCAAGCCGCGTTTGACACAATGTCTAAACAGTCGCCCTTTCTGCCTTCCATCAAAATGGCTGATATTAACCTCCTGGTGCCTTCTCGAGCTAACGTTCTCAGCTGATATGAAATGGAAATACTATATTGGATCCTTTGCTAGGTCAGCTGCTAAGAATGTCGGTTCACTGTGTCTCGATAGGTAATTTTTTTTCTCTCCAGAATCTATCTTCCATATTTATAAGTCTACCATTTGTCCATGATTAGAATATCGTCACCATATATGGTCTGGTGCTCCAGCTATACATGTAAAGATCCTTGATAAAATCCAAAGAAGATTCTGCAATATTATTCGTCCTGATCTGGCATCTCGGTTTCAGTCACTTTTTCACTGCCGTAGGTTTACCTCCCTCTGCCTTTTCTATAATTTCTACTATGACAACGATTTGGATGAGCTCTTCCCCATGGAAATTAAGCTAGTGTATGCTTCTTTTTGCATTATTTAAATTATTCGGACTATTGTCCTCATCTTTGTCGCCATTAATTCCCCTCTGAAAGTTCTGCACTGCCTTAACCGGGTATTGAACTCACACTCTTTGGGTCCTGTCACTGGATCTAACTAACGCCTTTAACTGATAACTGACATCCATTAAACATGGCACATGGAACAAGAACAGTCTACCCCAGTGAGCGAAATAAAGGGTTCAGTTCGACATTCCGACCACCTGAAGAAGGCCGGAGCGTACAACGGCCGAAACGTTGTAATAAATATGGCGACAAAGATGAGGACAATAGTCCGAATAATGTAAATAGTGTACATAATACCTCATCTCAGAAATATAGACAGGTTATTTTTGCATCTTTATTTTCTTCATTTCAATTAACTTAGCAATGGGATGATGGCTCATTGACCCCTTTCATCTCTGTCTCTATTTTTCTTTAGTTTAATTCCCCATCTCCTCCCTCGTTAGGTAGTCAGTGATGTCAGTTCTCGGTGGATGCGGGGCGACTTTCGTTTCACGTGTGTGTTTTCGTATTTGTTGTTGTGTCTGAATGAGTGTGTGTTTGAGTGAATGCTTGAGATGAATTAATTTTATATTATTAAAATCCCGCAATGATTTCGTCCAGTTAACTAATGTTTCTGCCACATTTAATGATTGGGGGGGGATTACTAACATTATTTTATTTGGTTTCTTGTAAATAGTTGTTTTCATATTGTAAATACTCATTGGGGCTAGTTTTTAAATTGTTGTTTTATTCCCCTCCCCACACAGACAATGAATTGTACATATTGGACTAGTTAGGATTTTCATAGAGACAATGAGGTTATTATGGTGGATGTAGTAAGAAAGATAAGTAAGAATGTGTTGTTTTGGTGCTAGGATTATTGTGGTATGTTTGGGTCAGTGCTTGTGGCTAGCTAAGTTTAAAGTTAAGACATATGAAGACCGCCCTTTTTCCTAATTCCTCATTTTGGCCTTGTGCCACATTTTGTAAATAAATTACAGATAAATACCACTTTTCGTACTTAGTCTAAGCGCAGTACTAGTGACTGGTGACGAGGCCTAACCAATTTACAGTTGAGTTGGAGATGTAGCCGTAGATTCTATGCTAAGAGTTTCTTTTCTCGCTAATGGAAATCTCTTCCGGTCCCATGCTTTCTAGCCAACTTTAATCTTCAAATTTTAAATGCAGTGTCGCTTTCGACTGTCCTCCTGATTATCTTTTATTCTTGTTCCTTAGTAAAGTTTCCATACCTAGTTACCCCTGTGTCTTAGTGGCTTTACTGCCTTTCTTAGGGTGAAATTGATTAAAAAATGTCATTAGCGATCAGATAAACTAGCAATGACTTGTAAGAACAATCGCTATACAGCAGACGACTACAGCTAGTTTAAATGTATAACTTGAATTATAAGGAGAATGAGAAAGAAAGAAACAAAGTAAGGATTCAAATCAGATAGATATAAAGCTGAAAGAGAGTGGATGATGAGAGAAAGAGAGACGTTAAGAGAGATAGGATTAGAGAGAAAGATTAAAATACAGAAATACACAAAGAGTGAAAATGGAGAGTAAGATAATAAACTCAGAAGTAAGTGAAGAGTAAGGAGTGGAGTAAATTAGAGAGCTGAATGGAGAGAAAGGTGAAGATTAAGATGAAGAGAAAGGTGGAAAATAAAATAGAGGATGCAGTTTTCGTGCAGAGGTGTTGCAGAGGTCATTTCCCTTGCGTTGTTTCTCGGTGCATTTAATTTGTTCTGCCACTCTGTCGTATGAGTGGTGCTGTTCCTTAGACAATAACCGGACAATCAACGGCCGTCACTTTAACAGGCAATCGGGTAGGGAAGAACTGTGTGCGGCGTTAGGCGAATAATGAATAAATAAAGACGCACCAATCTATTGCCATCCAACCCATACAACCGTCTTTCGGACCCACGTCCCCGCCTCTATGACACCCATCTTCAACATTCAGTACTGACTAAATTGGAAGGGTTCACTGTGAGAGTATGGGGGTGAAGTGGGTCGGGCCAAAGAACAGAAGGTAAGGTGCGTTGGTGTGTGGGTAGTATGACGGATCGGAAAGGTGAACGATGAGTAAAGTGTGTGGAGCGATTCGGTGAAGATTGGCTTGGAGACATCAGCGCTATTGTCCAACGGAGAAAAATTAGAGGAAAATGGGGTAAAATGTTGTTCAGATGATCAGTTGCCGGTGTGGGGTCTGGAAGTGTCTAAGGTACAGGGGAGATGCTTTTGTTAGATGGGCAATGTTTTGAACTTGTGTATTCATAGATAGATAGATAGATAGATAGATAGATAGATAGATATGGCAGTCTCGGGTAGCTAGGTGGCACCAGGAAGTAGGGATGGGGGATACTCGGTTATTGGTAAAGATGCTCTGACCTAGAAACGATGCCTGTACCCAAATTTTTTGGTTTTTAAAAAAATGTGTCTAATATTAAGAACCTTTGGTAATGTTTGCTGTGTTGATTTCCCTAAGATATGAACATAGATAGATAGATAGATAGATAGATAGATAGTACCTGATAAATGTATTAATATCTTTTGAAATTTTTAAAACTGTAAAATAACGAAAACAATATTGTTTTATTTGGGAAATTTTCAGTTTTTGTTTGCTAAATTATATTTTAGGTTTATCGTCTAAAAGAACGTATTGGAAAACAAAACTGGCAAGGTGAGTTCAAATTCCGATCGAATTCATTACATTCACTTAAAAAAAAGTATTAATTCATCTCTTCTCCCAGTTGGGTAACCCACCTATAAGAAGGACAACTCTGAATTCAAAAGTGGTTTACTGGTGAAGCGCATATTATAATAGGACCTTTGAAAAGATTTTCGAGTTCACATTAACTGTTTCACGGATTTCTGGGTTATCTGATCTTGACAGTGATCGAATAAAAGTTTAAGTAAAAAGTTACAGACAAAAAGAAACTTAGTATTTCATTTTTTAGATTATTATTATACATCACTTACCATCATCTAGTGAGCATCAGTTGAATCACAATAAACAACAGACATCACATATCAACCAATCAATGAACACCTGATGATGACCAAAGTGTACTTGGTCGAAACTTCGTGTCTATAATAAAGTCTATATCAAATAAAATGAAGACAATATTTCGAGAAAAAGAAACTTATATAAAAGAAAATAAAACACTAACAAGTACAAATTCCTTAAAGATTTTCTGAAAATTACATGCTTGACATTTATCTTTAAACAGGGTCGAACCCTCTTCTAGTTCCCAATTTTTTTCTGTAATACATTAAGTGGATGTGTGAGTGATGTAATAGCTAGAAGCGTGGAAACAGAATCGGTAAGCCAAAGCATAGTGCGTTGTATTCACTTCGGACTAATACCCTTGGAAAAGGGATGAATGCACCTCTCCTCAGCTATAGGTTTTTATTTTATTTTTTTACTAATATGTTCACCTAAAACAATACCCAAGAGCCACTCAAAACAAAGGGTTACTAAATGGGGTGAGGAAATAAGTGTAAATTATGACGATAGGTAGGATAAGTAACGGCTGACCCAAGTTTTCCTGTTTAAGATTGTAGTCCTCGGAGAAACATCTTTTTTTTTCCATGAAGTGTCGGCTGTTTTAAAAAGGCTGCTCGAATGCAACTTTCTTTTTACCAATGTAATACGAAGATAATGTGAATGGCTAGCCCCACCCTCCTGTATATGGTATGGCGTCTTAGCTGTGGGTAAAATAGTAGAGCAAACTGGGTTCTTTAGCTTTGGTGGGCAACTATTCTAGAAGAAAACTCAGAATTCAAAATCTTCGAGAGGAAAACAGGAAACCATTCTACTCTTCTGTACCAAATACAAATACCAGCACGACCAAATTTTTTCCTTCCATTTTCTCCCGGTTTGACACTTATTTGGTACGACATGCATTCTTCTTTATGTACCATGTTCCCCCTTTACGATCACGACTCTCCACAAGTTCCTGTAGATTTTGATAAATATTGTATTTCTAATATTTCACCATAACCCTGTTCCGCCATTCATTTACTCAAACTCATTAAATATTGTTTTCCATTGTTTTCCTCTGTCTCTCTTGCTTTTAATCTGTCCTGTGGGTATCAGATTTTCCAAACCTTCTTTCTTCATTATGTTCCCTAGGAACCTCAACTGTCTCTTCCTGATGTTAAGTATAAGCTTCCTTTAAAATTTCGCCGTTGCTCGGGCCATGGTCTCCTTAGAACCACTTTTCTATTGCTTCAAGTCTCCTCTTCATCTTTGAGAAGATTGTCCAGCACTCACAGCAATACAGGAGGATAGATATTACGTGACAGTTTAGTACACATCACCTTGTTTCTATCGATTTTTTTTCTATTTCTTAATACTCTGCTAAGCTTTTGGAATGCATCTTTGGCTATCCTAATACGCCTTCGGATTTCATATTACATTTTAGAATAGTTTTCTCCTAAGCACGATTATTTTATTACACGTTTATTAAATTTATTTTTTTTAAGCACGGCGGAACGTTTATTTGAACCGACACGCTTATTTAATGAGTTTTAAAAAATTCCCACCCGGTATAACTTTTCCAGACAGCACTTGTATCTTTTTCTAAGGATAGACATGGCTATGCACAGATATTAAAGTAAATGAAACCGGTTGGTTGGTTAATTTGTTTAACGGCACATCAACTTCTTATGGGTCATTAAATGCTGAAATTTAATTTGGGGGATCTTTGAAGTAATAAAAATATATGTTATTCTGCTTTCACAATTGAATGCATGGCAGATGATACTCAGATTTAAGAAATTGTAGAATATTAGATGGATTACTGTCATAAAAGTTCTTTCATGTTGGTTGGTTGTTTGATTTTGTTTAATGACATATCAGCATCTATATGGGTTATTTAATGCCGTAATATAAATAAATTGAACGCAGTTGTATGCCTTCAACTACAGACAAAATGTATTGATGTTCATTTTGTTTTAAAATTGAATGGTTAGTCATTTTACAATAAATATATGCTGTTGGTTATTTTTTTTTTTTTTTTTTTTTTTCATATAAACAGGTATTGCAGGTATTTTTACTATAAAAATGTATTTTTATACTTTCATATTGTTTTGTTTAGGGGTTGGCTATTTGCTCATAGCTACGACCCTAACAGATGCTACCATTCTGGGTCAGGATGGAATTGGGAACAACAGCAATTAAGAGGTGGTTGCACACTCCTCAAAAATCTCCAATCTCCCGATCAGGAGACTTGCTGCCGGATGTAGTTTATCGTCATACTCAGGACTAAATGAAATGTAAGAGAGCCATGATCGCCTACGGGCTGCATTATCTAAATATGATAGAAACATGCAAGGTGCAGTGAACGTAATTAACGTGACTACCTATATTCGTATGCAAGCAGGTGTGACAGGTAGGAATTAATAGAAAATTAAAATTAAGTTGTTTTGTTACGAATAAATAAGATTTTATGTATAAAACTGGAGCCTTTTTAAGCTTTTCAGTGTCACATATTTATTGAGGAATATTTAAGGAGATGCATCCAGGGGTATATCTTAAGAACACGTCCTGGGAAAAAAAATGCCGTTCTTAAATGCGGCTATCTCCGTTCTTAAGACACAAGCTTATTTTATGAATAAAAAATGAGGCATCATCTCTTTTATGATTGGTTGTAGGTTATGGTTTGAAAACCACGATAACAAAATTTGTAACGTTGAGGTCTTTCAACACGGTTATTCATTTTCAGAAACAATTTTTTTTTTCAATTAACGTTAAGATAATCTTTGCATATATTCACTTTCATTTATTTACTCAACATCAGTTGATAAAAAACAAATACAAAGCCTTAGTTTTCCATTGATGTTGCAACGCCATTTTCCCTATGTTATAATGCTATATAATTTAAACAAAACTGATCATTTATAGATAAACTCTAAGTCGAATTATATATATATATATATATATATATATATATATATATATATTAAAATTATAACATAAGCATGTCATAACATTACTACAAAAATAGCCATTTTATTTCAACACTTCTGGTGTCTTGTCAAGTAATAGTGTTGATCCTAATATTATTCGGTCTACTTAGTATTGAGACCTTTTTTAAAAATAGTGATTATGATTATCGAAATTTTATTCCATCTATACCAAACCTGTACAAGAATATATATATATATATATATATATATATATATATATATATATATATATAGTTGTATTCCCACCCTACAAAAGTAGAGCATAAACATAATTATTTATTTAAAAATATGATTCCAACACGCTACATAAGAAGTCTCATGTTTCAAAAACAAGAGCCGAAAACTTCAATATAATTATTAGAATTAAATTGAGTTAAAGTGAGCTCTGTTTCATCTTCAAGCGAAATTTTTTGGAATAACTTGTTTCTGAAATTTACGTGTTTTATATCGGAATCTAAAATTCCCATGGTGACAGCCATCGTGGATATTTGAAATAGGTAGGGGTGTTGTCTGCTAATGATATGTATCAACATAGAGTTACTTTCATAGATGTTAAGTCAGGGTAAGGTGGGGGTGTCTAAATTTAAAGCGGAAGATGTTTTCAATCACTCAGGTTAACTTGTTTATGAAGATTAATTTATTTTTTTGTTTTATTTCTTTATGAAAGGGTTTTGTGTATATAAAAACATCTGTTATTTGACGACTTCATAAAGGGCTATCATTTTTTGTAGGGTGCTAAAACTTTTTATTTGGTCCATGGATTATAAAAGTTAATTTATTGTATGTTAGTTTTAAGCTAAATTGTTCAATGCGTGAATTTGATGATGTCGGCAAAAAACCGTTAACTCATGTCTATTGCTTAATAGATTTTTATTATTTAGAAACTTGATAATGTGCAGTTTCTCATGGAGGCACAATATATATATATATATATATATATATATATATATATATATATATATATATATATATATATAAAATGGATTAAGTTGACAATTATTTAACATATTTCATATTTTCTGTTTAAATATTATTTTTATAGTTACAATCGTAAATGCTCTGTTGGTAATTCAACAGTTTTAATTACATTTACCGGCCTGAATATTGGAGAAATGTAATTAATAATATTTAATTAAATACTGAGCACTTACTTAAATATATGGTATCTATAAATATAGCGTATAAACAGAAAATATATTAAATAATTGTTGGACTTAATTAATTTCATTTTATGTTGTCATTGTTTACGTTAAGATGCGCTTCTTGAACAGAAATGATCGATCGAGAAAAATCGTCGAAGATTGTGTGTTTATAAACTGTCATTCGGATTCTGCTAACCAGGCGCTTCTCTGTAGCTGAATGGTACAGCACATCAGGCCAAATGATGGTTTCCTTATAGGAATACAGGTTCGTTTCCTGTCGGAGAACGCATATTTTCTACGATATTTACTGAACATTCAAGCTGGTAAATGTAATTAATACTGTTTAATTAAAAAACAGAACATTTACTTAAATTGTATCTATTAAAATAACGTATAAACAGAAAATATATTAAATATATATTAACAAGTACGGTCAAGTAGAGATTAATAGATAATGATTTATTTATTTTTTTTTTTGCAATAATGTTCACCCATTACAAGGCTCAAGAGCCACTCGAGGTAGAATGTCACGGAGCAAGAACCACCATTTAGGAGGATATGTGGAGAATATAATCGTAGCCGTGAACAGGTCAAGATTGTAGTGATCAGGGAGCCAACCGCTTGGGAGTCTGTTCCACAACATCGGTTCGTCGGACAAAGCTGTTCGAGTGGAACTTACCTCTCACCGATAGAACACGGACGGATGAAAGCGATTCGCTAAAATGTGCGTGGTATAGCAGAGCTTAGCCAGGAAAGTGCAACTAAGGATTGTAGTTCGTCTCAACATTTTCCATGGAAATAGCGATAGAGTAGCGAGAGGCTTGCAGCGTTTTGTCTGTGAGAAAAGGGTTGTAGGAAGAAAAATAATTCGTTAACCGCTTGAGGCCGCGGAGACGCTTTTGAACTCCTATCGAGACTGGACAGCTCCTGTCCATATATAGCAACAGTATTCCATATTCAGCCTGATCAGATTCTTGCAGAAGTAAAAAATATCAGGAGTCAGATACTTACTAAAGCGGCACAGGGAACAGCTAGTTTTTCAATGCAACTTTAGCGATGGCTGTACGAGTTCCACTTGAGGCCTGGTGTAAGACGCCCCAACAGGCATTCACGACACACGGCCTCTCTAACATCCATTCATCACGACAGGTGAAAATTCAAAGTTGCTAACTTTTTTTATGGCATTTAATGTGACCAGCCAGTTTGTCCTCCACTGAGCTGTTTGAACTAAGTCAGAGCAGAGATCAGCTGTCAGGCTTTGGTCATCTAAAATTTTTGGAAATGCACCTATATACTGTTGTATCTTCTGCGTAGATAACAACAAAAGATCGAATTATACTCTCAGGTAGGTCATTAATGTAAAGTAGAAAGTTGAACTGAGGAGCGTGCCTTGGGGTACGCTTGTGTTTGTCACTTGGGCCTCAGAAGACTGGCCTGTTTACAACTAACTTCAGTGACCTACCCATTAGAAAGGATTTGATAACTGAGAAAACTGTTCCAGTGATTCCATAACTGGAAGATTCGGGTATGGATTAAAGTGCTCAATATAAGAGATAGGGCGTATGCAACTACAAACGTGGACACTGAGGTCAACACCCAGCAGCGACAGCCAGTTTCATGCTTAAACACAATCTTCAGGCCATTCTGAATATTGCGTTTAAGCATGAAACTGACTACCGCCGGTGGATGTTGACCTCAATGTCCAGTTTGATTGCATTATAAAAGTAAATAAACGTTTAGGCGATAATATTCAATCAAACTCATTGGCAGTTCTTCTTGAAATTTCTTGACTGGATCTCTCTGTTTCGAAGCATGCGGATGAGCGCACACCTTCACCTTGATGTTCCACCTTATCACGGAAATGTGGTCGTCGATTTCGGAGAGGGAACTTTCCGGCCGGGTCGTTGACTAGTCTAGGAAAACTTATGTCAAGCGTTGTTGTTCTATCACCGCAATGGTTGCATTTATAGCTATGGAGCCCAGTCTGTCCCATTGGATAAGATGTTCATTGATCCTACTGGAAGGTTCATCAGCACTTTGACATGTTTTTTTTTAATCCAATCTATCCACACTCTTCACCAGAACGGCTTGGTGAGGCGACCGCTGATGATAATGCAGCAAGTAGTGCTAGATCGCATGGTACCAATAGCTTCAAACCGTTCAACTGTCGAACACTCTGCCTTGAGCAGAGAGGAACCCGGGCGAGGCTTTGCCGAAATATTAAATGTTAAATATAATGGTACCAATAGCACTCGTAGACTGACAATCTGACAATGGAAGTTTGCCTCAAGAAAAAGACACAATTCTCAAGACTATCAACTCTTGGAATAGTTTTCCCAAAACACACTATATTCGATTCCGATAAATTACTTATGCAAAATGTGTTTTGCAAAGTCGCTTATATTTTTTTGTATGATATTATATTTTATATCATAAAATGCTTTTACCTGTTTTTTTTTTCTTCAAACAAACTGATGTCCAATTTAAATTCACTGAATGACATTTTTATTTCAAATTCTTTTTCAAATAATTCTTTCTTTTTTCTGAAATCAAACTATTCAACATATACACGTGTTCACATGGCTGTGAACATATTACATGATTTCATTTTGTGTACCAAAACTAATTCGTTTCAAACATTTTTTTATTATTTCAAACTATCATTTTAGATGCATTTCTATTCGTTTAAATCTATCCATATAATTTTCAGTGCGTGCCACTTTCACTGTATTATGGGTCTGTGTAATGGCGCGCTAATTTTTATACATATGGGCATCAGAGTGATGTTTGTTCGTGTTTGTCATTATATAAATATATACCCACATGTACGATTTTATGAATATATTTGCATTAGCTCTTGAGTTTAGGCAGGTGTGTGTGTATGTGTGTGCGACAAACAAACAGACAAAAAAGGCTTCATGTTCATGCGTAAAATCCATGAACATCTAGTCTTTGTTTTCCTTTCCTTTTTCTCTCTTGTTCTTACTTTACAGCACTTCCGGGCTTCTTATTTTTCCTAAAAGAAATGAAAACAAGAAAGAAATTACAAAAATAGAAAGAAAGAAAGAAAGAAAGAAAGATAAAAGTAGAAAAATAAAAAACGTCGTCTCTGAAAGAAAGAAAGAAACAAACAAAAAAACACAAAAGTAGAAATAATTTTGTGTAAAAGAAAAAAAAGAAGTCATAAGAATAGAAAATTCGTATGAAAAAAAGAAAGAAAGAAAAATAGAAAACGTCATCTCTGAAAGAAAGAAAGAAAGAATGAAAGAAAGTAGAAAAATAGAAAAAAATTGTCTGAAAGAAAACAAGAAAGATAGAAGTCATACATAAAAGTAGAAAATTCGTATGAAAGAAAGAAAGAAAGAAAAAGAAAAAATAATAATGGTAGTAAGACATGAAAATGTGAAAGAAAGAAAGAAAGAAGGAAGGAAATTAATGGTAGTCAGATATAAACACTGAAAGAAAGAAAGAAGTCACAAAAGTCGAAAAAACCGTGCTACTGAAAGAAAATGTCATAAAAGTAGAAAAATCGTATGATAGAAAAATGAAAGAAAAGGAAAATATAGATAGGAAGATTATGCAAGTATGAAAGAAATATAAAAAAGCAACTACAAAAAAAATTTTTAAAAAAACAACGTGAGAGGAAGTAAGCAAGAAGAAAAAGCTATTTTCAATAATAATTGAGATTTGTAAGAACTGTTTCCCTCAAAACATCTCTAGTACTGACTAAAATCTTTTCAGAACTGCCCGAGGCTTCGGAAAGACTATCCCCCGATAATTTCCCCGATTTATTGTACTTAAGCGCGCCATAATGACATTATACAAGCAGTATAGTGTTTTTCCAATTTTATAGATCTAATCTGTTTTATAGTTTGACGCAGGTATTTTTGTTTTTTTTTATCGTTTTCGTTCCTCAGGAAATATCAATAGGTAACAATGTTTCGTTAAAAGTTCTTTATTTTTATTGACTTTCAAGTTATTTTTTCTTCTCTGAATTTTTGATATGAGGAGTTATCATTATTTACACGCGGACTATTGTCCTCACCTTTGTTGTTACTATCAGAACGTTATGGTCATTGTGCCCTCCAGCCTTCATCAAGTGACTGTCAATTTGGATAACCTTCAAGGAATTTTGAACTGAACCCTTTATTTAATTTACAGAGTAGATTGTTCTCGTTCCGCTGACCATGTCTCGGGATATGTCGTCCAGTACTTATTTAGTATTAATCGCTTCGTTTCTATTGAGTCCAAATACACAGTGCCCGGCGCAGGAATTGAACTCAGAATTACTATCTTTCTTCCAGATGTTTTTATATTTTCTACTCTATTTCTTTTTGTCTCCTCAGTTTTTCTTTCGATTTTTGTTTTCTCTTCTTTTATTCTGGAGTTTTTCTTTTTTTCTTTTTTTTTCTATACTTTCTTCTTAAGTTCTCTTTCAATTTACGCTTTACTTTTTTTTTCTTCTTTTTTTCTATACTTTCCTCTTAAGTTCTCTTTCACTTTACGCTTTACTTTTTTTTCTTTTTTTTTCTATACTTTCCTCTTAAGTTCTCTTTCACTTTACGCTTTACTTTTTTTTTCTTCTTTTTTTCTATACTTTCCTCAAAAGTTCTCTTTCACTTTCCGCTTTACTTTTTTTTCTTTTTTTTTCTATACTTTCCTCTTAAGTTCTCTTTCACTTTACGCTTTACTTTTTTTTCATTTTTTTTTCTATACTTTCCTCTTAAGTTCTCTTTCACTTTCCGCTTTACTTTTTTTTCTTTTTTTTTCTATACTTTCCTCTTAAGTTCTCTTTCACTTTACGCTTTACTTTTTTTTCTTTTTTTTTCTATACTTTCCTCTTAAGTTCTCTTTCACTTTACGCTTTACTTTTTTTTTCTTTTTTTTTCTATACATTCCTCTTAAGTTCTCTTTCACTTTACGCTTTACTTTTTTTTTCTATACTTTCCTCTTAAGTTCTCTTTCACTTTACGCTTTACTTTTTTTTCTTTTTTTTTTCTATACTTTCCTCTTAAGTTCTCTTTCACTTTACGCTTTACTTTTTTTCTTTTTTTTCTATACTTTCCTCTTAAGTTCTCTTTCACTTTACGCTTTACTTTTTTTTCTTTTTTTTTCTATACTTTCCTCTTAAGTTCTCTTTCACTTTACGCTTTACTTTTTTTTCTTTTTTTTCTATACATTCCTCTTAAGTTCTCTTTCACTTTACGCTTTACTTTTTTTTCTTTTTTTTCTATACTTTCCTCTTAAGTTCTCTTTCACTTTACGCTTTACTTTTTTTTCTTTTTTTTTCTATACATTCCTCTTAAGTTCTCTTTCACTTTACGCTTTACTTTTTTTTTCTTTTTTTTTCTATACTTTCCTCTTAAGTTCTCTTTCACTTTACGCTTTACTTTTTTTTCTTTTTTTTTCTATACATTCCTCTTAAGTTCTCTTTCACTTTACGCTTTACTTTTTTTTTCTTTTTTTTTCTATACATTCCTCTTAAGTTCTCTTTCAATTTACGCTTTACTTTTTTTTTCTTTTTTTTCTATACTTTCCTCTTAAGTTCTCTTTCACTTTACGCTTTACTTTTTTTTCTTTTTTTTCTATACTTTCCTCTTAAGTTCTCTTTCACTTTACGCTTTACTTTTTTTTCTTTTTTTTTCTATACATTCCTCTTAAGTTCTCTTTCACTTTACGCTTTACTTTTTTTTTCTTTTTTTTTCTATACTTTCCTCTTAAGTTCTCTTTCACTTTACGCTTTACTTTTTTTTCTTTTTTTTTCTATACATTCCTCTTAAGTTCTCTTTCACTTTACGCTTTACTTTTTTTTTCTTTTTTTTTCTATACATTCCTCTTAAGTTCTCTTTCACTTTACGCTTTACTTTTTTTTCTTTTTTTTCTATACTTTCCTCTTAAGTTCTCTTTCACTTTACGCTTTACTTTTTTTTCTTTTTTTTTTCTATACTTTCCTCTTAAGTTCTCTTTCACTTTACGCTTTACTTTTTTTTCTTTTTTTTCTATACATTCCTCTTAAGTTCTCTTTCACTTTACGCTTTACTTTTTTTTCTTTTTTTTTTCTATACTTTCCTCTTAAGTTCTCTTTCACTTTACGCTTTACTTTTTTTTCTTTTTTTTTTCTATACTTTCCTCTTAAGTTCTCTTTCACTTTACGCTTTACTTTTTTTTCTTTTTTTTTCTATACTTTCCTCTTAAGTTCTCTTTCACTTTACGCTTTACTTTTTTTTCTTTTTTTTTCTATACATTCCTCTTAAGTTCTCTTTCACTTTACGCTTTACTTTTTTTGCTTTTTTTTTCTATACATTCCTCTTAAGTTCTCTTTCACTTTACGCTTTACTTTTTTTTTCTTTTTTTTTCTATACATTCCTCTTAAGTTCTCTTTCACTTTACGCTTTACTTTTTTTTCTTTTTTTTCTATACTTTCCTCTTAAGTTCTCTTTCACTTTACGCTTTACTTTTTTTTCTTTTTTTTTTCTATACTTTCCTCTTAAGTTCTCTTTCACTTTACGCTTTACTTTTTTTTCTTTTTTTTCTATACATTCCTCTTAAGTTCTCTTTCACTTTACGCTTTACTTTTTTTCTTTTTTTTCTATACATTCCTCTTAAGTTCTCTTTCACTTTACGCTTTACTTTTTTTTCTTTTTTTTTTCTATACTTTCCTCTTAAGTTCTCTTTCACTTTACGCTTTACTTTTTTTTCTTTTTTTTCTATACTTTCCTCTTAAGTTCTCTTTCACTTTACGCTTTACTTTTTTTTCTTTTTTTTTCTATACATTCCTCTTAAGTTCTCTTTCACTTTACGCTTTACTTTTTTTTTCTTTTTTTTTCTATACTTTCCTCTTAAGTTCTCTTTCACTTTACGCTTTACTTTTTTTTCTTTTTTTTTCTATACATTCCTCTTAAGTTCTCTTTCACTTTACGCTTTACTTTTTTTTTCTTTTTTTTTCTATACATTCCTCTTAAGTTCTCTTTCACTTTACGCTTTACTTTTTTTTTCTATACTTTCCTCTTAAGTTCTCTTTCACTTTACGCTTTACTTTTTTTTCTTGTTTTTTTCTATACTTTCCTCTTAAGTTCTCTTTCACTTTACGCTTTACTTTTTTTTCTTTTTTTTCTATACATTCCTCTTAAGTTCTCTTTCACTTTACGCTTTACTTTTTTTTCTTTTTTTTTCTATACATTCCGCTTAAGTTCTCTTTCACTTTACGCTTTACTTTTTTTTCTTTTTTTTTCTATACATTCCTTTTAAGTTCTCTTTCACTTTACGCTTTACTTTTTTTTCTTTTTTTTTCTATACATTCCTCTTAAGTTCTCTTTCACTTTACGCTTTACTTTTTTTTTCTATACTTTCCTCTTAAGTTCTCTTTCACTTTACGCTTTACTTTTTTTTCTTTTTTTTTTCTATACTTTCCTCTTAAGTTCTCTTTCACTTTACGCTTTACTTTTTTTTCTTTTTTTTTCTATACATTCCTCTTAAGTTCTCTTTCACTTTACGCTTTACTTTTTTTTCTTTTTTTTTCTATACATTCCTCTTAAGTTCTCTTTCACTTTACGCTTTACTTTTTTTTCTTTTTTTTTCTATACATTCCTCTTAAGTTCTCTTTCACTTTACGCTTTACTTTTTTTTTCTATACTTTCCTCTTAAGTTCTCTTTCACTTTACGCTTTACTTTTTTTTCTTTTTTTTTTCTATACTTTCCTCTTAAGTTCTCTTTCACTTTACGCTTTACTTTTTTTTCTTTTTTTTCTATACATTCCTCTTAAGTTCTCTTTCACTTTACGCTTTACTTTTTTTTCTTTTTTTTTCTATACATTCCTCTTAAGTTCTCTTTCACTTTACGCTTTACTTTTTTTTTCTATACTTTCCTCTTAAGTTCTCTTTCACTTTACGCTTTACTTTTTTTTCTTTTTTTTTTCTATACTTTCCTCTTAAGTTCTCTTTCACTTTACGCTTTACTTTTTTTTCTTTTTTTTCTATACATTCCTCTTAAGTTCTCTTTCACTTTACGCTTTACTTTTTTTTCTTTTTTTTTCTATACATTCCTCTTAAGTTCTCTTTCACTTTACGCTTTACTTTTTTTTTCTATACTTTCCTCTTAAGTTCTCTTTCACTTTACGCTTTACTTTTTTTTCTTTTTTTTTTCTATACTTTCCTCTTAAGTTCTCTTTCACTTTACGCTTTACTTTTTTTTCTTTTTTTTCTATACATTCCTCTTAAGTTCTCTTTCACTTTACGCTTTACTTTTTTTTCTTTTTTTTTCTATACATTCCTCTTAAGTTCTCTTTCACTTTACGCTTTACTTTTTTTTTCTATACTTTCCTCTTAAGTTCTTTTTCACTTTACGCTTTACTTTTTTTTCTTTTTTTTTTCTATACTTTCCTCTTAAGTTCTCTTTCACTTTACGCTTTACTTTTTTTTCTTTTTTTTCTATACATTCCTCTTAAGTTCTCTTTCACTTTACGCTTTACTTTTTTTTCTTTTTTTTTCTATACATTCCTCTTAAGTTCTCTTTCACTTTACGCTTTACTTTTTTTTTCTATACTTTCCTCTTAAGTTCTCTTTCACTTTACGCTTTACTTTTTTTTCTTTTTTTTTTCTATACTTTCCTCTTAAGTTCTCTTTCACTTTACGCTTTACTTTTTTTTCTTTTTTTTTCTATACATTCCTCTTAAGTTCTCTTTCACTTTACGCTTTACTTTTTTTTCTTTTTTTTTCTATAGATTCCTCTGAAGTTCTCTTTCACTTTACGCTTTACTTTTTCTTTCTTTTTTTTTCTATACATTCCTCTTAAGTTCTCTTTCACTTTACGCTTTACTTTTTTTTCTTTTTTTTCTATACATTCCTCTTAAGTTCTCTTTCACTTTACGCTTTACTTTTTTTTCTTTTTTTTTCTATACATTCCTCTTAAGTTCTCTTTCACTTTACGCTTTACTTTTTTTTCTTTTTTTTCTATACATTCCTCTTAAGTTCTCTTTCACTTTACGCTTTACTTTTTTTTCTTTTTTTTTCTATACATTCCTCTTAAGTTCTCTTTCACTTTACGCTTTACTTTTTTTTCTTTTTTTTTCTATACATTCCTCTTAAGTTCTCTTTCACTTTACGCTTTACTTTTTTTTCTTTTTTTTTCTATACATTCCTCTTAAGTTCTCTTTCACTTTACGCTTTACTTTTTTTTCTTTTTTTTTCTATACATTCCTCTTAAGTTCTCTTTCACTTTACGCTTTACTTTTTTTTTCTATACTTTCCTCTTAAGTTCTCTTTCACTTTACGCTTTACTTTTTTTCTTTTTTTTTTCTATACTTTCCTCTTAAGTTCTCTTTCACTTTACGCTTTACTTTTTTTTCTTTTTTTTCTATACTTTCCTCTTAAGTTCTCTTTCACTTTACGCTTTACTTTTTTTTCTTTTTTTTTCTATACTTTCCTCTTAAGTTCTCTTTCACTTTACGCTTTACTTTTTTTTTCTTTTTTTTTCTATACTTTCCTCTTAAGTTCTCTTTCACTTTACGCTTTACTTTTTTTTCTTTTTTTTTCTATACTTTCCTCTTAAGTTCTCTTTCACTTTACGCTTTACTTTTTTTCTTTTTTTTTCTATACTTTCCTCTTAAGTTCTCTTTCACTTTACGCTTTACTTTTTTTTTCTTTTTTTTTCTATACATTCCTCTTAAGTTCTCTTTCACTTTACGCTTTACTTTTTTTTTCTATACTTTCCTCTTAAGTTCTCTTTCACTTTACGCTTTACTTTTTTTTCTTTTTTTTCTATACTTTCCTCTTAAGTTCTCTTTCACTTTACGCTTTACTTTTTTTTCTTTTTTTTTCTATACTTTCCTCTTAAGTTCTCTTTCACTTTACGCTTTACTTTTTTTTCTTTTTTTTCTATACTTTCCTCTTAAGTTCTCTTTCACTTTACGCTTTACTTTTTTTTCTTTTTTTTTCTATACTTTCCTCTTAAGTTCTCTTTCACTTTACGCTTTACTTTTTTTTCTTTTTTTTTCTATACTTTCCTCTTAAGTTCTCTGTCACTTTACGCTTTACTTTTTTTTTTCTTTTTTTTTCTATACATTCCTCTTAAGTTCTCTTTCACTTTACGCTTTACTTTTTTTTTCTATACTTTCCTCTTAAGTTCTCTTTCACTTTACGCTTTACTTTTTTTTCTTTTTTTTTCTATACTTTCCTCTTAAGTTCTCTTTCACTTTACGCTTTACTTTTTTTTCTTTTTTTTTCTATACTTTCCTCTTAAGTTCTCTTTCACTTTACGCATTACATTTTTTTCTTTTTTTTTTCTATACATTCCTCAAAATTTCTCTTTCACTTTACGCTTTACTTTTTTTTCTTTTTTTTTCTATACTTTCCTCTTAAGTTCTCTTTCATTTACGCATTACATTTTTTTCTTTTTTTTTTCTATACTTTCCTCAAAATTTCTCATTCACTTTACGCTTTACTTTTTTTTCTTTTTTTTTCTATACTTTCCTCAAAAGTTCTCTTTCACTTTACGCTTTACTTTTTTTTTCTATACATACCTCTTAAGTTCTCTTTCACTTTACGCTTTACTTTTTTTTCTTTTTTTTTTCTATACTTTCCTCTTAAGTTCTCTTTCATTTACGCATTACATTTTTTTCTTTTTTTTTTCTATACATTCCTCAAAATTTCTCTTTCACTTTACGCTTTACATTTTTTTCTTTTTTTTTGTATACTTTCCTCTTAAGTTCTCTTTCATTTACGCATTACATTTTTTTCTTTTTTTTTTCTATACTTTCCTCAAAATTTCTCTTTCACTTTACGCTTTACTTTTTTTTCTTTTTTTTTCTATACTTTCCTCTTAAGTTCTCTTTCACTTTACGCTTTACTTTTTTTTCTTTTTTTTTCTATACTTTCCTCTTAAGTTCTCTTTCACTTTACGCTTTACTTTTTTTTCTTTTTTTTCTATACTTTCCTCTTAAGTTCTCTTTCACTTTACGCTTTACTTTTTTTTCTTTTTTTTTCTATACATTCCTCTTAAGTTGTCTTTCACTTTACGCTTTACTTTTTTTTTCTTTTTTTTTCTATACTTTCCTCTTAAGTTCTCTTTCACTTTACGCTTTACTTTTTTTTTCTTTTTTTTTCTATACATTCCTCTTAAGTTCTCTTTCACTTTACGCTTTACTTTTTTTTCTATACTTTCCTCTTAAGTTCTCTTTCACTTTACGCTTTACTTTTTTTTCTTTTTTTTTTCTATACTTTCCTCTTAAGTTCTCTTTCACTTTACGCTTTACTTTTTTTTCTTTTTTTTCTATACATTCCTCTTAAGTTCTCTTTCACTTTAAGCTTTACTTTTTTTTCTTTTTTTTTCTATACATTCCTCTTAAGTTCTCTTTCACTTTACGCTTTACTTTTTTTTTCTATACTTTCCTCTTAAGTTCTCTTTCACTTTACGCTTTACTTTTTTTTCTTTTTTTTTTCTATACTTTCCTCTTAAGTTCTCTTTCACTTTACGCTTTACTTTTTTTTCTTTTTTTTCTATACATTCCTCTTAAGTTCTCTTTCACTTTACGCTTTACTTTTTTTTCTTTTTTTTTCTATACATTCCTCTTAAGTTCTCTTTCACTTTACGCTTTACTTTTTTTTTCTATACTTTCCTCTTAAGTTCTCTTTCACTTTACGCTTTACTTTTTTTTCTTTTTTTTTTCTATACTTTCCTCTTAAGTTCTCTTTCACTTTACGCTTTACTTTTTTTTCTTTTTTTTCTATACATTCCTCTTAAGTTCTCTTTCACTTTACGCTTTACTTTTTTTTCTTTTTTTTTCTATACATTACTCTTAAGTTCTCTTTCACTTTACGCTTTACTTTTTTTTCTATACTTTCCTCTTAAGTTCTCTTTCACTTTACGCTTTACTTTTTTTTCTTTTTTTTTTCTATACTTTCCTCTTAAGTTCTCTTTCACTTTACGCTTTACTTTTTTTTCTTTTTTTTTCTATACATTCCTCTTAAGTTCTCTTTCACTTTACGCTTTACTTTTTTTTCTTTTTTTTTCTATACATTCCTCTTAAGTTCTCTTTCACTTTACGCTTTACTTTTTCTTTCTTTTTTTTTCTATACATTCCTCTTAAGTTCTCTTTCACTTTACGCTTTACTTTTTTTTCTTTTTTTTCTATACATTCCTCTTAAGTTCTCTTTCACTTTACGCTTTACTTTTTTTTCTTTTTTTTTCTATACATTCCTCTTAAGTTCTCTTTCACTTTACGCTTTACTTTTTTTTCTTTTTTTTTCTATACATTCCTCTTAAGTTCTCTTTCACTTTACGCTTTACTTTTTTTTCTTTTTTTTTCTATACATTCCTCTTAAGTTCTCTTTCACTTTACGCTTTACTTTTTTTTCTTTTTTTTTCTATACATTCCTCTTAAGTTCTCTTTCACTTTACGCTTTACTTTTTTTTCTTTTTTTTTCTATACATTCCTCTTAAGTTCTCTTTCACTTTACGCTTTACTTTTTTTTCTTTTTTTTTCTATACATTCCTCTTAAGTTCTCTTTCACTTTACGCTTTACTTTTTTTTTCTATACTTTCCTCTTAAGTTCTCTTTCACTTTACGCTTTACTTTTTTTCTTTTTTTTTTCTATACTTTCCTCTTAAGTTCTCTTTCACTTTACGCTTTACTTTTTTTTCTTTTTTTTCTATACTTTCCTCTTAAGTTCTCTTTCACTTTACGCTTTACTTTTTTTTCTTTTTTTTTCTATACTTTCCTCTTAAGTTCTCTTTCACTTTACGCTTTACTTTTTTTTTCTTTTTTTTTCTATACTTTCCTCTTAAGTTCTCTTTCACTTTACGCTTTACTTTTTTTTCTTTTTTTTTCTATACTTTCCTCTTAAGTTCTCTTTCACTTTACGCTTTACTTTTTTTTTTTTTTTCTATACTTTCCTCTTAAGTTCTCTTTCACTTTACGCTTTACTTTTTTTTTCTTTTTTTTTCTATACATTCCTCTTAAGTTCTCTTTCACTTTACGCTTTACTTTTTTTTTCTATACTTTCCTCTTAAGTTCTCTTTCACTTTACGCTTTACTTTTTTTTCTTTTTTTTCTATACTTTCCTCTTAAGTTCTCTTTCACTTTACGCTTTACTTTTTTTTCTTTTTTTTTCTATACTTTCCTCTTAAGTTCTCTTTCACTTTACGCTTTACTTTTTTTTCTTTTTTTTCTATACTTTCCTCTTAAGTTCTCTTTCACTTTACGCTTTACTTTTTTTTCTTTTTTTTTCTATACTTTCCTCTTAAGTTCTCTTTCACTTTACGCTTTACTTTTTTTTCTTTTTTTTTCTATACTTTCCTCTTAAGTTCTCTTTCACTTTACGCTTTACTTTTTTTTTCTTTTTTTTTCTATACATTCCTCTTAAGTTCTCTTTCACTTTACGCTTTACTTTTTTTTTCTATACTTTCCTCTTAAGTTCTCTTTCACTTTACGCTTTACTTTTTTTTCTTTTTTTCTATACTTTCCTCTTAAGTTCTCTTTCACTTTACGCTTTACTTTTTTTTCTTTTTTTTTCTATACTTTCCTCTTAAGTTCTCTTTCACTTTAAGCTTTACTTTTTTGTCTTTTTTTTTCTATACTTTCCTCTTAAGTTCTCTTTCACTTTACGCTTTACTTTTTTTTCTTTTTTTTTCTATACTTTCCTCTTAAGTTCTCTTTCACTTTACGCATTACATTTTTTTCTTTTTTTTTTCTATACATTCCTCAAAATTTCTCTTTCACTTTACGCTTTACTTTTTTTTCTTTTTTTTTTCTATACTTTCCTCTTAAGTTCTCTTTCATTTACGCATTACATTTTTTTCTTTTTTTTTTCTATACTTTCCTCAAAATTTCTCATTCACTTTACGCTTTACTTTTTTTTCTTTTTTTTTCTATACTTTCCTCAAAAGTTCTCTTTCACTTTACGCTTTACTTTTTTTTTCTATACATACCTCTTAAGTTCTCTTTCACTTTACGCTTTACTTTTTTTTCTTTTTTTTTTCTATACTTTCCTCTTAAGTTCTCTTTCATTTACGCATTACATTTTTTTCTTTTTTTTTTCTATACATTCCTCAAAATTTCTCTTTCACTTTACGCTTTACTTTTTTTTCTTTTTTTTTGTATACTTTCCTCTTAAGTTCTCTTTCATTTACGCATTACATTTTTTTCTTTTTTTTTTCTATACTTTCCTCAAAATTTCTCTTTCACTTTACGCTTTACTTTTTTTTCTTTTTTTTTCTATACTTTCCTCTTAAGTTCTCTTTCACTTTACGCTTTACTTTTTTTTCTTTTTTTTCTATACTTTCCTCTTAAGTTCTCTTTCACTTTACGCTTTACTTTTTTTTCTTTTTTTTTCTATACTTTCCTCTTAAGTTCTCTTTCACTTTACGCTTTACTTTTTTTTCTTTTTTTTCTATACTTTCCTCTTAAGTTCTCTTTCACTTTACGCTTTACTTTTTTTTCTTTTTTTTTCTATACATTCCTCTTAAGTTGACTTTCACTTTACGCTTTACTTTTTTTTCTTTTTTTTTCTATACTTTCCTCTTAAGTTCTCTTTCACTTTACGCTTTACTTTTTTTTCTTTTTTTTTCTATACTTTCCTCTTAAGTTCTCTTTCACTTTACGCTTTACTTTTTTTTCTTTTTTTTTCTATACTTTCCTCTTAAGTTCTCTTTCACTTTACGCTTTACTTTTTTTTCTTTTTTTTCTATACTTTCCTCTTAAGTTCTCTTTCACTTTACGCTTTACTTTTTTTTCTTTTTTTTTCTATACTTTCCTCTTAAGTTGTCTTTCACTTTACGCTTTACTTTTTTTTCTTTTTTTTTCTATACATTCCTCTTAAGTTGTCTTTCACTTTACGCTTTACTTTTTTTTTCTTTTTTTTTCTATACATTCCTCTTAAGTTCTCTTTCACTTTACGCTTTACTTTTTTTTTCTATACTTTCCTCTTAAGTTCTCTTTCACTTTACGCTTTACTTTTTTTTCTTTTTTTTTTCTATACTTTCCTCTTAAGTTCTCTTTCACTTTACGCTTTACTTTTTTTTCTTTTTTTTCTATACTTTCCTCTTAAGTTCTCTTTCACTTTAGGCTTTACTTTTTTTTCTTTTTTTTCTATACTTTCCTCTTAAGTTCTCTTTCACTTTACGCTTTACTTTTTTTTCATTTTTTTTTCTATACTTTCCTCTTAAGTTCTCTTTCACTTTCCGCTTTACTTTTTTTTCTTTTTTTTTCTATACTTTCCTCTTAAGTTCTCTTTCACTTTACGCTTTACTTTTTTTTCTTTTTTTTTCTATACTTTCCTCTTAAGTTCTCTTTCACTTTACGCTTTACTTTTTTTTCTTTTTTTTTCTATACATTCCTCTTAAGTTCTCTTTCACTTTACGCTTTACTTTTTTTTTCTATACTTTCCTCTTAAGTTCTCTTTCACTTTACGCTTTACTTTTTTTTCTTTTTTTTTTCTATACTTTCCTCTTAAGTTCTCTTTCACTTTACGCTTTACTTTTTTTCTTTTTTTTCTATACTTTCCTCTTAAGTTCTCTTTCACTTTACGCTTTACTTTTTTTTCTTTTTTTTTCTATACTTTCCTCTTAAGTTCTCTTTCACTTTACGCTTTACTTTTTTTTCTTTTTTTTCTATACATTCCTCTTAAGTTCTCTTTCACTTTACGCTTTACTTTTTTTTCTTTTTTTTCTATACTTTCCTCTTAAGTTCTCTTTCACTTTACGCTTTACTTTTTTTTCTTTTTTTTTCTATACATTCCTCTTAAGTTCTCTTTCACTTTACGCTTTACTTTTTTTTTCTTTTTTTTTCTATACTTTCCTCTTAAGTTCTCTTTCACTTTACGCTTTACTTTTTTTTCTTTTTTTTTCTATACATTCCTCTTAAGTTCTCTTTCACTTTACGCTTTACTTTTTTTTTCTTTTTTTTTCTATACATTCCTCTTAAGTTCTCTTTCAATTTACGCTTTACTTTTTTTTTCTTTTTTTTCTATACTTTCCTCTTAAGTTCTCTTTCACTTTACGCTTTACTTTTTTTTCTTTTTTTTCTATACTTTCCTCTTAAGTTCTCTTTCACTTTACGCTTTACTTTTTTTTCTTTTTTTTTCTATACATTCCTCTTAAGTTCTCTTTCACTTTACGCTTTACTTTTTTTTTCTTTTTTTTTCTATACTTTCCTCTTAAGTTCTCTTTCACTTTACGCTTTACTTTTTTTTCTTTTTTTTTCTATACATTCCTCTTAAGTTCTCTTTCACTTTACGCTTTACTTTTTTTTTCTTTTTTTTCTATACATTCCTCTTAAGTTCTCTTTCACTTTACGCTTTACTTTTTTTTCTTTTTTTTCTATACTTTCCTCTTAAGTTCTCTTTCACTTTACGCTTTACTTTTTTTTCTTTTTTTTTTCTATACTTTCCTCTTAAGTTCTCTTTCACTTTACGCTTTACTTTTTTTTCTTTTTTTTCTATACATTCCTCTTAAGTTCTCTTTCACTTTACGCTTTACTTTTTTTTCTTTTTTTTCTATACATTCCTCTTAAGTTCTCTTTCACTTTACGCTTTACTTTTTTTTCTTTTTTTTTTCTATACTTTCCTCTTAAGTTCTCTTTCACTTTACGCTTTACTTTTTTTTCTTTTTTTTCTATACATTCCTCTTAAGTTCTCTTTCACTTTACGCTTTACTTTTTTTTCTTTTTTTTTTCTATACTTTCCTCTTAAGTTCTCTTTCACTTTACGCTTTACTTTTTTTTCTTTTTTTTTCTATACATTCCTCTTAAGTTCTCTTTCACTTTACGCTTTACTTTTTTTGCTTTTTTTTTCTATACATTCCTCTTAAGTTCTCTTTCACTTTACGCTTTACTTTTTTTTTCTTTTTTTTTCTATACATTCCTCTTAAGTTCTCTTTCACTTTACGCTTTACTTTTTTTTCTTTTTTTTCTATACTTTCCTCTTAAGTTCTCTTTCACTTTACGCTTTACTTTTTTTTCTTTTTTTTTTCTATACTTTCCTCTTAAGTTCTCTTTCACTTTACGCTTTACTTTTTTTTCTTTTTTTTCTATACATTCCTCTTAAGTTCTCTTTCACTTTACGCTTTACTTTTTTTCTTTTTTTTCTATACATTCCTCTTAAGTTCTCTTTCACTTTACGCTTTACTTTTTTTTCTTTTTTTTTTCTATACTTTCCTCTTAAGTTCTCTTTCACTTTACGCTTTACTTTTTTTTCTTTTTTTTCTATACTTTCCTCTTAAGTTCTCTTTCACTTTACGCTTTACTTTTTTTTCTTTTTTTTTCTATACATTCCTCTTAAGTTCTCTTTCACTTTACGCTTTACTTTTTTTTTCTTTTTTTTTCTATACTTTCCTCTTAAGTTCTCTTTCACTTTACGCTTTACTTTTTTTTCTTTTTTTTTCTATACATTCCTCTTAAGTTCTCTTTCACTTTACGCTTTACTTTTTTTTTCTTTTTTTTTCTATACATTCCTCTTAAGTTCTCTTTCACTTTACGCTTTACTTTTTTTTTCTATACTTTCCTCTTAAGTTCTCTTTCACTTTACGCTTTACTTTTTTTTCTTGTTTTTTTCTATACTTTCCTCTTAAGTTCTCTTTCACTTTACGCTTTACTTTTTTTTCTTTTTTTTCTATACATTCCTCTTAAGTTCTCTTTCACTTTACGCTTTACTTTTTTTTCTTTTTTTTTCTATACATTCCGCTTAAGTTCTCTTTCACTTTACGCTTTACTTTTTTTTCTTTTTTTTTCTATACATTCCTTTTAAGTTCTCTTTCACTTTACGCTTTACTTTTTTTTCTTTTTTTTTCTATACATTCCTCTTAAGTTCTCTTTCACTTTACGCTTTACTTTTTTTTTCTATACTTTCCTCTTAAGTTCTCTTTCACTTTACGCTTTACTTTTTTTTCTTTTTTTTTTCTATACTTTCCTCTTAAGTTCTCTTTCACTTTACGCTTTACTTTTTTTTCTTTTTTTTTCTATACATTCCTCTTAAGTTCTCTTTCACTTTACGCTTTACTTTTTTTTCTTTTTTTTTCTATACATTCCTCTTACGTTCTCTTTCACTTTACGCTTTACTTTTTTTTCTTTTTTTTTCTATACATTCCTCTTAAGTTCTCTTTCACTTTACGCTTTACTTTTTTTTCTTTTTTTTTCTATACATTCCTCTTAAGTTCTCTTTCACTTTACGCTTTACTTTTTTTTTCTATACTTTCCTCTTAAGTTCTCTTTCACTTTACGCTTTACTTTTTTTTCTTTTTTTTTTCTATACTTTCCTCTTAAGTTCTCTTTCACTTTACGCTTTACTTTTTTTTCTTTTTTTTCTATACATTCCTCTTAAGTTCTCTTTCACTTTACGCTTTACTTTTTTTTCTTTTTTTTTCTATACATTCCTCTTAAGTTCTCTTTCACTTTACGCTTTACTTTTTTTTTCTATACTTTCCTCTTAAGTTCTCTTTCACTTTACGCTTTACATTTTTTTCTTTTTTTTTCTATACTTTCCTCTTAAGTTCTCTTTCACTTTACGCTTTACTTTTTTTTCTTTTTTTTCTATACATTCCTCTTAAGTTCTCTTTCACTTTACGCTTTACTTTTTTTTCTTTTTTTTTCTATACATTCCTCTTAAGTTCTCTTTCACTTTACGCTTTACTTTTTTTTTCTATACTTTCCTCTTAAGTTCTCTTTCACTTTACGCTTTCCTTTTTTTTCTTTTTTTTTTCTATACTTTCCTCTTAAGTTCTCTTTCACTTTACGCTTTACTTTTTTTTCTTTTTTTTCTATACATTCCTCTTAAGTTCTCTTTCACTTTACGCTTTACTTTTTTTTCTTTTTTTTTCTATACATTCCTCTTAAGTTCTCTTTCACTTTACGCTTTACTTTTTTTTTCTATACTTTCCTCTTAAGTTCTTTTTCACTTTACGCTTTACTTTTTTTTCTTTTTTTTTTCTATACTTTCCTCTTAAGTTCTCTTTCACTTTACGCTTTACTTTTTTTTCTTTTTTTTCTATACATTCCTCTTAAGTTCTCTTTCACTTTACGCTTTACTTTTTTTTCTTTTTTTTTCTATACATTCCTCTTAAGTTCTCTTTCACTTTACGCTTTACTTTTTTTTTCTATACTTTCCTCTTAAGTTCTCTTTCACTTTACGCTTTACTTTTTTTTCTTTTTTTTTTCTATACTTTCCTCTTAAGTTCTCTTTCACTTTACGCTTTACTTTTTTTTCTTTTTTTTTCTATACATTCCTCTTAAGTTCTCTTTCACTTTACGCTTTACTTTTTTTTCTTTTTTTTTCTATAGATTCCTCTGAAGTTCTCTTTCACTTTACGCTTTACTTTTTCTTTCTTTTTTTTTCTATACATTCCTCTTAAGTTCTCTTTCACTTTACGCTTTACTTTTTTTTCTTTTTTTTCTATACATTCCTCTTAAGTTCTCTTTCACTTTACGCTTTACTTTTTTTTCTTTTTTTTTCTATACATTCCTCTTAAGTTCTCTTTCACTTTACGCTTTACTTTTTTTTCTTTTTTTTCTATACATTCCTCTTAAGTTCTCTTTCACTTTACGCTTTACTTTTTTTTCTTTTTTTTTCTATACATTCCTCTTAAGTTCTCTTTCACTTTACGCTTTACTTTTTTTTCTTTTTTTTTCTATACATTCCTCTTAAGTTCTCTTTCACTTTACGCTTTACTTTTTTTTCTTTTTTTTTCTATACATTCCTCTTAAGTTCTCTTTCACTTTACGCTTTACTTTTTTTTCTTTTTTTTTCTATACATTCCTCTTAAGTTCTCTTTCACTTTACGCTTTACTTTTTTTTTCTATACTTTCCTCTTAAGTTCTCTTTCACTTTACGCTTTACTTTTTTTCTTTTTTTTTTCTATACTTTCCTCTTAAGTTCTCTTTCACTTTACGCTTTACTTTTTTTTCTTTTTTTTCTATACTTTCCTCTTAAGTTCTCTTTCACTTTACGCTTTACTTTTTTTTCTTTTTTTTTCTATACTTTCCTCTTAAGTTCTCTTTCACTTTACGCTTTACTTTTTTTTTCTTTTTTTTTCTATACTTTCCTCTTAAGTTCTCTTTCACTTTACGCTTTACTTTTTTTTCTTTTTTTTTCTATACTTTCCTCTTAAGTTCTCTTTCACTTTACGCTTTACTTTTTTTCTTTTTTTTTCTATACTTTCCTCTTAAGTTCTCTTTCACTTTACGCTTTACTTTTTTTTTCTTTTTTTTTCTAGACATTCCTCTTAAGTTCTCTTTCACTTTACGCTTTACTTTTTTTTTCTATACTTTCCTCTTAAGTTCTCTTTCACTTTACGCTTTACTTTTTTTTCTTTTTTTTCTATACTTTCCTCTTAAGTTCTCTTTCACTTTACGCTTTACTTTTTTTTCTTTTTTTTTCTATACTTTCCTCTTAAGTTCTCTTTCACTTTACGCTTTACTTTTTTTTCTTTTTTTTCTATACTTTCCTCTTAAGTTCTCTTTCACTTTACGCTTTACTTTTTTTTCTTTTTTTTTCTATACTTTCCTCTTAAGTTCTCTTTCACTTTACGCTTTACTTTTTTTTCTTTTTTTTTCTATACTTTCCTCTTAAGTTCTCTGTCACTTTACGCTTTACTTTTTTTTTTCTTTTTTTTTCTATACATTCCTCTTAAGTTCTCTTTCACTTTACGCTTTACTTTTTTTTTCTATACTTTCCTCTTAAGTTCTCTTTCACTTTACGCTTTACTTTTTTTTCTTTTTTTTCTATACTTTCCTCTTAAGTTCTCTTTCACTTTACGCTTTACTTTTTTTTTTTTTTTTTTCTATACTTTCCTCTTAAGTTCTCTTTCACTTTACGCTTTACTTTTTTTTCTTTTTTTTTCTATACTTTCCTCTTAAGTTCTCTTTCACTTTACGCTTTACTTTTTTTTCTTTTTTTTTCTATACTTTCCTCTTAAGTTCTCTTTCACTTTACGCATTACATTTTTTTCTTTTTTTTTTCTATACATTCCTCAAAATTTCTCTTTCACTTTACGCTTTACTTTTTTTTCTTTTTTTTTCTATACTTTCCTCTTAAGTTCTCTTTCATTTACGCATTACATTTTTTTCTTTTTTTTTTCTATACTTTCCTCAAAATTTCTCATTCACTTTACGCTTTACTTTTTTTTCTTTTTTTTTCTATACTTTCCTCAAAAGTTCTCTTTCACTTTACGCTTTACTTTTTTTTTCTATACATACCTCTTAAGTTCTCTTTCACTTTACGCTTTACTTTTTTTTCTTTTTTTTTTCTATACTTTCCTCTTAAGTTCTCTTTCATTTACGCATTACATTTTTTTCTTTTTTTTTTCTATACATTCCTCAAAATTTCTCTTTCACTTTACGCTTTACTTTTTTTTCTTTTTTTTTGTATACTTTCCTCTTAAGTTCTCTTTCATTTACGCATTACATTTTTTTCTTTTTTTTTTCTATACTTTCCTCAAAATTTCTCTTTCACTTTACGCTTTACTTTTTTTTCTTTTTTTTTTCTATACTTTCCTCTTAAGTTCTCTTTCACTTTACGCTTTACTTTTTTTTCTTTTTTTTCTATACTTTCCTCTTAAGTTCTCTTTCACTTTACGCTTTACTTTTTTTTCTTTTTTTTTCTATACTTTCCTCTTAAGTTCTCTTTCACTTTACGCTTTACTTTTTTTTCTTTTTTTTCTATACTTTCCTCTTAAGTTCTCTTTCACTTTACGCTTTACTTTTTTTTCTTTTTTTTCTATACATTCCTCTTAAGTTGTCTTTCACTTTACGCTTTACTTTTTTTTTCTTTTTTTTTCTATACTTTCCTCTTAAGTTCTCTTTCACTTTACGCTTTACTTTTTTTTTCTTTTTTTTTCTATACATTCCTCTTAAGTTCTCTTTCACTTTACGCTTTACTTTTTTTTTCTATACTTTCCTCTTAAGTTCTCTTTCACTTTACGCTTTACTTTTTTTTCTTTTTTTTCTATACATTCCTCTTAAGTTCTCTTTCACTTTAAGCTTTACTTTTTTTTCTTTTTTTTTCAATACATTCCTCTTAAGTTCTCTTTCACTTTACGCTTTACTTTTTTTTTCTATACTTTCCTCTTAAGTTCTCTTTCACTTTACGCTTTACTTTTTTTTCTTTTTTTTTTCTATACTTTCCTCTTAAGTTCTCTTTCACTTTACGCTTTACTTTTTTTTCTTTTTTTTCTATACATTCCTCTTAAGTTCTCTTTCACTTTACGCTTTACTTTTTTTTCTTTTTTTTTCTATACATTCCTCTTAAGTTCTCTTTCACTTTACGCTTTACTTTTTTTTTCTATACTTTCCTCTTAAGTTCTCTTTCACTTTACGCTTTACTTTTTTTTCTTTTTTTTTCTATACTTTCCTCTTAAGTTCTCTTTCACTTTACGCTTTACTTTTTTTTCTTTTTTTTCTATACATTCCTCTTAAGTTCTCTTTCACTTTACGCTTTACTTTTTTTTCTTTTTTTTTCTATACATTCCTCTTAAGTTCTCTTTCACTTTACGCTTTACTTTTTTTTCTATACTTTCCTCTTAAGTTCTCTTTCACTTTACGCTTTACTTTTTTTTCTTTTTTTTTTCTATACTTTCCTCTTAAGTTCTCTTTCACTTTACGCTTTACTTTTTTTTCTTTTTTTTTCTATACATTCCTCTTAAGTTCTCTTTCACTTTACGCTTTACTTTTTTTTCTTTTTTTTTCTATACATTCCTCTTAAGTTCTCTTTCACTTTACGCTTTACTTTTTCTTTCTTTTTTTTTCTATACATTCCTCTTAAGTTCTCTTTCACTTTACGCTTTACTTTTTTTTCTTTTTTTTCTATACATTCCTCTTAAGTTCTCTTTCACTTTACGCTTTACTTTTTTTTCTTTTTTTTTCTATACATTCCTCTTAAGTTCTCTTTCACTTTACGCTTTACTTTTTTTTCTTTTTTTTCTATACATTCCTCTTAAGTTCTCTTTCACTTTACGCTTTACTTTTTTTTCTTTTTTTTTCTATACATTCCTCTTAAGTTCTCTTTCACTTTACGCTTTACTTTTTTTTCTTTTTTTTTCTATACATTCCTCTTAAGTTCTCTTTCACTTTACGCTTTACTTTTTTTTCTTTTTTTTTCTATACATTCCTCTTAAGTTCTCTTTCACTTTACGCTTTACTTTTTTTTCTTTTTTTTTCTATACATTCCTCTTAAGTTCTCTTTCACTTTACGCTTTACTTTTTTTTTCTATACTTTCCTCTTAAGTTCTCTTTCACTTTACGCTTTACTTTTTTTCTTTTTTTTTTCTATACTTTCCTCTTAAGTTCTCTTTCACTTTACGCTTTACTTTTTTTTCTTTTTTTTCTATACTTTCCTCTTAAGTTCTCTTTCACTTTACGCTTTACTTTTTTTTCTTTTTTTTTCTATACTTTCCTCTTAAGTTCTCTTTCACTTTACGCTTTACTTTTTTTTTCTTTTTTTTTCTATACTTTCCTCTTAAGTTCTCTTTCACTTTACGCTTTACTTTTTTTTCTTTTTTTTTCTATACTTTCCTCTTAAGTTCTCTTTCACTTTACGCTTTACTTTTTTTTTTTTTTTCTATACTTTCCTCTTAAGTTCTCTTTCACTTTACGCTTTACTTTTTTTTTCTTTTTTTTTCTATACATTCCTCTTAAGTTCTCTTTCACTTTACGCTTTACTTTTTTTTTCTATACTTTCCTCTTAAGTTCTCTTTCACTTTACGCTTTACTTTTTTTTCTTTTTTTTCTATACTTTCCTCTTAAGTTCTCTTTCACTTTACGCTTTACTTTTTTTTCTTTTTTTTTCTATACTTTCCTCTTAAGTTCTCTTTCACTTTACGCTTTACTTTTTTTTCTTTTTTTTCTATACTTTCCTCTTAAGTTCTCTTTCACTTTACGCTTTACTTTTTTTTCTTTTTTTTTCTATACTTTCCTCTTAAGTTCTCTTTCACTTTACGCTTTACTTTTTTTTCTTTTTTTTTCTATACTTTCCTCTTAAGTTCTCTTTCACTTTACGCTTTACTTTTTTTTTCTTTTTTTTTCTATACATTCCTCTTAAGTTCTCTTTCACTTTACGCTTTACTTTTTTTTTCTATACTTTCCTCTTAAGTTCTCTTTCACTTTACGCTTTACTTTTTTTTCTTTTTTTCTATACTTTCCTCTTAAGTTCTCTTTCACTTTACGCTTTACTTTTTTTTCTTTTTTTTTCTATACTTTCCTCTTAAGTTCTCTTTCACTTTAAGCTTTACTTTTTTGTCTTTTTTTTTCTATACTTTCCTCTTAAGTTCTCTTTCACTTTACGCTTTACTTTTTTTTCTTTTTTTTTCTATACTTTCCTCTTAAGTTCTCTTTCACTTTACGCATTACATTTTTTTCTTTTTTTTTTCTATACATTCCTCAAAATTTCTCTTTCACTTTACGCTTTACTTTTTTTTCTTTTTTTTTTCTATACTTTCCTCTTAAGTTCTCTTTCATTTACGCATTACATTTTTTTCTTTTTTTTTTCTATACTTTCCTCAAAATTTCTCATTCACTTTACGCTTTACTTTTTTTTCTTTTTTTTTCTATACTTTCCTCAAAAGTTCTCTTTCACTTTACGCTTTACTTTTTTTTTCTATACATACCTCTTAAGTTCTCTTTCACTTTACGCTTTACTTTTTTTTCTTTTTTTTTTCTATACTTTCCTCTTAAGTTCTCTTTCATTTACGCATTACATTTTTTTCTTTTTTTTTTCTATACATTCCTCAAAATTTCTCTTTCACTTTACGCTTTACTTTTTTTTCTTTTTTTTTGTATACTTTCCTCTTAAGTTCTCTTTCATTTACGCATTACATTTTTTTCTTTTTTTTTTCTATACTTTCCTCAAAATTTCTCTTTCACTTTACGCTTTACTTTTTTTTCTTTTTTTTTCTATACTTTCCTCTTAAGTTCTCTTTCACTTTACGCTTTACTTTTTTTTCTTTTTTTTCTATACTTTCCTCTTAAGTTCTCTTTCACTTTACGCTTTACTTTTTTTTCTTTTTTTTTCTATACTTTCCTCTTAAGTTCTCTTTCACTTTACGCTTTACTTTTTTTTCTTTTTTTTCTATACTTTCCTCTTAAGTTCTCTTTCACTTTACGCTTTACTTTTTTTTCTTTTTTTTTCTATACATTCCTCTTAAGTTGACTTTCACTTTACGCTTTACTTTTTTTTCTTTTTTTTTCTATACTTTCCTCTTAAGTTCTCTTTCACTTTACGCTTTACTTTTTTTTCTTTTTTTTTCTATACTTTCCTCTTAAGTTCTCTTTCACTTTACGCTTTACTTTTTTTTCTTTTTTTTTCTATACTTTCCTCTTAAGTTCTCTTTCACTTTACGCTTTACTTTTTTTTCTTTTTTTTCTATACTTTCCTCTTAAGTTCTCTTTCACTTTACGCTTTACTTTTTTTTCTTTTTTTTTCTATACTTTCCTCTTAAGTTGTCTTTCACTTTACGCTTTACTTTTTTTTCTTTTTTTTTCTATACATTCCTCTTAAGTTGTCTTTCACTTTACGCTTTACTTTTTTTTTCTTTTTTTTCTATACATTCCTCTTAAGTTCTCTTTCACTTTACGCTTTACTTTTTTTTTCTATACTTTCCTCTTAAGTTCTCTTTCACTTTACGCTTTACTTTTTTTTCTTTTTTTTTTCTATACTTTCCTCTTAAGTTCTCTTTCACTTTACGCTTTACTTTTTTTTCTTTTTTTTCTATACTTTCCTCTTAAGTTCTCTTTCACTTTAGGCTTTACTTTTTTTTCTTTTTTTTCTATACTTTCCTCTTAAGTTCTCTTTCACTTTACGCTTTACTTTTTTTTCTTTTTTTTCTATACTTTCCTCTTAAGTTCTCTTTCACTTTACGCTTTACTTTTTTTTCTTTTTTTTCTATACTTTCCTCTTAAGTTCTCTTTCACTTTACGCTTTACTTTTTTTTCTTTTTTTTTCTATACATTCCTCTTAAGTTGTCTTTCACTTTACGCTTTACTTTTTTTTTCTTTTTTTTTCTATACATTCCTCTTAAGTTCTCTTTCACTTTACGCTTTACTTTTTTTTTCTATACTTTCCTCTTAAGTTCTCTTTCACTTTACGCTTTACTTTTTTTTCTTTTTTTTTTCTATACTTTCCTCTTAAGTTCTCTTTCACTTTACGCTTTACTTTTTTTTCTTTTTTTTCTATACTTTCCTCTTAAGTTCTCTTTCACTTTAGGCTTTACTTTTTTTTCTTTTTTTTTTCTATACTTTCCTCTTAACTTCTCTTTCACTTTACGCTTTACTTTTTTTTCTTTTTTTTCTATACTTTCCTCTTAAGTTCTCTTTCCCTTTACGCTTTACTTTTTTTTCTTTTTTTTTTCTATACTTTCCTCTTAAGTTCTCTTTCACTTTACGCTTTACTTTTTTTTCTTTTTTTTCTATACTTTCCTCTTAAGTTCTCTTTCACTTTACGCTTTACTTTTTTTTCTTTTTTTTTCTATACTTTCCTCTTAAGTTCTCTTTCACTTTAGGCTTTACTTTTTTTTTCTTTTTTTTTCTATACTTTCCTCTTAAGTTCTCTTTCACTTTACGCTTTACTTTTTTTTCTTTTTTTTTCTATACTTTCCTCTTAAGTTCTCTTTCACTTTACGCTTTACTTTTTTTTCTTTTTTTTTCGATACTTTCCTCTTAAGTTCTCTTTCACTTTACGCTTTACTTTTTTTTTCTTTTTTTTTTCTATACATTCCTCTTAAGTTCTCTTTCACTTTACGCTTTACTTTTTTTTCTATACTTTCCTGTTAAGTTCTCTTTCACTTTACGCTTTACTTTTTTTTCTTTTTTTTCTATACTTTCCTCTTAAGTTCTCTTTCACTTTACGCTTTACTTTTTTTTTCTATACTTTCCTCTTAAGTTCTCTTTCACTTTACGCTTTACTTTTTTTTCTTTTTTTTTCTATACTTTTTTCTTAAGTTCTCTTTCACTTTACGCTTTACTTTTTTTTCTTTTTTTTCTATACTTTCCTCTTAAGTTCTCTTTCACTTTACGCTTTACTTTTTTTTCTTTTTTTTTCTATACTTTCCTCTTAAGTTCTCTTTCACTTTACGCTTTACTTTTTTTTTCTTTTTTTTTCTATACATTCCTCTTAAGTTCTCTTTCACTTTACGCTTTACTTTTTTTTTCTATACTTTCCTCTTAAGTTCTCTTTCACTTTACGCTTTACTTTTTTTTCTTTTTTTTCTATACTTTCCTCTTAAGTTCTCTTTCACTTTACGCTTTACTTTTTTTTCTTTTTTTTTCTATACTTTCCTCTTAAGTTCTCTTTCACTTTACGCTTTACTTTTTTTTCTTTTTTTTTCTATACTTTCCTCTTAAGTTCTCTTTCACTTTACGCTTTACTTTTTTTTTCTTTTTTTTTCTATACATTCCTCTTAAGTTCTCTTTCACTTTACGCTTTACTTTTTTTTTCTATACTTTCCTCTTAAGTTCTCTTTCACTTTACGCTTTACTTTTTTTCTTTTTTTTTTCTATACTTTCCTCTTAAGTTCTCTTTCACTTTACGCTTTACTTTTTTTTCTTTTTTTTCTATACTTTCCTCTTAAGTTCTCTTTCACTTTAGGCTTTACTTTTTTTTCTTTTTTTTTTCTATACTTTCCTCTTAACTTCTCTTTCACTTTACGCTTTACTTTTTTTTCTTTTTTTTCTATACTTTCCTCTTAAGTTCTCTTTCCCTTTACGCTTTACTTTTTTTTCTTTTTTTTTTCTATACTTTCCTCTTAAGTTCTCTTTCACTTTACGCTTTACTTTTTTTTCTTTTTTTTCTATACTTTCCTCTTAAGTTCTCTTTCACTTTACGCTTTACTTTTTTTTCTTTTTTTTTCTATACTTTCCTCTTAAGTTCTCTTTCACTTTAGGCTTTACTTTTTTTTTCTTTTTTTTTCTATACTTTCCTCTTAAGTTCTCTTTCACTTTACGCTTTACTTTTTTTTCTTTTTTTTTCTATACTTTCCTCTTAAGTTCTCTTTCACTTTACGCTTTACTTTTTTTTCTTTTTTTTTCTATACTTTCCTCTTAAGTTCTCTTTCACTTTACGCTTTACTTTTTTTTTCTTTTTTTTTTCTATACATTCCTCTTAAGTTCTCTTTCACTTTACGCTTTACTTTTTTTTCTATACTTTCCTGTTAAGTTCTCTTTCACTTTACGCTTTACTTTTTTTTCTTTTTTTTCTATACTTTCCTCTTAAGTTCTCTTTCACTTTACCCTTTACTTTTTTTTTCTATACTTTCCTCTTAAGTTCTCTTTCACTTTACGCTTTACTTTTTTTTCTTTTTTTTTCTATACTTTTTTCTTAAGTTCTCTTTCACTTTACGCTTTACTTTTTTTTCTTTTTTTTCTATACTTTCCTCTTAAGTTCTCTTTCACTTTACGCTTTACTTTTTTTTCTTTTTTTTTCTATACTTTCCTCTTAAGTTCTCTTTCACTTTACGCTTTACTTTTTTTTTCTTTTTTTTTCTATACATTCCTCTTAAGTTCTCTTTCACTTTACGCTTTACTTTTTTTTTCTATACTTTCCTCTTAAGTTCTCTTTCACTTTACGCTTTACTTTTTTTTCTTTTTTTTCTATACTTTCCTCTTAAGTTCTCTTTCACTTTACGCTTTACTTTTTTTTCTTTTTTTTTCTATACTTTCCTCTTAAGTTCTCTTTCACTTTACGCTTTACTTTTTTTTCTTTTTTTTTCTATACTTTCCTCTTAAGTTCTCTTTCACTTTACGCTTTACTTTTTTTCTTTTTTTTTCTATACTTTCCTCTTAAGTTCTCTTTCATTTACGCTTTAATTTTTTTTCTTTTTTTTTCTATACTTTCCTCTTAAGTTCTCTTTCATTTACGCTTCAATTTTTTTTCTTTTTTTTTCTATACTTTCCTCTTAAGTTCTCTTTCACTTTACGCTTTACTTTTTTTTCTTTTTTTTTTCTATACTTTCCTCTTAAGTTCTCTTTCACTTTACGCTTTACTTTTATTTCTTTTTTTTTCTATACTTTCCTCTTAAGTTCTCTTTCACTTTACGCTTTACTTTTATTTCTTTTTTTTTCTATACTTTCCTCTTAAGTTCTCTTTCACTTTACGCTTCACTTTTTTTCTTTTTTTTTCTATACTTTCCTCTTAAGTTCTCTTTCACTTTACGCTTTACTTTTTTTTCTTTTTTTTTCTATACTTTCCTCTTAAGTTCTCTTTCACTTTACGCTTACTTTTTTTTCTTTTTTTTTCTATACTTTCCTCTTAAGTTCTCTTTCACTTTACGCTTACTTTTTTTTTCTTTTTTTTTCTTTACTTTCCTCTTAAGTTCTCTTTCACTTTACGCTTTACTTTTTTTTCTTTTTTTTTCTATACTTTCCTCTTAAGTTCTCTTTCACTTTACGCTTTACTTTTTTTCTTTTTTTTTCTATACTTTCCTCTTAAGTTCTCTTTCATTTACGCTTTAATTTTTTTTCTTTTTTTTTCTATACTTTCCTCTTAAGTTCTCTTTCATTTACGCTTTAATTTTTTTCTTTTTTTTTCTATACTTTCCTCTTAAGTTCTCTTTCACTTTACGCTTTACTTTTTTTTCTTTTTTTTTCTATACTTTCCTCTTACGTTCTCTTTCACTTTACGCTTTACTTTTATTTCTTTTTTTTTCTATACTTTCCTCTTAAGTTCTCTTTCACTTTACGCTTTACTTTTATTTCTTTTTTTTTCTATACTTTCCTCTTAAGTTCTCTTTAACTTTACGCTTTACTTTTTTTCTTTTTTTTTCTATACTTTCCTCTTAAGTTCTCTTTCATTTACGCTTTAATTTTTTTTCTATACTTTCCTCTTAAGTTCTCTTTCACTTTACGCTTTACTTTTTTTTCTTTTTTTTTTCTATACTTTCCTCTAAAGTTCTCTTTCACTTTACGCTTTACTTTTTTTTTCTATACTTTCCTCTTAAGTTCTCTTTCACTTTACGCTTTACTTTTTTTTCTATACTTTCCTCTTAAGTTCTCTTTCACTTTACGCTTTACTTTTTTTTCTTTTTTTTCTATACTTTCCTCAAAACTTCTCTTTCACTTTACGCTTTACTTTTATTTCTTTTTTTTTCTATACTTTCCTCTTAAGTTCTCTTTCACTTTACGCTTTACTTTTATTTCTTTTTTTTTCTATACTTTCCTCTTAAGTTCTCTTTCACTTTACGCTTTACTTTTTTTTCTTTTTTTTTTCTATACTTTCCTCTTAAGTTCTCTTTCACTTTACGCTTTACTTTTTTTCTTTTTTTTTCTATACTTTCCTCTTAAGTTCTCTTTCACTTTACGCTTTACTTTTTTTTCTATACTTTCCTCTTAAGTTCTCTTTCACTTTACGCTTTACTTTTTTTTCTTTTTTTTTCTATACTTTCCTCTTAAGTTCTCTTTCACTTTACGCTTTACTTTTTTTTCTTTTTTTTTCTATACTTTCCTCTTAAGTTCTCTTTCACTTTACGCTTTACTTTTTTTTCTTTATTTTTCTATACTTTCCTCTTAAGTTCTCTTTCACTTTACGCATTACTTTTTTTTCTTTTTTTTTCTATACTTTCCTCTTAAGTTCTCTTTCACTTTACGCTTTACTTTTTTTTCTTTTTTTTTCTATACTTTCCTCTTAAGTTCTCTTTCACTTTACGCTTTACTTTTTTTTTCTATACTTTCCTCTTAAGTTCTCTTTCACTTTACGCTTTACTTTTTTTTCTTTTTTTTTTCTATACTTTCCTCTTAAGTTCTCTTTCACTTTACGCTTTACTTTTTTTTCTTTTTTTTCTATACATTCCTCTTAAGTTCTCTTTCACTTTAAGCTTTACTTTTTTTTCTTTTTTTTTCTATACATTCCTCTTAAGTTCTCTTTCACTTTACGCTTTACTTTTTTTTTCTATACTTTCCTCTTAAGTTCTCTTTCACTTTACGCTTTACTTTTTTTTCTTTTTTTTTTCTATACTTTCCTCTTAAGTTCTCTTTCACTTTACGCTTTACTTTTTTTTCTTTTTTTTCTATACATTCCTCTTAAGTTCTCTTTCACTTTACGCTTTACTTTTTTTTCTTTTTTTTTCTATACATTCCTCTTAAGTTCTCTTTCACTTTACGCTTTACTTTTTTTTTCTATACTTTCCTCTTAAGTTCTCTTTCACTTTACGCTTTACTTTTTTTTCTTTTTTTTTTCTATACTTTCCTCTTAAGTTCTCTTTCACTTTACGCTTTACTTTTTTTTCTTTTTTTTCTATACATTCCTCTTAAGTTCTCTTTCACTTTACGCTTTACTTTTTTTTCTTTTTTTTTCTATACATTCCTCTTAAGTTCTCTTTCACTTTACGCTTTACTTTTTTTTCTATACTTTCCTCTTAAGTTCTCTTTCACTTTACGCTTTACTTTTTTTTCTTTTTTTTTTCTATACTTTCCTCTTAAGTTCTCTTTCACTTTACGCTTTACTTTTTTTTCTTTTTTTTTCTATACATTCCTCTTAAGTTCTCTTTCACTTTACGCTTTACTTTTTTTTCTTTTTTTTTCTATACATTCCTCTTAAGTTCTCTTTCACTTTACGCTTTACTTTTTCTTTCTTTTTTTTTCTATACATTCCTCTTAAGTTCTCTTTCACTTTACGCTTTACTTTTTTTTCTTTTTTTTCTATACATTCCTCTTAAGTTCTCTTTCACTTTACGCTTTACTTTTTTTTCTTTTTTTTTCTATACATTCCTCTAAAGTTCTCTTTCACTTTACGCTTTACTTTTTTTTCTTTTTTTTCTATACATTCCTCTTAAGTTCTCTTTCACTTTACGCTTTACTTTTTTTTCTTTTTTTTTCTATACATTCCTCTTAAGTTCTCTTTCACTTTACGCTTTACTTTTTTTTCTTTTTTTTTCTATACATTCCTCTTAAGTTCTCTTTCACTTTACGCTTTACTTTTTTTTCTTTTTTTTTCTATACATTCCTCTTAAGTTCTCTTTCACTTTACGCTTTACTTTTTTTTCTTTTTTTTTCTATACATTCCTCTTAAGTTCTCTTTCACTTTACGCTTTACTTTTTTTTTCTATACTTTCCTCTTAAGTTCTCTTTCACTTTACGCTTTACTTTTTTTCTTTTTTTTTTCTATACTTTCCTCTTAAGTTCTCTTTCACTTTACGCTTTACTTTTTTTTCTTTTTTTTCTATACTTTCCTCTTAAGTTCTCTTTCACTTTACGCTTTACTTTTTTTTCTTTTTTTTCTATACTTTCCTCTTAAGTTCTCTTTCACTTTACGCTTTACTTTTTTTTCTTTTTTTTTCTATACTTTCCTCTTAAGTTCTCTTTCACTTTACGCTTTACTTTTTTTTCTTTTTTTTCTATACTTTCCTCTTAAGTTCTCTTTCACTTTACGCTTTACTTTTTTTTTTTTTTTCTATACTTTCCTCTTAAGTTCTCTTTCACTTTACGCTTTACTTTTTTTTTCTTTTTTTTTCTATACATTCCTCTTAAGTTCTCTTTCACTTTACGCTTTACTTTTTTTTTCTATACTTTCCTCTTAAGTTCTCTTTCACTTTACGCTTTACTTTTTTTTCTTTTTTTTCTATACTTTCCTCTTAAGTTCTCTTTCACTTTACGCTTTACTTTTTTTTCTTTTTTTTTCTATACTTTCCTCTTAAGTTCTCTTTCACTTTACGCTTTACTTTTTTTTCTTTTTTTTCTATACTTTCCTCTTAAGTTCTCTTTCACTTTACGCTTTACTTTTTTTTCTTTTTTTTTCTATACTTTCCTCTTAAGTTCTCTTTCACTTTACGCTTTACTTTTTTTTCTTTTTTTTTCTATACTTTCCTCTTAAGTTCTCTTTCACTTTACGCTTTACTTTTTTTTTCTTTTTTTTTCTATACATTCCTCTTAAGTTCTCTTTCACTTTACGCTTTACTTTTTTTTTCTATACTTTCCTCTTAAGTTCTCTTTCACTTTACGCTTTACTTTTTTTTCTTTTTTTTCTATACTTTCCTCTTAAGTTCTCTTTCACTTTACGCTTTACTTTTTTTTCTTTTTTTTTCTATACTTTCCTCTTAAGTTCTCTTTCACTTTACGCTTTACTTTTTTGTCTTTTTTTTTCTATACTTTCCTCTTAAGTTCTCTTTCACTTTACGCTTTACTTTTTTTTCTTTTTTTTTCTATACTTTCCTCTTAAGTTCTCTTTCACTTTACGCATTACATTTTTTTCTTTTTTTTTCTATACATTCCTCAAAATTTCTCTTTCACTTTACGCTTTACTTTTTTTTCTTTTTTTTTTCTATACTTTCCTCTTAAGTTCTCTTTCATTTACGCATTACATTTTTTTCTTTTTTTTTTCTATACTTTCCTCAAAATTTCTCATTCACTTTACGCTTTACTTTTTTTTCTTTTTTTTTCTATACTTTCCTCAAAAGTTCTCTTTCACTTTACGCTTTACTTTTTTTTTCTATACATACCTCTTAAGTTCTCTTTCACTTTACGCTTTACTTTTTTTTCTTTTTTTTTTCTATACTTTCCTCTTAAGTTCTCTTTCATTTACGCATTACATTTTTTTCTTTTTTTTTTCTATACATTCCTCAAAATTTCTCTTTCACTTTACGCTTTACTTTTTTTTCTTTTTTTTTGTATACTTTCCTCTTAAGTTCTCTTTCATTTACGCATTACATTTTTTTCTTTTTTTTTTCTATACTTTCCTCAAAATTTCTCTTTCACTTTACGCTTTACTTTTTTTTCTTTTTTTTTCTATACTTTCCTCTTAAGTTCTCTTTCACTTTACGCTTTACTTTTTTTCTTTTTTTTCTATACTTTCCTCTTAAGTTCTCTTTCACTTTACGCTTTACTTTTTTTTCTTTTTTTTTCTATACTTTCATCTTAAGTTCTCTTTCACTTTACGCTTTACTTTTTTTTCTTTTTTTTCTATACTTTCCTCTTAAGTTCTCTTTCACTTTACGCTTTACTTTTTTTTCTTTTTTTTTCTATACATTCCTCTTAAGTTGTCTTTCACTTTACGCTTTACTTTTTTTTCTTTTTTTTTCTATACTTTCCTCTTAAGTTCTCTTTCACTTTACGCTTTACTTTTTTTTCTTTTTTTTTCTATACTTTCCTCTTAAGTTCTCTTTCACTTTACGCTTTACTTTTTTTTCTTTTTTTTTCTATACTTTCCTCTTAAGTTCTCTTTCACTTTACGCTTTACTTTTTTTTCTTTTTTTTCTATACTTTCCTCTTAAGTTCTCTTTCACTTTACGCTTTACTTTTTTTTCTTTTTTTTTCTATACTTTCCTCTTAAGTTGTCTTTCACTTTACGCTTTACTTTTTTTTCTTTTTTTTTCTATACATTCCTCTTAAGTTGTCTTTCACTTTACGCTTTACTTTTTTTTTCTTTTTTTTTCTATACATTCCTCTTAAGTTCTCTTTCACTTTACGCTTTACTTTTTTTTTCTATACTTTCCTCTTAAGTTCTCTTTCACTTTACGCTTTACTTTTTTTTCTTTTTTTTTTCTATACTTTCCTCTTAAGTTCTCTTTCACTTTACGCTTTACTTTTTTTTCTTTTTTTTCTATACTTTCCTCTTAAGTTCTCTTTCACTTTAGGCTTTACTTTTTTTTCTTTTTTTTCTATACTTTCCTCTTAAGTTCTCTTTCACTTTACGCTTTACTTTTTTTTCTTTTTTTTCTATACTTTCCTCTTAAGTTCTCTTTCACTTTACGCTTTACTTTTTTTTCTTTTTTTTCTATACTTTCCTCTTAAGTTCTCTTTCACTTTACGCTTTACTTTTTTTTCTTTTTTTTTCTATACATTCCTCTTAAGTTGTCTTTCACTTTACGCTTTACTTTTTTTTTCTTTTTTTTTCTATACATTCCTCTTAAGTTCTCTTTCACTTTACGCTTTACTTTTTTTTTCTATACTTTCCTCTTAAGTTCTCTTTCACTTTACGCTTTACTTTTTTTTCTTTTTTTTTCTATACTTTCCTCTTAAGTTCTCTTTCACTTTACGCTTTACTTTTTTTTCTTTTTTTTCTATACTTTCCTCTTAAGTTCTCTTTCACTTTAGGCTTTACTTTTTTTTCTTTTTTTTTTCTATACTTTCCTCTTAACTTCTCTTTCACTTTACGCTTTACTTTTTTTTCTTTTTTTTCTATACTTTCCTCTTAAGTTCTCTTTCCCTTTACGCTTTACTTTTTTTTCTTTTTTTTTTCTATACTTTCCTCTTAAGTTCTCTTTCACTTTACGCTTTACTTTTTTTTCTTTTTTTTCTATACTTTCCTCTTAAGTTCTCTTTCACTTTACGCTTTACTTTTTTTTCTTTTTTTTTCTATACTTTCCTCTTAAGTTCTCTTTCACTTTAGGCTTTACTTTTTTTTTCTTTTTTTTTCTATACTTTCCTCTTAAGTTCTCTTTCACTTTACGCTTTACTTTTTTTTCTTTTTTTTTCTATACTTTCCTCTTAAGTTCTCTTTCACTTTACGCTTTACTTTTTTTCTTTTTTTTTCTATACTTTCCTCTTAAGTTCTCTTTCACTTTACGCTTTACTTTTTTTTTCTTTTTTTTTTCTATACATTCCTCTTAAGTTCTCTTTCACTTTACGCTTTACTTTTTTTTCTATACTTTCCTGTTAAGTTCTCTTTCACTTTACGCTTTACTTTTTTTTCTTTTTTTTCTATACTTTCCTCTTAAGTTCTCTTTCACTTTACGCTTTACTTTTTTTTTCTATACTTTCCTCTTAAGTTCTCTTTCACTTTACGCTTTACTTTATTTTCTTTTTTTTTCTATACTTTTTTCTTAAGTTCTCTTTCACTTTACGCTTTACTTTTTTTTCTTTTTTTTCTATACTTTCCTCTTAAGTTCTCTTTCACTTTACGCTTTACTTTTTTTTCTTTTTTTTTCTATACTTTCCTCTTAAGTTCTCTTTCACTTTACGCTTTACTTTTTTTTTCTTTTTTTTCTATACATTCCTCTTAAGTTCTCTTTCACTTTACGCTTTACTTTTTTTTTCTATACTTTCCTCTTAAGTTCTCTTTCACTTTACGCTTTACTTTTTTTTCTTTTTTTTCTATACTTTCCTCTTAAGTTCTCTTTCACTTTACGCTTTACTTTTTTTTCTTTTTTTTTCTATACTTTCCTCTTAAGTTCTCTTTCACTTTACGCTTTACTTTTTTTTCTTTTTTTTTCTATACTTTCCTCTTAAGTTCTCTTTCACTTTACGCTTTACTTTTTTTCTTTTTTTTTCTATACTTTCCTCTTAAGTTCTCTTTCATTTACGCTTTAATTTTTTTTCTTTTTTTTTCTATACTTTCCTCTTAAGTTCTCTTTCATTTACGCTTCAATTTTTTTTCTTTTTTTTTCTATACTTTCCTCTTAAGTTCTCTTTCACTTTACGCTTTACTTTTTTTTTTTTCTATACTTTTCTCTTAAGTTCTCTTTCACTTTACGCTTTACTTTTTTTTTCTTTTTTTTTCTATACTTTCCTCTTAAGTTCTCTTTCACTTTACGCTTTACTTTTTTTTTTTTCTATACTTTTCTCTTAAGTTCTCTTTCACTTTACGCTTTACTTTTTTTTTCTTTTTTTTTCTATACTTTCCGCTTAAGTTCTCTTTCACTTTACGCTTTGCATTTTTTTTCTTTTTTTTTCTATACTTTCCTCTTAAGTTCTCTTTCATTTTACGCTTTACTTTTTTTTTTTTCTATACTTTTCTCTTAAGTTCTCTTTCACTTTACGCTTTACTTTTTTTTTCTTTTTTTTTCTATACTTTCCTCTTAAGTTCTCTTTCACTTTGCGCTTTACTTTTTTTTTCTTTTTTTTTCTATACTTTCCTCAAAAGTTCTCTTTCACTTTACGCTTTACTTTTTTTTTTTCTATACTTTTCTCTTAAGTTCTCTTTCACTTTACGCTTTACTTTTTTTTTCTATACTTTCCTCTTAAGTTCTCTTTCACTTTACGCTTTACATTTTTTTCTTTTTTTTTCTATACTTTCCTCAAAACTTCTCTTTCACTTTACGCTTTACTTTTTTTTTCTTTTTTTTTCTATACTTTCCTCTTAAGTTCTCTTTCACTTTACGCTTTACTTTTTTTTTCTATACTTTCCTCTTAAGTTCTCTTTCACTTTACGCTTTACTTTTTTTTCTTTTTTTTTCTATACTTTCCTCTTAAGTTCTCTTTCACTTTACGCTTTACTTTTTTTTCTTTTTTTTTCTATACTTTCCTCTTAAGTTCTCTTTCATTTACGCATTACTTTTTTTTTCTTTTTTTTTCTATACTTTCCTCAAAATTTCTATTTCACTTTACGCTTTACTTTTTTTTCTTTTTTTTTCTCTACTTTTCTCTTAAGTTCTCTTTCACTTTACGCTTTACTTTTTTTTTCTATACTTTCCTCTTAAGTTCTCTTTCACTTTACGCTTTACATTTTTTTTTTTCTATACTTTTCTCTTAAGTTCTCTTTCACTTTACGCTTTACTTTTTTTTCTTTTTTTCTATACTTTCCTCAAAACTTCTCTTTCACTTTACGCTTTACTTTTTTTTTCTTTTTTTTTTCTATACTTTCCTCTTAAGTTCTCTTTCACTTTACGCTTTACTTTTTTTTCTTTTTTTTTCTATACTTTCCTCTTAAGTTCTCTTTCACTTTACGCTTTACTTTTTTTTCTTTTTTTTTCTATACTTTCCTCTTAAGTTCTCTTTCACTTTACGCTTTACTTTTTTTTTTCTATACTTTTCTCTTAAGTTCTCTTTCACTTTACGCTTTACTTTTTTTTTCTTTTTTTTTCTATACTTTCCTCTTAAGTTCTCTTTCACTTTACGCTTTACTTTTTTTTTTTCTATACTTTTCTCTTAAGTTCTCTTTCACTTTACGCTTTACTTTTTTTTTCTTTTTTTTTCTATACTTTCCTCTTAAGTTCTCTTTCACTTTACGCTTTACATTTTTTTTCTTTTTTTTTCTATACTTTCCTCAAAAGTTCTCTTTCACTTTACGCTTTACTTTTTTTTTTTTCTATACTTTCCTCTTAAGTTCTCTTTCACTTTACGCTTTACTTTTTTTTCTTTTTTTTTCTATACTTTCCTCTTAAGTTCTCTTTCACTTTACGCTTTACTTTTTTTTCTTTTTTTTTCTATACTTTCCTCTTAAGTTCTCTTTCATTTACGCATTACTTTTTTTTTCTTTTTTTTTCTATACTTTCCTCAAAATTTCTCTTTCACTTTACGCTTTACTTTTTTTTCTTTTTTTTTTCTATACTTTTCTCTTAAGTTCTCTTTCACTTTACGCTTTACTTTTTTTTTCTTTTTTTTTCTATACTTTCCTCAAAAGTTCTCTTTCACTTTACGCTTTACTTTTTTTTTTTCTATACTTTTCTCTTAAGTTCTCTTTCACTTTACGCTTTACTTTTTTTTTTTCTATACTCTTCTCTTAAGTTCTCTTTCACTTTACGCTTTACTTTTTTTTTTTCTATACGTTTCTCTTAAGTTCTCTTTCACTTTACGCTTTTCAATTTTTTTTCTTTTTTTTTCTATACTTTCCTCAAAAGTTCTCTTTCACTTTACGCTTTACTTTTTTTTTTTTCTATACTTTCCTCTTAAGTTCTCTTTCACTTTACGCTTTACTTTTTTTTCTTTTTTTTTCTATACTTTCCTCTTAAGTTCTCTTTCATTTACGCATTACTTTTTTTTTCTTTTTTTTTCTATACTTTCCTCAAAATTTCACTTTCACTTTACGCTTTACTTTGTTTTCTTTTTTTTTCTATACTTTTCTCTTAAGTTCTCTTTCACTTTACGCTTTACTTTTTTTTCTTTTTTTTTCTATACTTTCCTCAAAAGTTCTCTTTCACTTTACGCTTTACTTTTTTTTTTTTCTATACTTTTCTCTTAAGTTCTCTTTCACTTTACGCTTTACTTTTTTTTTTCTATACTCTTCTCTTAAGTTCTCTTTCACTTTACGCTTTACTTTTTTTTTTTCTATACTTTTCTCTTAAGTTCTCTTTCACTTTACGCTTTACTTTTTTTTTCTTTTTTTTTCTATACTTTCCTCAAAAGTTCTCTTTCACTTTACGCTTTACTTTTTTTTTTCTATACTTTTCTCTTAAGTTCTCTTTCACTTTACGCTTTACTTTTTTTTCTTTTTTTTCTATACTTTCCTCAAAACTTCTCTTTCACTTTACGGTTTACTTTTTTTTTTCTATACTTTCCTCTTAAGTTCTCTTTCACTTTACGCTTTACTTTTTTTTTTCTATACTTTTCTCTTAAGTTCTCTTTCACTTTACGCTTTACTTTTTTTTCTTTTTTTTCTATACTTTCCTCAAAACTTCTCTTTCACTTTACGCTTTACTTTTTTTTTTTCTATACTTTTCTCTTAAGTTCTCTTTCACTTTACGCTTTACTTTTTTTTTCTTTTTTTTTCTATACTTTCCTCAAAAGTTCTCTTTCACTTTACGCTTTACTTTTTTTTTTTCTATACTTTTCTCTTAAGTTCACTTTCACTTTACGCTTTACTTTTTTTTCTTTTTTTTCTATACTTTCCTCAAAACTTCTCTTTCACTTTACGCTTTACTTTTTTTTCTTTTTTTTTCTATACTTTCCTCTTAAGTTCTCTTTCACTTTACGCTTTACTTTTTTTTCTTTTTTTTTCTATACATTCCTCAAAAGTTCTCTTTCAATTTACGATTTACTTTTTTTTTCTTTTTTTTTCAAATACATTCCACAAAAGTTCTCTTTCACTTTACGCTTTACTTTTTTTTTCTATACTTTCCTCAAAAGTTCTCTTTCACTTTACGCTTTACTTTTTTTTTTTCTATACTTTTCTCTTAAGTTCTCTTTCACTTTACGCTTTACTTTTTTTTCCTTTTTTTTTCTATACTTTCCTCAAAAGTTCTCTTTCACTTTACGCTTTACTTTTTTTTTTTCTATACTTTTCTCTTAAGTTCTCTTTCACTTTACGCTTTACTTTTTTTTTCTATACTTTCCTCTTAAGTTCTCTTTCACTTTACGCTTTACTTTTTTTTCTTTTTTTTCTATACTTTCCTCAAAACTTCTCTTTCACTTTACGCTTTACTTTTTTTTTTCTTTTTTTCTATACTTTCCTCTTAAGTTCTCTTTCACTTTACGCTTTACTTTTTTTTTCTATACTTTCCTCTTAATTTCTCTTTCACTTTACGCTTTACTTTTTTTTTTTTCTATACTTTTCTCTTAAGTTCTCTTTCACTTTACGCTTTACTTTTTTTTTCTTTTTTTTTCTATACTTTCCTCAAAAGTTCTCTTTCACTTTACGCTTTACTTTTTTTTTTTCTATACTTTTCTCTTAAGTTCTCTTTCACTTTACGCTTTACTTTTTTTTTCTATACTTTCCTCTTAAGTTCTCTTTCACTTTACGCTTTACATTTTTTTCTTTTTTTTCTATACTTTCCTCAAAACTTCTCTTTCACTTTACGCTTTATTTTTTTTCTTTTTTTTTCTATACTTTCCTCTTAAGTTCTCTTTCACTTTACGCTTTACTTTTTTTTTCTATACTTTCCTCTTAAGTTCTCTTTCACTTTACGCTTTACTTTTTTTTTTTTTCTATACTTTTCTCTTAAGTTCTCTTTCACTTTACGCTTTACTTTTTTTTTCTTTTTTTTTCTATACTTTCCTCTTAAGTTCTCTTTCACTTTACGCTTTACTTTTTTTTTTTCTATACTTTTCTCTTAAGTTCTCTTTCACTTTACGCTTTACTTTTTTTTTCTTTTTTTTTCTATACTTTCCTCTTAAGTTCTCTTTCACTTTACGCTTTACATTTTTTTTCTTTTTTTTTCTATACTTTCCTCAAAAGTTCTCTTTCACTTTACGCTTTACTTTTTTTTTTTTCTATACTTTCCTCTTAAGTTCTCTTTCACTTTACGCTTTACTTTTTTTTCTTTTTTTTTCTATACTTTCCTCTTAAGTTCTCTTTCACTTTACGCTTTACTTTTTTTTCTTTTTTTTTCTATACTTTCCTCTTAAGTTCTCTTTCATTTACGCATTACTTTTTTTTTCTTTTTTTTTCTATACTTTCCTCAAAATTTCTCTTTCACTTTACGCTTTACTTTTTTTTCTTTTTTTTTTCTATACTTTTCTCTTAAGTTCTCTTTCACTTTACGCTTTACTTTTTTTTTCTTTTTTTTTCTATACTTTCCTCAAAAGTTCTCTTTCACTTTACGCTTTACTTTTTTTTTTTCTATACTTTTCTCTTAAGTTCTCTTTCACTTTACGCTTTACTTTTTTTTTTTCTATACTCTTCTCTTAAGTTCTCTTTCACTTTACGCTTTACTTTTTTTTTTTCTATACGTTTCTCTTAAGTTCTCTTTCACTTTACGCTTTTCAATTTTTTTTCTTTTTTTTTCTATACTTTCCTCAAAAGTTCTCTTTCACTTTACGCTTTACTTTTTTTTTTTTCTATACTTTCCTCTTAAGTTCTCTTTCACTTTACGCTTTACTTTTTTTTCTTTTTTTTTCTATACTTTCCTCTTAAGTTCTCTTTCATTTACGCATTACTTTTTTTTTCTTTTTTTTTCTATACTTTCCTCAAAATTTCACTTTCACTTTACGCTTTACTTTGTTTTCTTTTTTTTTCTATACTTTTCTCTTAAGTTCTCTTTCACTTTACGCTTTACTTTTTTTTTCTTTTTTTTTCTATACTTTCCTCAAAAGTTCTCTTTCACTTTACGCTTTACTTTTTTTTTTTTCTATACTTTTCTCTTAAGTTCTCTTTCACTTTACGCTTTACTTTTTTTTTTCTATACTCTTCTCTTAAGTTCTCTTTCACTTTACGCTTTACTTTTTTTTTTTCTATACTTTTCTCTTAAGTTCTCTTTCACTTTACGCTTTACTTTTTTTTTCTTTTTTTTTCTATACTTTCCTCAAAAGTTCTCTTTCACTTTACGCTTTACTTTTTTTTTTCTATACTTTTCTCTTAAGTTCTCTTTCACTTTACGCTTTACTTTTTTTTCTTTTTTTTCTATACTTTCCTCAAAACTTCTCTTTCACTTTACGGTTTACTTTTTTTTTTCTATACTTTCCTCTTAAGTTCTCTTTCACTTTACGCTTTACTTTTTTTTTTCTATACTTTTCTCTTAAGTTCTCTTTCACTTTACGCTTTACTTTTTTTTCTTTTTTTTCTATACTTTCCTCAAAACTTCTCTTTCACTTTACGCTTTACTTTTTTTTTTTCTATACTTTTCTCTTAAGTTCTCTTTCACTTTACGCTTTACTTTTTTTTTCTTTTTTTTTCTATACTTTCCTCAAAAGTTCTCTTTCACTTTACGCTTTACTTTTTTTTTTTCTATACTTTTCTCTTAAGTTCACTTTCACTTTACGCTTTACTTTTTTTTCTTTTTTTTCTATACTTTCCTCAAAACTTCTCTTTCACTTTACGCTTTACTTTTTTTTCTTTTTTTTTCTATACTTTCCTCTTAAGTTCTCTTTCACTTTACGCTTTACTTTTTTTTCTTTTTTTTTCTATACATTCCTCAAAAGTTCTCTTTCAATTTACGATTTACTTTTTTTTTCTTTTTTTTTCAAATACATTCCACAAAAGTTCTCTTTCACTTTACGCTTTACTTTTTTTTTCTATACTTTCCTCAAAAGTTCTCTTTCACTTTACGCTTTACTTTTTTTTTTTCTATACTTTTCTCTTAAGTTCTCTTTCACTTTACGCTTTACTTTTTTTTCCTTTTTTTTTCTATACTTTCCTCAAAAGTTCTCTTTCACTTTACGCTTTACTTTTTTTTTTTCTATACTTTTCTCTTAAGTTCTCTTTCACTTTACGCTTTACTTTTTTTTTCTATACTTTCCTCTTAAGTTCTCTTTCACTTTACGCTTTACTTTTTTTTCTTTTTTTTCTATACTTTCCTCAAAACTTCTCTTTCACTTTACGCTTTACTTTTTTTTTTCTTTTTTTCTATACTTTCCTCTTAAGTTCTCTTTCACTTTACGCTTTACTTTTTTTTTCTATACTTTCCTCTTAATTTCTCTTTCACTTTACGCTTTACTTTTTTTTTTTTCTATACTTTTCTCTTAAGTTCTCTTTCACTTTACGCTTTACTTTTTTTTTCTTTTTTTTTCTATACTTTCCTCAAAAGTTCTCTTTCACTTTACGCTTTACTTTTTTTTTTTCTATACTTTTCTCTTAAGTTCTCTTTCACTTTACGCTTTACTTTTTTTTTCTATACTTTCCTCTTAAGTTCTCTTTCACTTTACGCTTTACATTTTTTTCTTTTTTTTCTATACTTTCCTCAAAACTTCTCTTTCACTTTACGCTTTATTTTTTTTCTTTTTTTTTCTATACTTTCCTCTTAAGTTCTCTTTCACTTTACGCTTTACTTTTTTTTTCTATACTTTCCTCTTAAGTTCTCTTTCACTTTACGCTTTACTTTTTTTTTTTTTCTATACTTTTCTCTTAAGTTCTCTTTCACTTTACGCTTTACTTTTTTTTTCTTTTTTTTTCTGTACTTTCCTCAAAAGTTCTCTTTCACTTTACGCTTTACTTTTTTTTTTTCTATACTTTTCTCTTAAGTTCTCTTTCTCTTTACGCTTTACTTTTTTTTTCTTTTTTTTTCTATACTTTCCTCAAAAGTTCTCTTTCACTTTACGCTTTACTTTTTTTTTTTTCTATACTTTTCTCTTAAGTTCTCTTTCACTTTACGCTTTACTTTTTTTTTCTTTTTTTTTCTATACTTTCCTCTTAAGTTCTCTTTCACTTTACGCTTTACTTTTTTTTTCTATACTTTCCTCTTAAGTTCTCTTTCACTTTACGCTTTACTTTTTTTTTTCTATACTTTTCTCTTAAGTTCTCTTTCACTTTACGCTTTACTTTTTTTTTCTTTTTTTTTCTATACTTTCCTCAAAAGTTCTCTTTCACTTTACGCTTTACTTTTTTTTTTCTATACTTTTCTCTTAAGTTCTCTTTCACTTTACGCTTTACTTTTTTTTTTCTTTTTTTTTCTATACTTTCCTCAAAAGTTCTCTTTCACTTTACGCTTTACTTTTTTTTTTTCTATACTTTTCTCTTAAGTTCTCTTTCACTTTACGCTTTACTTTTTTTTCCTTTTTTTTTCTATACTTTCCTCAAAAGTTCTCTTTCACTTTACGCTTTACTTTTTTTTTCTTTTTTTTTCTATACTTTCCTCTTAAGTTCTCTTTCACTTTACGCTTTACTTTTTTTTTCTTTTTTTTTCTATACTTTCCTCAAAAGTTCTCTTTCACTTTACGCTTTACTTTTTTTTTTTTCTATACTTTTCTCTTAAGTTCTCTTTCACTTTACGCTTTACTTTTTTTTTCTTTTTTTTTCTATACTTTCCTCTTAAGTTCTCTTTCACTTTACGCTTTACTTTTTTTTTTTTCTATACTTTTCTCTTAAGTTCTCTTTCACTTTACGCTTTACTTTTTTTTTCTTTTTTTTTCTATACTTTCCTCAAAACTTCTCTTTCACTTTACGCTTTACTTTTTTTTTTCTTTTTTTCTATACTTTCCTCTTAAGTTCTCTTTCACTTTACGCTTTACTTTTTTTTTCTATACTTTCCTCTTAATTTCTCTTTCACTTTACGCTTTACTTTTTTTTTTTCTATACTTTTCTCTTAAGTTCTCTTTCACTTTACGCTTTACTTTTTTTTTCTTTTTTTTTCTATACTTTCCTCAAAAGTTCTCTTTCACTTTACGCTTTACTTTTTTTTTCTTTTTTTTTCTATACTTTCCTCAAAAGTTCTCTTTCACTTTACGCTTTACTTTTTTTTTTTTCTATACTTTTCTCTTAAGTTCTCTTTCACTTTACGCTTTACTTTTTTTTTCTTTTTTTTTCTATACTTTCCTCTTAAGTTCTCTTTCACTTTACGCTTTACTTTTTTTTTTTTCTATACTTTTCTCTTAAGTTCTCTTTCACTTTACGCTTTACTTTTTTTTTCTTTTTTTTTCTATACTTTCCGCTTAAGTTCTCTTTCACTTTACGCTTTACATTTTTTTTCTTTTTTTTTCTATACTTTCCTCTTAAGTTCTCTTTCATTTTACGCTTTACTTTTTTTTTTTTCTATACTTTTCTCTTAAGTTCTCTTTCACTTTACGCTTTACTTTTTTTTTCTTTTTTTTTCTATACTTTCCTCTTAAGTTCTCTTTCACTTTGCGCTTTACTTTTTTTTTCTTTTTTTTTCTATACTTTCCTCAAAAGTTCTCTTTCACTTTACGCTTTACTTTTTTTTTTTCTATACTTTTCTCTTAAGTTCTCTTTCACTTTACGCTTTACTTTTTTTTTCTATACTTTCCTCTTAAGTTCTCTTTCACTTTACGCTTTACATTTTTTTCTTTTTTTTTCTATACTTTCCTCAAAACTTCTCTTTCACTTTACGCTTTACTTTTTTTTTCTTTTTTTTTCTATACTTTCCTCTTAAGTTCTCTTTCACTTTACGCTTTACTTTTTTTTTCTATACTTTCCTCTTAAGTTCTCTTTCACTTTACGCTTTACTTTTTTTTCTTTTTTTTTCTATACTTTCCTCTTAAGTTCTCTTTCACTTTACGCTTTACTTTTTTTTCTTTTTTTTTCTATACTTTCCTCTTAAGTTCTCTTTCATTTACGCATTACTTTTTTTTTCTTTTTTTTTCTATACTTTCCTCAAAATTTCTATTTCACTTTACGCTTTACTTTTTTTTCTTTTTTTTTCTCTACTTTTCTCTTAAGTTCTCTTTCACTTTACGCTTTACTTTTTTTTTCTATACTTTCCTCTTAAGTTCTCTTTCACTTTACGCTTTACATTTTTTTTTTCTATACTTTTCTCTTAAGTTCTCTTTCACTTTACGCTTTACTTTTTTTTCTTTTTTTCTATACTTTCCTCAAAACTTCTCTTTCACTTTACGCTTTACTTTTTTTTTCTTTTTTTTTTCTATACTTTCCTCTTAAGTTCTCTTTCACTTTACGCTTTACTTTTTTTTCTTTTTTTTTCTATACTTTCCTCTTAAGTTCTCTTTCACTTTACGTTTTACTTTTTTTTCTTTTTTTTTCTATACTTTCCTCTTAAGTTCTCTTTCACTTTACGCTTTACTTTTTTTTTTCTATACTTTTCTCTTAAGTTCTCTTTCACTTTACGCTTTACTTTTTTTTTCTTTTTTTTTCTATACTTTCCTCTTAAGTTCTCTTTCACTTTACGCTTTACTTTTTTTTTTTCTATACTTTTCTCTTAAGTTCTCTTTCACTTTACGCTTTACTTTTTTTTTCTTTTTTTTTCTATACTTTCCTCTTAAGTTCTCTTTCACTTTACGCTTTACATTTTTTTTCTTTTTTTTTCTATACTTTCCTCAAAAGTTCTCTTTCACTTTACGCTTTACTTTTTTTTTTTTCTATACTTTCCTCTTAAGTTCTCTTTCACTTTACGCTTTACTTTTTTTTCTTTTTTTTTCTATACTTTCCTCTTAAGTTCTCTTTCACTTTACGCTTTACTTTTTTTTCTTTTTTTTTCTATACTTTCCTCTTAAGTTCTCTTTCATTTACGCATTACTTTTTTTTTCTTTTTTTTTCTATACTTTCCTCAAAATTTCTCTTTCACTTTACGCTTTACTTTTTTTTCTTTTTTTTTTCTATACTTTTCTCTTAAGTTCTCTTTCACTTTACGCTTTACTTTTTTTTTCTTTTTTTTTCTCTACTTTCCTCAAAAGTTCTCTTTCACTTTACGCTTTACTTTTTTTTTTTCTATACTTTTCTCTTAAGTTCTCTTTCACTTTACGCTTTACTTTTTTTTTTTCTATACTCTTCTCTTAAGTTCTCTTTCACTTTACCCTTTACTTTTTTTTTTTCTATACGTTTCTCTTAAGTTCTCTTTCACTTTACGCTTTTCAATTTTTTTTCTTTTTTTTTCTATACTTTCCTCAAAAGTTCTCTTTCACTTTACGCTTTACTTTTTTTTTTTTCTATACTTTCCTCTTAAGTTCTCTTTCACTTTACGCTTTACTTTTTTTTCTTTTTTTTTCTATACTTTCCTCTTAAGTTCTCTTTCACTTTACGCTTTACTTTTTTTTCTTTTTTTTTCTATACTTTCCTCTTAAGTTCTCTTTCATTTACGCATTACTTTATTTTTCTTTTTTTTTCTATACTTTCCTCAAAATTTCACTTTCACTTTACGCTTTACTTTGTTTTCTTTTTTTTTCTATACTTTTCTCTTAAGTTCTCTTTCACTTTACGCTTTACTTTTTTTTTCTTTTTTTTTCTATACTTTCCTCAAAAGTTCTCTTTCACTTTACGCTTTACTTTTTTTTTTTTCTATACTTTTCTCTTAAGTTCTCTTTCACTTTACGCTTTACTTTTTTTTTTCTATACTCTTCTCTTAAGTTCTCTTTCACTTTACGCTTTACTTTTTTTTTTTCTATACTTTTCTCTTAAGTTCTCTTTCACTTTACGCTTTACTTTTTTTTTCTTTTTTTTTCTATACTTTCCTCAAAAGTTCTCTTTCACTTTACGCTTTACTTTTTTTTTTTCTATACTTTTCTCTTAAGTTCTCTTTCACTTTACGCTTTACTTTTTTTTCTTTTTTTTCTATACTTTCCTCAAAACTTCTCTTTCACTTTACGGTTTACTTTTTTTTTTCTATACTTTCCTCTTAAGTTCTCTTTCACTTTACGCTTTACTTTTTTTTTTCTATACTTTTCTCTTAAGTTCTCTTTCACTTTACGCTTTACTTTTTTTTCTTTTTTTTCTATACTTTCCTCAAAACTTCTCTTTCACTTTACGCTTTACTTTTTTTTTTTCTATACTTTTCTCTTAAGTTCTCTTTCACTTTACGCTTTACTTTTTTTTTCTTTTTTTTTCTATACTTTCCTCAAAAGTTCTCTTTCACTTTACGCTTTACTTTTTTTTTTTCTATACTTTTCTCTTAAGTTCTCTTTCACTTTACGCTTTACTTTTTTTTCTTTTTTTTCTATACTTTCCTCAAAACTTCTCTTTCACTTTACGCTTTACTTTTTTTTCTTTTTTTTTCTATACTTTCCTCTTAAGTTCTCTTTCACTTTACGCTTTACTTTTTTTTCTTTTTTTTTCTATACATTCCTCAAAAGTTCTCTTTCAATTTACGATTTACTTTTTTTTTCTTTTTTTTTCAAATACAATCCACAAAAGTTCTCTTTCACTTTACGCTTTACTTTTTTTTTCTATACTTTCCTCAAAAGTTCTCTTTCACTTTACGCTTTACTTTTTTTTTTTCTATACTTTTCTCTTAAGTTCTCTTTCACTTTACGCTTTACTTTTTTTTCCTTTTTTTTTCTATACTTTCCTCAAAAGTTCTCTTTCACTTTACGCTTTACTTTTTTTTTTTCTATACTTTTCTCTTAAGTTCTCTTTCACTTTACGCTTTACTTTTTTTTTCTATACTTTCCTCTTAAGTTCTCTTTCACTTTACGCTTTACTTTTTTTTCTTTTTTTTCTATACTTTCCTCAAATCTTCTCTTTCACTTTACGCTTTACTTTTTTTTTTCTTTTTTTCTATACTTTCCTCTTAAGTTCTCTTTCACTTTACGCTTTACTTTTTTTTTCTATACTTTCCTCTTAATTTCTCTTTCACTTTACGCTTTACTTTTTTTTTTTTCTATACTTTTCTCTTAAGTTCTCTTTCACTTTACGCTTTACTTTTTTTTTCTTTTTTTTTCTATACTTTCCTCAAAAGTTCTCTTTCACTTTACGCTTTACTTTTTTTTTTTCTATACTTTTCTCTTAAGTTCTCTTTCACTTTACGCTTTACTTTTTTTTTCTATACTTTCCTCTTAAGTTCTCTTTCACTTTACGCTTTACATTTTTTTCTTTTTTTTCTATACTTTCCTCAAAACTTCTCTTTCACTTTACGCTTTATTTTTTTTCTTTTTTTTTCTATACTTTCCTCTTAAGTTCTCTTTCACTTTACGCTTTACTTTTTTTTTCTATACTTTCCTCTTAAGTTCTCTTTCACTTTACGCTTTACTTTTTTTTTTTTCTATACTTTTCTCTTAAGTTCTCTTTCACTTTACGCTTTACTTTTTTTTTCTTTTTTTTTCTATACTTTCCTCAAAAGTTCTCTTTCACTTTACGCTTTACTTTTTTTTTTTTCTATACTTTTCTCTTAAGTTCTCTTTCACTTTACGCTTTACTTTTTTTTTCTTTTTTTTTCTATACTTTCCTCAAAAGTTCTCTTTCACTTTACGCTTTACTTTTTTTTTTTCTATACTTTTCTCTTAAGTTCTCTTTCACTTCACGCTTTACTTTTTTTTTCTTTTTTTTTCTATACTTTCCTCTTAAGTTCTCTTTCACTTTACGCTTTACTTTTTTTTTCTATACTTTCCTCTTAAGTTCTCTTTCACTTTACGCTTTACTTTTTTTTTTTCTATACTTTTCTCTTAAGTTCTCTTTCACTTTACGCTTTACTTTTTTTTTCTTTTTTTTTCTATACTTTCCTCAAAAGTTCTCTTTCACTTTACGCTTTACTTTTTTTTTTCTATACTTTTCTCTTAAGTTCTCTTTCACTTTACGCTTTACTTTTTTTTTTCTTTTTTTTTCTATACTTTCCTCAAAAGTTCTCTTTCACTTTACGCTTTACTTTTTTTTTTCTATACTTTTCTCTTAAGTTCTCTTTCACTTTACGCTTTACTTTTTTTTCCTTTTTTTTTCTATACTTTCCTCAAAAGTTCTCTTTCACTTTACGCTTTACTTTTTTTTTCTTTTTTTTTCTATACTTTCCTCTTAAGTTCTCTTTCACTTTACGCTTTACTTTTTTTTTCTATACTTTCCTCTTAAGTTCTCTTTCACTTTACGCTTTACTTTTTTTTTCTATACTTTCCTCTTAAGTTCTCTTTCACTTTACGCTTTACTTTTTTTTTCTTTTTTTTTCTATACTTTCCTCAAAAGTTCTCTTTCACTTTACGCTTTACTTTTTTTTTCTTTTTTTTTCTATACTTTCCTCTTAAGTTCTCTTTCACTTTACGCTTTACTTTTTTTTTCTATACTTTCCTCTTAAGTTCTCTTTCACTTTACGCTTTACTTTTTTTTTCTATACTTTCCTCTTAAGTTCTCTTTCACTTTACGCTTTACTTTTTTTTTCTATACTTTCCTCAAAAGTTCTCTTTCACTTTACGCTTTACTTTTTTTCCTTTTTTTTTCTATACTTTCCTCTTAAGTTCTCTTTCACTTTACGCTTTACTTTTTTTTTCTATACTTTCCTCTTAAGTTCTCTTTCATTTTACGCTTTACTTTTTTTTTCTATACTTTCCTCTTAAGTTCTCTTTCACTTTACGCTTTACTTTTTTTTTCTATACTTTCCTCTTAAGTTCTCTTTCACTTTACGCTTTACTTTTTTTTTTTCTATACTTTCCTCTTAAGTTCTCTTTCACTTTACGCTTTACTTTTTTTTTCTATACTTTCCTCTTAAGTTCTCTTTCACTTTACGCTTTACTTTTTTTTTTTCTATACTTTTCTCTTAAGTTCTCTTTCACTTTACGCTTTACTTTTTTTTTCTATACTTTCCTCTTAAGTTCTCTTTCACTTTACGCTTTACTTTTTTTCTTTTTTTTCTATACTTTCCTCAAAACTTCTCTTTCACTTTACGCTTTAATTTTTTTTCTTTTTTTTTCTATACTTTTCTCTTAAGTTCTCTTTCACTTTACGCTTTACTTTTTTTTTCTATACTTTCCTCTTAAGTTCTCTTTCACTTTATGCTTTACTTTTTTTTTCTATACTTTTCTCTTAAGTTCTCTTTCACTTTACGCTTTACTTTTTTTTTTTCTATACTTTTCTCTTAAGTTCTCTTTCACTTTACGCTTTACTTTTTTTGTCTATACTTTCCTCTTAAGTTCTCTTTCACTTTACGCTTTACATTTTTTTCTTTTTTTTCTATACTTTCCTCAAAACTTCTCTTTCACTTTACGCTTTAATTTTTTTTCTTTTTTTTTCTATACTTTCCTCTTAAGTTCTCTTTCACTTTACGCTTTACTTTTTTTTTCTATACTTTCCTCTTAAGTTCTCTTTCACTTTACGCTTTACTTTTTTTTTTTCTATACTTTTCTCTTAAGTTCTCTTTCACTTTACGCTTTACTATTTTTTTCATTTTTTTTCTATACTTTCCTCTTAAGTTCTCTTTCACTCTACGCTTTACTTTTTTTTTTTCTATACTTTTCTCTTAAGTTCTCTTTCACTTTACGCATTACTTTTTTTTTCTTTTTTTTTCTATACTTTCCTCAAAAGTTCTCTTTCACTTTACGCTTTACTTTTTTTTTTTCTATACTTTTCTCTTAAGTTCTCTTTCACTTTACGCTTTACTTTTTTTTTCTTTTTTTTTCTATACTTTCCTCAAAAGTTCTCTTTCACTTTACGCTTTACTTTTTTTCTTTTTTTTCTATACTTTCCTCAAAACTTCTCTTTCACTTTACGCTTTACTTTTTTTTTTCTTTTTTTTTCTATACTTTCCTCTTAAGTTCTCTTTCACTTTACGCTTTACTTTTTTTTTCTATACTTTCCTCAAAAGTTCTCTTTCACTTTACGCTTTACTTTTTTTTTCTATACTTTCCTCAAAATTTCTCTTTCACTTTACACTTTACTTTTTTTCTTTTTTTTTTCTATACTTTTCTCTTAAGTTCTCTTTCACTTTACGCTTTACTTTTTTTTTCTTTTTTTTTCTATACTTTCCTCAAAATTTCTCTTTCACTTTACGCTTTACTTTTTTTTTTCTATACTTTTCCCTTAAGTTCTCTTTCACTTTACGCTTTACTTTTTTTTTCTATACTTTCCTCTTAAGTTCTCTTTCACTTTACGCTTTACTTTTTTTTCTTTTTTTTCTATACTTTCCTCAAAACTTCTCTTTCACTTTACGCTTTACTTTTTTTTTCTTTTTTTTTCTATACTTTCCTCTTAAGTTCTCTTTCACTTTACGCTTTACTTTTTTTTTCTATACTTTCCACTTAAGTTCTCTTTCACTTTACGCTTTACTTTTTTTTTCTTCTTTTTTTCTATACTTTCCTCAAAACTTCTCTTTCACTTTACGCTTTACTTTTTTTTCTTTTTTTTTCTATACTTTCCTCTTAAGTTCTCTTTCACTTTACGCTTTACTTTTTTTTCTTTTTTTTCTATACTTTCCTCTTAAGTTCTCTTTCAATTTACGCTTTACTTTTTTTTTCTATACTTTCCTCAAAACTTCTCTTTCACTTTACGCTTTACTTTTTTTTCTTTTTTTTTCTATACTTTCCTCAAAAGTTCTCTTTCACTTTACGCTTTACTTTTTTTTCTTTTTTTTTCTATACTTTCCTCAAAACTTCTCTTTCACTTTACGCTTTACTTTTTTTTCTTTTTTTTTCTATACTTTCCTCTTAAGTTCTCTTTCACTTTACGCTTTACTTTTTTTTCTTTTTTTTTCTATACTTTCCTCTTAAGTTCTCTTTCACTTTACGCTTTACTTTTTTTTCTTTTTTTTTCTATACTTTCCTCAAAACTTCTCTTTCACTTTACGCTTTACTTTTTTTTCTTTTTTTTTCTATACTTTCCTCAAAAGTTCTCTTTCACTTTACGCTTTACTTTTTTTTCTTTTTTTTTTCTATACTTTCCTCAAAAGTTCTCTTTCACTTTAAGCTTTACTTTTTTTTCTTTTTTTTTCTATACTTTCCTCTTAAGTTCTCTTTCACTTTACGCTTTACTTTTTTTTCTTTTTTTTTCTATACTTTCCTCTTAAGTTCTCTTTCATTTTACGCTTTACTTTTTTTTCTTTTTTTTTCTATACTTTCCTCTTAAGTTCTCTTTCACTTTACGCTTTACTTTTTTTTCTTTTTTTTTCTATACTTTCCTCTTAAGTTCTCTTTCACTTTACGCTTTACTTTTTTTCTTTATTTTTCTATACTTTCCTCTTAAGTTCTCTTTCACTTTACGCTTTACTTTTTTTTCTTTTTTTTTCTATACTTTTCTCTTAAGTTCTCTTTCACTTCACGCTTTACTTTTTTTTTCTTTTTTTTTCTATACTTTCCTCTTAAGTTCTCTTTCACTTTACGCTTTACTTTTTTTTTCTATACTTTCCTCTTAAGTTCTCTTTCACTTTACGCTTTACTTTTTTTTTTTCTATACTTTTCTCTTAAGTTCTCTTTCACTTTACGCTTTACTTTTTTTTTCTTTTTTTTTCTATACTTTCCTCAAAAGTTCTCTTTCACTTTACGCTTTACTTTTTTTTTTCTATACTTTTCTCTTAAGTTCTCTTTCACTTTACGCTTTACTTTTTTTTTTCTTTTTTTTTCTATACTTTCCTCAAAAGTTCTCTTTCACTTTACGCTTTACTTTTTTTTTTCTATACTTTTCTCTTAAGTTCTCTTTCACTTTACGCTTTACTTTTTTTTCCTTTTTTTTTCTATACTTTCCTCAAAAGTTCTCTTTCACTTTACGCTTTACTTTTTTTTTCTTTTTTTTTCTATACTTTCCTCTTAAGTTCTCTTTCACTTTACGCTTTACTTTTTTTTTCTATACTTTCCTCTTAAGTTCTCTTTCACTTTACGCTTTACTTTTTTTTTCTATACTTTCCTCTTAAGTTCTCTTTCACTTTACGCTTTACTTTTTTTTTCTTTTTTTTTCTATACTTTCCTCAAAAGTTCTCTTTCACTTTACGCTTTACTTTTTTTTTCTTTTTTTTTCTATACTTTCCTCTTAAGTTCTCTTTCACTTTACGCTTTACTTTTTTTTTCTATACTTTCCTCTTAAGTTCTCTTTCACTTTACGCTTTACTTTTTTTTTCTATACTTTCCTCTTAAGTTCTCTTTCACTTTACGCTTTACTTTTTTTTTCTATACTTTCCTCAAAAGTTCTCTTTCACTTTACGCTTTACTTTTTTTCCTTTTTTTTTCTATACTTTCCTCTTAAGTTCTCTTTCACTTTACGCTTTACTTTTTTTTTCTATACTTTCCTCTTAAGTTCTCTTTCATTTTACGCTTTACTTTTTTTTTCTATACTTTCCTCTTAAGTTCTCTTTCACTTTACGCTTTACTTTTTTTTTCTATACTTTCCTCTTAAGTTCTCTTTCACTTTACGCTTTACTTTTTTTTTTTCTATACTTTCCTCTTAAGTTCTCTTTCACTTTACGCTTTACTTTTTTTTTCTATACTTTCCTCTTAAGTTCTCTTTCACTTTACGCTTTACTTTTTTTTTTTCTATACTTTTCTCTTAAGTTCTCTTTCACTTTACGCTTTACTTTTTTTTTCTATACTTTCCTCTTAAGTTCTCTTTCACTTTACGCTTTACTTTTTTTCTTTTTTTTCTATACTTTCCTCAAAACTTCTCTTTCACTTTACGCTTTAATTTTTTTTCTTTTTTTTTCTATACTTTTCTCTTAAGTTCTCTTTCACTTTACGCTTTACTTTTTTTTTCTATACTTTCCTCTTAAGTTCTCTTTCACTTTATGCTTTACTTTTTTTTTCTATACTTTTCTCTTAAGTTCTCTTTCACTTTACGCTTTACTTTTTTTTTTTCTATACTTTTCTCTTAAGTTCTCTTTCACTTTACGCTTTACTTTTTTTGTCTATACTTTCCTCTTAAGTTCTCTTTCACTTTACGCTTTACATTTTTTTCTTTTTTTTCTATACTTTCCTCAAAACTTCTCTTTCACTTTACGCTTTAATTTTTTTTCTTTTTTTTTCTATACTTTCCTCTTAAGTTCTCTTTCACTTTACGCTTTACTTTTTTTTTCTATACTTTCCTCTTAAGTTCTCTTTCACTTTACGCTTTACTTTTTTTTTTTCTATACTTTTCTCTTAAGTTCTCTTTCACTTTACGCTTTACTATTTTTTTCATTTTTTTTCTATACTTTCCTCTTAAGTTCTCTTTCACTCTACGCTTTACTTTTTTTTTTTCTATACTTTTCTCTTAAGTTCTCTTTCACTTTACGCATTACTTTTTTTTTCTTTTTTTTTCTATACTTTCCTCAAAAGTTCTCTTTCACTTTACGCTTTACTTTTTTTTTTTCTATACTTTTCTCTTAAGTTCTCTTTCACTTTACGCTTTACTTTTTTTTTCTTTTTTTTTCTATACTTTCCTCAAAAGTTCTCTTTCACTTTACGCTTTACTTTTTTTCTTTTTTTTCTATACTTTCCTCAAAACTTCTCTTTCACTTTACGCTTTACTTTTTTTTTTCTTTTTTTTTCTATACTTTCCTCTTAAGTTCTCTTTCACTTTACGCTTTACTTTTTTTTTCTATACTTTCCTCAAAAGTTCTCTTTCACTTTACGCTTTACTTTTTTTTTCTATACTTTCCTCAAAATTTCTCTTTCACTTTACACTTTACTTTTTTTCTTTTTTTTTTCTATACTTTTCTCTTAAGTTCTCTTTCACTTTACGCTTTACTTTTTTTTTCTTTTTTTTTCTATACTTTCCTCAAAATTTCTCTTTCACTTTACGCTTTACTTTTTTTTTTCTATACTTTTCCCTTAAGTTCTCTTTCACTTTACGCTTTACTTTTTTTTTCTATACTTTCCTCTTAAGTTCTCTTTCACTTTACGCTTTACTTTTTTTTCTTTTTTTTCTATACTTTCCTCAAAACTTCTCTTTCACTTTACGCTTTACTTTTTTTTTCTTTTTTTTTCTATACTTTCCTCTTAAGTTCTCTTTCACTTTACGCTTTACTTTTTTTTTCTATACTTTCCACTTAAGTTCTCTTTCACTTTACGCTTTACTTTTTTTTTCTTCTTTTTTTCTATACTTTCCTCAAAACTTCTCTTTCACTTTACGCTTTACTTTTTTTTCTTTTTTTTTCTATACTTTCCTCTTAAGTTCTCTTTCACTTTACGCTTTACTTTTTTTTCTTTTTTTTCTATACTTTCCTCTTAAGTTCTCTTTCAATTTACGCTTTACTTTTTTTTTCTATACTTTCCTCAAAACTTCTCTTTCACTTTACGCTTTACTTTTTTTTCTTTTTTTTTCTATACTTTCCTCAAAAGTTCTCTTTCACTTTACGCTTTACTTTTTTTTCTTTTTTTTTCTATACTTTCCTCAAAACTTCTCTTTCACTTTACGCTTTACTTTTTTTTCTTTTTTTTTCTATACTTTCCTCTTAAGTTCTCTTTCACTTTACGCTTTACTTTTTTTTCTTTTTTTTTCTATACTTTCCTCTTAAGTTCTCTTTCACTTTACGCTTTACTTTTTTTTCTTTTTTTTTCTATACTTTCCTCAAAACTTCTCTTTCACTTTACGCTTTACTTTTTTTTCTTTTTTTTTCTATACTTTCCTCAAAAGTTCTCTTTCACTTTACGCTTTACTTTTTTTTCTTTTTTTTTTCTATACTTTCCTCAAAAGTTCTCTTTCACTTTAAGCTTTACTTTTTTTTCTTTTTTTTTCTATACTTTCCTCTTAAGTTCTCTTTCACTTTACGCTTTACTTTTTTTTCTTTTTTTTTCTATACTTTCCTCTTAAGTTCTCTTTCATTTTACGCTTTACTTTTTTTTCTTTTTTTTTCTATACTTTCCTCTTAAGTTCTCTTTCACTTTACGCTTTACTTTTTTTTCTTTTTTTTTCTATACTTTCCTCTTAAGTTCTCTTTCACTTTACGCTTTACTTTTTTTCTTTATTTTTCTATACTTTCCTCTTAAGTTCTCTTTCACTTTACGCTTTACTTTTTTTTCTTTTTTTTTCTATACTTTCCTCTTAAGTTCTCTTTCACTTTACGCTTTACTTTTTTTTTCTTCTTTTTTTCTATACTTTCCTCAAAAGTTCTCTTTCACTTTCCGCTTTACTTTTTTTTCTTTTTTTTTCTATACTTTCCTCAAAACTTCTCTTTCACTTTACGCTTTACTTTTTTTTCTTTTTTTTTTCTATACTTTCCTCAAAAGTTCTCTTTCACTTTACGCTTTACTTTTTTTTCTTTTTTTTTCTATACTTTCCTCAAAACTTCTCTTTCACTTTACGCTTTACTTTTTTTTCTTTTTTTTTCTATACTTTCCTCAAAACTTCTCTTTCACTTTACGCTTTACTTTTTTTTCTTTTTTTTTCTATACTTTCCTCAAAACTTCTCTTTCACTTTACGCTTTACTTTTTTTTCTTTTTTTTTCTATACTTTCCTCAAAACTTCTCTTTCACTTTACGCTTTACTTTTTTTTCTTTTTTTTTCTATACTTTCCTCTTAAGTTCTCTTTCACTTTACGCTTTACTTTTTTTTTCTTCTTTTTTTCTATACTTTCCTCAAAAGTTCTCTTTCACTTTACACTTTACTTTTTTTTCTTTTTTTTTCTATACTTTCCTCAAAACTTCTCTTTCACTTTACGCTTTACTTTTTTTTCTTTTTTTTTCTATACTTTCCTCTTAAGTTCTCTTTCACTTTACGCTTTACTTTTTTTTCTTTTTTTTTCTATACTTTCCTCTTAAGTTCTCTTTCACTTTACGCTTTACTTTTTTTTCTTTTTTTTTCTATACTTTCCTCAAAACTTCTCTTTCACTTTACGCTTTACTTTTTTTTCTTTTTTTTTCTATACTTTCCTCAAAAGTCCTCTTTCACTTTACGCTTTACTTTTTTTTCTTTTTTTTTTCTATACTTTCCTCAAAAGTTCTCTTTCACTTTACGCTTTACTTTTTTTTCTTTTTTTTTCTATACTTTCCTCTTAAGTTCTCTTTCACTTTACGCTTTACTTTTTTTTCTTTTTTTTCTATACTTTCCTCTTAAGTTCTCTTTCACTTTACGCTTTACTTTTTTTTCTTTATTTTTCTATACTTTCCTCTTAAGTTCTCTTTCACTTTACGCTTTACTTTTTTTTCTTTTTTTTTCTATACTTTCCTCTTAAGTTCTCTTTCACTTTACGCTTTACTTTTTTTTCTTTATTTTTCTATGCTTTCCTCTTAAGTTCTCTTTCACTTTACGCTTTACTTTTTTTTCTTTTTTTTTCTATACTTTCCTCTTAAGATCTCTTTCACTTTACGCTTTACTTTTTTTTCTTTATTTTTCTATACTTTCCTCTTAAGTTCTCTTTCACTTTACGCTTTACTTTTTTTTCTTTTTTTTTCTATACTTTCCTCTTAAGTTCTCTTTCACTTTACGCTTTACTTTTTTTTTCTTCTTTTTTTCTATACTTTCCTCAAAAGTTCTCTTTCACTTTCCGCTTTACTTTTTTTTCTTTTTTTTTATACACTTTCCTCTTAAGTTCTCTTTCACTTTACGCTTTACTTTTTTTTCTTTTTTTTTCTATACTTTCCTCTTAAGTTCTCTTTCAATTTACGCTTTACTTTTTTTTTCTATACTTTCCTCAAAACTTCTCTTTCACTTTACGCTTTACTTTTTTTTCTTTTTTTTTCTATACTTTCCTCTTAAGTTCTCTTTCAATTTACGCTTTACTTTTTTTTTCTATACTTTCCTCAAAACTTCTCTTTCACTTTACGCTTTACTTTTTTTTCTTTTTTTTTCTATACTTTCCTCAAAAGTTCTCTTTCACTTTACGCTTTACTTTTTTTTCTTTTTTTTTCTATATTTTCCTCAAAACTTCCCTTTCACTTTACGCTTTACTTTTTTTTCTTTTTTTTTCTATACTTTCCTCTTAAGTTCTCTTTCACTTTACGCTTTACTTTTTTTTCTTTTTTTTTCTATACTTTCCTCTTAAGTTCTCTTTCACTTTACGCTTTACTTTTTTTTCTTTTTTTTTCTATACTTTCCTCAAAACTTCTCTTTCACTTTACGCTTTACTTTTTTTTCTTTTTTTTCTATACTTTCCTCAAAAGTTCTCTTTCACTTTACGCTTTACTTTTTTTTCTTTTTTTTTTCTATACTTTCCTCAAAAGTTCTCTTTCACTTTACGCTTTACTTTTTTTTCTTTTTTTTTCTATACTTTCCTCTTAAGTTCTCTTTCACTTTACGCTTTACTTTTTTTTCTTTTTTTTTCTATACTTTCCTCTTAAGTTCTCTTTCACTTTACGCTTTACTTTTTTTTCTTTATTTTTCTATACTTTCCTCTTAAGTTCTCTTTCACTTTACGCTTTACTTTTTTTTCTTTTTTTTTCTATACTTTCCTCTTAAGTTCTCTTTCACTTTACGCTTTACTTTTTTTTCTTTTTTTTTCTATACTTTCCTCTTAAGTTCTCTTTCACTTTACGCTTTAATTTTTTTTTTTCTATACATTCCTCAAAAGTTCTCTTTCAATTTACGATTTACTTTTTTTATCTTTTTTTTTCAAATACATTCCACAAAAGTTCTCTTTCACTTTACGCTTTACTTTTTTTTCTTTTTTTTTCTATTCTTTCCTCTTAAGTTCTCTTTCACTTTACGCATTACTTTTTTTTTCTTTTTTTTTCTATACTTTCCTCTTAAGTTCTCTTTCATTTACGCATTACTTTTTTTTTCTTTTTTTTTCTATACTTTCCTCAGAATTTCTCTTTCACTTTACGCTTTACTTTTTTTTCTTTTTTTTTCTATACTTTCCTCTTAAGTTCTCTTTCACTTTACGCTTTACTTTTTTTTTTTTTCTATACATTCCTCAAAAGTTCTCTTTCAATTTACGATTTACTTTTTTTTTTTTTTTTTTCAAATACATTCCACAAAAGTTCTCTTTCACTTTACGCTTTACTTTTTTTTCTTTTTTTTTCTATACTTTCCTCTTAAGTTCTCTTTCACTTTACGCTTTACTTTTTTTTCTTTTTTTTTCTATACTTTCCTCTTAAGTTCTCTTTCACTTTACGCTTTACTTTTTTTTCTTTTTTTTTCTATACTTTCCTCTTAAGTTCTCTTTCACTTTACGCTTTACTTTTTTTTCTTTTTTTTTCTATACTTTCCTCTTAAGTTCTCTTTCACTTTACGCTTACATTTTTTTCTTTTTTTTCTATACTTTCCTCAAAACTTCTCTTTCACTTTACGCTTTACTTTTTTTTTTCTTTTTTTTTCTATACTTTCCTCTTAAGTTCTCTTTCACTTTACGCTTTACTTTTTTTTTCTATACTTTCCTCTTCAGTTCTCTTTCACTTTACGCTTTACTTTTTTTTCTTTTTTTTTCTATACTTTCCTCTTAAGTTCTCTTTCACTTTACGCTTTACTTTTTTTTCTTTTTTTTCTATACTTTCCTCAAAACTTCTCTTTCACTTTACGCTTTACTTTTTTTTTTCGTTTTTTTTCTATACTTTCCTCTTAAGTTCTCTTTCACTTTACGCTTTACTTTTTTTTTCTATACTTTCCTCTTAAGTTCTCTTTCACTTTACGCTTTACTTTTTTTTCTTTTTTTTTCTATACTTTCCTCTTAAGTTCTCTTTCACTTTACGCTTTACTTTTTTTTTCTATACTTTCCTCTTAAGTTCTCTTTCACTTTACGCTTTACTTTTTTTTTCTTCTTTTTTTCTATACTTTCCTCAAAAGTTCTCTTTCACTTTCCGCTTTACTTTTTTTTCTTTTTTTTTTCTATACTTTCCTCTTAAGTTCTCTTTCACTTTACGCTTTACTTTTTTTTCTTTTTTTTTCTATACTTTCCTCTTAAGTTCTCTTTCAATTTACGCTTTACTTTTTTTTCTTTTTTTTTCTATACTTTCCTCTTAAGTTCTCTTTCACTTTACGCTTTACTTTTTTTTCTTTATTTTTCTATACTTTCCTCTTAAGTTCTCTTTCACTTTACGCTTTACTTTTTTTTCTTTTTTTTTCTATACTTTCCTCTTAAGTTCTCTTTCACTTTACGCTTTACTTTTTTTTCTTTATTTTTCTATGCTTTCCTCTTAAGTTCTCTTTCACTTTACGCTTTACTTTTTTTTCTTTTTTTTTCTATACTTTCCTCTTAAGTTCTCTTTCACTTTACGCTTTACTTTTTTTTTCTTCTTTTTTTCTATATTTTCCTCAAAAGTTCTCTTTCACTTTCCGCTTTACTTTTTTTTCTTTTTTTTTCTACACTTTCCTCTTAAGTTCTCTTTCACTTTACGCTTTACTTTTTTTTCTTTTTTTTTCTATACTTTCCTCTTAAGTTCTCTTTCAATTTACGCTTTACTTTTTTTTTCTATACTTTCCTCAAAACTTCTCTTTCACTTTACGCTTTACTTTTTTTTCTTTTTTTTTCTATACTTTCCTCAAAAGTTCTCTTTCACTTTACGCTTTACTTTTTTTTCTTTTTTTTCTATACTTTCCTCAAAACTTCTCTTTCACTTTACGCTTTACTTTTTTTTCTTTTTTTTTCTATACTTTCCTCTTAAGTTCTCTTTCACTTTACGCTTTACTTTTTTTTCTTTTTTTTTCTATACTTTCCTCTTAAGTTCTCTTTCACTTTACGCTTTACTTTTTTTTCTTTTTTTTTCTATACTTTCCTCAAAACTTCTCTTTCACTTTACGCTTTACTTTTTTTTCTTTTTTTTTCTATACTTTCCTCAAAAGTTCTCTTTCACTTTACGCTTTACTTTTTTTTCTTTTTTTTTCTATACTTTCCTCTTAAGTTCTCTTTCACTTTACGCTTTACTTTTTTTTCTTTTTTTTTCTATACTTTCCTCTTAAGTTCTCTTTCACTTTACGCTTTACTTTTTTTTCTTTATTTTTCTATACTTTCCTCTTAAGTTCTCTTTCACTTTACGCTTTAATTTTTTTTCTTTTTTTTTCTATACTTTCCTCTTAAGTTCTCTTTCACTTTACGCTTTACTTTTTTTCTTTTTTTTTCTATACTTTCCTCTTAAGTTCTCTTTCATTTACGCATTACTTTTTTTTCTTTTTTTTTCTATACTTTCCTCAAAATTTCTCTTTCACTTTACGCTTTACTTTTTTTTCTTTTTTTTTCTATACTTTTCTCTTAAGTTCTCTTTCACTTTACGCTTTACTTTTTTTTCTTTTTTTTTCTATACTTTCCTCTTAAGTTCTCTTTCACTTTACGCTTTACTTTTTTTTCTTCTTTTTTTCTATACTTTCCTCTTAAGTTCTCAATCACTTTACGCTTTACTTTTTTTTCTTTTTTTTTCTATACTTTCCTCAAAAAGTCTCTTTCATTTTACGCTTTACTTTTTTTCTTTTTTTTTTTTCTATACTTTTCTCTTAAGTTCTCTTTCACTTTACGCTTTACTTTTTTTTCTTTTTTTTTCTATACTTTCCTCAAAAATTCTCTTTCACTTTACGCTTTACTTTTTTTCTTTTTTTTTTCTATACTTTTCTCTTAAGTTCTCTTTCACTTTACGCTTTACTTTTTTTTTCTTTTTTTTTCTATACTTTCCTCAAAAGTTCTCTTTCACTTTACGCTTTACTTTTTTTTTTTCTATACTTTTCTCTTAAGTTCTCTTTCACTTTACGCTTTACTTTTTTTTTCTTTTTTTTTCTATACTTTCCTCTTAAGTTCTCTTTCACTTTACGCTTTACTTTTTTTTTCTATACTTTCCTCTTAAGTTCTCTTTCACTTTACGCTTTACTTTTTTTTTCTTTTTTTTTCTATACTTTCCTCAAAAGTTCTCTTTCACTTTACGCATTACTTTTTTTTTTTCTATACTTTTCTCTTAAGTTCTCTTTCACTTTACGCTTTACTTTTTTTTTCTATACTTTCCTCTTAAGTTCTCTTTCACTTTACGCTTTACTTTTTTTTCTTTTTTTTCTATACTTTCCTCAAAACTTCTCTTTCACTTTACGCTTTACTTTTTTTTTTCTTTTTTTTTCTATACTTTCCTCTTAAGTTCTCTTTCACTTTACGCTTTACTTTTTTTTTTTTCTATACTTTTCTCTTAAGTTCTCTTTCACTTTACGCTTTACTTTTTTTTTCTTTTTTTTTCTATACTTTCCTCAAAAGTTCTCTTTCACTTTACGCTTTACTTTTTTTTTCTATACTTTTCTCTTAAGTTCTCTTTCACTTTAAGCTTTACTTTTTTTTTCTTTTTTTTTCTATACTTTCCTCTTAAGTTCTCTTTCACTTTACGCTTTACTTTTTTTTCTTTTTTTTTCTATACTTTCCTCTTAAGTTCTCTTTCACTTTACGCTTTACTTTTTTTTCTTTTTTTTTCTATACTTTCCTCTTAAGTTCTCTTTCACTTTACGCTTTACTTTTTTTTTTCTATACTTTTCTCTTAAGTTCTCTTTCACTTTACGCTTTACTTTTTTTTTCTTTTTTTTTCTATACTTTCCTCAAAAGTTCTCTTTCACTTTACGCTTTACTTTTTTTTTTCTATACTTTTCTCTTAAGTTCTCTTTCACTTTACTCTTTACTTTTTTTTCTTTTTTTTCTATACTTTCCTCAAAAGTTCTCTTTCACTTTACGCTTTACTTTTTTTTTTTTCTATACTTTTCTCTTAAGTTCTCTTTCACTTTACGCTTTACTTTTTTTTTCTATACATTCCTCTTAAGTTCTCTTTCACTTTACGCTTTACTTTTTTTTTCTTTTTTTTTCTATACTTTTCTCTTAAGTTCTCTTTCACTTTACGCTTTACTTTTTTTTCTTTTTTTTCTATACTTTCCTCAAAACTTCTCTTTCACTTTACGCTTTACTTTTTTTTTCTTTTTTTTTCTATACTTTTCTCTTAAGTTCTCTTTCACTTTACTCTTTACTTTTTTTTTCTTTTTTTTTCTATTCTTTCCTCAAAAGTTCTCTTTCACTTTACGCTTTACTTTTTTTTTTTCTATACTTTTCTCTTAAGTTCTCTTTCACTTTACGCTTTACTTTTTTTTTCTATACTTTCCTCTTAAGTTCTCTTTCACTTTACGCTTTACTTTTTTTTCTTTTTTTTCTATACTTTCCTCAAAACTTCTCTTTCACTTTACGCTTTACTTTTTTTCTTTTTTTTTCTATACTTTCCTCTTAAGTTCTCTTTCACTTTACGCTTTACTTTTTTTCTTTTTTTTTCTATACTTTCCTCTTAAGTTCTCTTTCATTTACGCATTACTTTTTTTTTCTTTTTTTTTCTATACTTTCCTCAAAATTTCTCTTTCACTTTACGCTTTACTTTTTTTTCTTTTTTTTTCTATACATTTCTCTTAAGTTCTCTTTCACTTTACGCTTTACTTTTTTTTCTTTTTTTTTCTATACTTTTCTCTTAAGTTCTCTTTCACTTTACGCTTTACTTTTTTTTCTTTTTTTTCTATACTTTCCTCTTAAGTTCTCTTTCACTTTACGCTTTACTTTTTTTTCTTTTTTTTTCTATACTTTCCTCTTAAGTTCTCTTTCACTTTACGCTTTACTTTTTTTTCTTTTTTTTTCTATACTTTCCTCTTAAGTTCTCTTTCATTTACGCATAACTTTTTTTTTCTTTTTTTTTCTATACTTTCCTCAAAATTTCTCTTTCACTTTACGCTTTACTTTTTTTTCTTTTTTTTCTATACTTTTCTCTTAAGTTCTCTTTCACTTTACGCTTTACTTTTTTTTCTTTTTTTTTTCTATACTTTCCTCTTAAGTTCTCTTTCACTTTACGCTTTACTTTTTTTTCTTTTTTTTTCTATATTTTCCTCTTAAGTTCTCTTTCACTTTACGCTTTACTTTTTTTTTTTTTTTTCTATACTTTCCTCAAAAGTTCTCTTTCACTTTACGCTTTACTTTTTTTCTTTTTTTTTTTCTATTCTTTTCTCTTAAGTTCTCTTTCACTTTACGCTTTACTTTTTTTTTCTTTTTTTTTTTTCTATACTTTCCTCAAAAGTTCTCTTTCACTTTACGCTTTACTTTTTTTTTTTTCTATACTTTTCTCTTAAGTTCTCTTTCACTTTACGCTTTACTTTTTTTTTCTTTTTTTTTCTATACTTTCCTCAAAAGTTCTCTTTCACTTTACGCTTTACTTTTTTTTTCTTTTTTTTTCAAATACATTCCACAAAAGTTCTCTTTCACTTTACGCTTTACTTTTTTTTCTTTTTTTTCTATACTTTCCTCAAAACTTCTCTTTCACTTTACGCTTTACTTTTTTTTCTTTTTTTTTCTATACTTTCCTCTTAAGTTCTCTTTCACTTTACGCTTTACTTTTTTTTCTTTTTTTTTCTATACTTTCCTCTTAAGTTCTCTTTCACTTTACGCTTTACTTTTTTTCTTTTTTTTTCTATACTTTCCTCTTAAGTTCTCTTTCCCTTTACGCTTTACTTTTTTACTTTTTTTTTCTATACTTTCCTCTTAAGTTCTCTTTCACTTTACGCTTTAATTTTTTTTTTTTTTATACATTCCTCAAAAGTTCTCTTTCAATTTACGATTTACTTTTTTTTTCTTTTTTTTTCAAATACATTCCACAAAAGTTCTCTTTCACTTTAGGCTTTACTTTTTTTTCTTTTTTTTTCTATACTTTCCTCTTAAGTTCTCTTTCACTTTACGCTTTACTTTTTTTTCTTTTTTTTCTATACTTTCCTCTTAAGTTCTCTTTCACTTTACGCTTTACTTTTTTTTCTTTTTTTCTATACTTTCCTCTTAAGTTCTCTTTCACTTTACGCTTTACTTTTTTTTCTTTTTTTTTCTATACTTTCCTCTTAAGTTCTCTTTCACTTTACGCTTTACTTTTTTTCTTTTTTTTTCTATACATTCCTCTTAAGTTCTCTTTCATTTACGCATTACTTTTTTTTTCTTTTTTTTCTATACTTTCCTCAAAATTTCTCTTTCACTTTACGCTTTACTTTTTTTTCTTTTTTTTTCAATACTTTCCTCTTAAGTTCTCTTTCACTTTACGCTTTACTTTTTTTTCTTTTTTTTTCTATACTTTCCTCTTAAGTTCACTTTCACTTTACGCTTTACTTTTTTTTTTTTTCTATACATTCCTCAAAAGTTCTCTTTCAATTTACGATTTACTTTTTTTTTCTTTTTTTTTCAAATACATTCCACAAAAGTTCTCTTTCACTTTACGCTTTACTTTTTTTTCTTTTTTTTCTATACTTTCCTCTTAAGTTCTCTTTCACTTTACGCTTTACTTTTTTTTTCTTTTTTTTTCTATACTTTCCTCTTAAGTTCTCTTTCAATTTACGCTTTACTTTTTTTTCTTTTTTTTCTATACTTTCCTCTTAAGTTCTCTTTCACTTTACGCTTTACTTTTTTTTTTTCTATACATTCCTCAAAAGTTCTCTTTCAATTTACGATTTACTTTTTTTTCTTTTTTTTTTCTATACTTTCCTATTAAGTTCTCTTTCACTTTACGCTTTACTTTTTTTTCTTTTTTTTCTATACTTTCCTCTTAAGTTCTCTTTCACTTTACGCTTTACTTTTTTTTCTTTTTTTTCTATACTTTCCTCTTAAGTTCTCTTTCACTTTACGCTTTACTTTTTTTTCTTTTTTTTTCTATACTTTCCTCTTAAGTTCTCTTTCACTTTACGCTTTACTTTTTTTTCTTTTTTTTTCTATACTTTCCTCTTAAGTTCTCTTTCACTTTACGCTTTACTTTTTTTTTTTTTCTATACATTCCTGAAAGGTTCTCTTTCAATTTACGATTTACTTTTTTTTCTTTTTTTTTCTATACTTTCCTCTTAAGTTCTCTTTCACTTTACGCTTTACTTTTTTTTTTTTTCTATACATTCCTCAAAAGTTCTCTTTCAATTTACGATTTACTTTTTTTTTCTTTTTTTTTCAAATACATTCCACAAAAGTTCTCTTTCACTTTACGCTTTACTTTTTTTTCTTTTTTTTTCTATACTTTCCTCTTAAGTTCTCTTTCACTTTACGCTTTACTTTTTTTTCTTTTTTTTTCTATACTTTCCTCTTAAGTTCTCTTTCATTTACGCATTACTTTTTTTTTCTTTTTTTTTCTATACTTTCCTCAAAAATTTCTCTTTCACTTTACGCTTTACTTTTTTTTCTTTTTTTTTCTATACTTTCCTCTTAAGTTCTCTTTCACTTTACGCTTTACTTTTTTTTCTTTTTTTTTCTATACTTTCCTCTTAAGTTCTCTTTCACTTTACGCTTTACTTTTTTTTCTTTTTTTTTCTATACTTTCCTCTTAAGTTCTCTTTCACTTTACGCTTTACTTTTTTTTTTTTTCTATACATTCCTCAAAAGTTCTCTCAATTTACGATTTACTTTTTTTTTCTTTTTTTTTCAAATACATTCCACAAAAGTTCTCTTTCACTTTACGCTTTACTTTTTTTTCTTTTTTTTTCTATACTTTCCTCTTAAGTTCTCTTTCACTTTACGCTTTACTTTTTTTTCTTTTTTTTTCTATACTTTCCTCTTAAGTTCTCTTTCACTTTACGCTTTACTTTTTTTTCTTTTTTTTTCTATACTTTCCTCTTAAGTTCTCTTTCACTTTACGCTTTACTTTTTTTTCTTTTTTTCTATACATTCCTCAAAAGTTCTCTTTCAATTTACGATTTACTTTTTTTTTCTTTTTTTTTCAAATACATTCCACAAAAGTTCTCTTTCACTTTACGCTTTACTTTTTTTTCTTTTTTTTTCTATACTTTCCTCTTAAGTTCTCTTTCACTTTACGCTTTACTTTTTTTTTCTATACTTTCCTCTTAAGTTCTCTTTCCCTTTACGCTTTACTTTTTTTTCTTTTTTTTTTCTATACTTTCTTATTAAGTTCTCTTTCACTTTACGCTTTACTTTTTTTTCTTTTTTTTTCTATACTTTCCTCTTAAGTTCTCTTTCACTTTACGCTTTACTTTTTTTTCTTTATTTTTCTATACTTTCCTCTTAAGTTCTCTTTCACTTTACGCTTTACTTTTTTTTCTTTTTTTTTTTCTATACTTTCCTCTTAAGTTCTCTTTCACTTTACGCTTTACTTTTTTTTCTTTTTTTTCTATACTTTCCTCAAAACTTCTCTTTCACTTTACGCTTTACTTTTTTTTCTTTTTTTTTCTATACTTTCCTCTTAAGTTCTCTTTCACTTTACGCTTTACTTTTTTTTCTTTTTTTTTTCTATACTTTCCTATTAAGTTCTCTTTCACTTTACGCTTTACTTTTTTTTCTTTTTTTTTCTATACTTTCCTCTTAAGTTCTCTTTCACTTTACGCTTTACTTTTTTTCTTTTTTTTTCTATACTTTCCTCTTAAGTTCTCTTTCACTTTACGCTTTACTTTTTTTTCTTTTTTTTTCTATACTTTCCTCTTAAGTTCTCTTTCACTTTACGCTTTACTTTTTTTTCTTTTTTTTCTATACTTTCCTCTTAAGTTCTCTTTCACTTTACGCTTTACTTTTTTTTCTTTTTTTTTTCTATACTTTCCTCTTAAGTTCTCTTTCACTTTACGCTTTACTTTTTTTTCTTTTTTTTTCTATACTTTCCTCTTAAGTTCTCTTTCACTTTACGCTTTACTTTTTTTTCTTTTTTTTTCTATACTTTCCTCTTAAGTTCTCTTTCACTTTACGCTTTACTTTTTTTTTTTTCTGTACATTCCTCAAAAGTTCTCTTTCAATTTACGATTTACTTTTTTTTTCTTTTTTTTTCAAATACATTCCACAAAAGTTCTCTTTCACTTTACGCTTTACTTTTTTTTCTTTTTTTTTCTATACTTTCCTCTTAAGTTCTCTTTCACTTTACGCTTTACTTTTTTTTTCTATACTTTCTTCTTAAGTTCTCTTTCACTTTACGCTTTACTTTTTTTTCTTTTTTTTTCTATACTTTCCTCTTAAGTTCTCTTTCACTTTACGCTTTACTTTTTTTTCTTTTTTTTTCTATACTTTCCTCTTAAGTTCTCTTTCACTTCACGCTTTACTTTTTTTTTTTTTCTATACATTCCTCAAAAGTTCTCTTTCAATTTACGATTTACTTTTTTTTTCTTTTTTTTTCATATACATTTCACAAAAGTTCTCTTTCACTTTACGCTTTACTTTTTTTTCTTTTTTTTTCTATACTTTCCTCTTAAGTTCTCTTTCACTTTACGCTTTACTTTTTTTTCTTTTTTTTTCTATACTTTCCTCTTAAGTTCTCTTTCATTTACGCATTACTTTTTTTTTCTTTTTTTTTCTATACTTTCCTCAAAAATTTCTCTTTCACTTTACGCTTTACTTTTTTTTCTTTTTTTTTCTATACTTTCCTCTTAAGTTCTCTTTCACTTTACGCTTTACTTTTTTTTCTTTTTTTTTTCTATACTTTCCTCTTAAGTTCTCTTTCACTTTACGCTTTACTTTTTTTTCTTTTTTTTTCTATACTTTCCTCTTAAGTTCTCTTTCACTTTACGCTTTACTTTTTTTTCTTTTTTTTTCTATACTTTCCTCTTAAGTTCTCTTTCACTTTACGCTTTACTTTTTTTTTTTTTCTATACATTCCTCAAAAGTTCTCTTTCACTTTACGCTTTACTTTTTTTCTTTTTTTTTTTCTATACTTTTCTCTTAAGTTCTCTTTCACTTTACGCGTTACTTTTTTTTTCTTTTTTTTTTTCTATACTTTCCTCAAAAGTTCTCTTTCACTTTACGCTTTACTTTTTTTTTTTTCTATACTTTTCTCTTAAGTTCTCTTTCACTTTACGCTTTACTTTTTTTTTCTTTTTTTTTCTATACTTTCCTCAAAAGTTCTCTTTCACTTTACGCTTTACTTTTTTTTTCTTTTTTTTTCAAATACATTCCACAAAAGTTCTCTTTCACTTTACGCTTTACTTTTTTTTCTTTTTTTTCTATACTTTCCTCAAAACTTCTCTTTCACTTTACGCTTTACTTTTTTTTCTTTTTTTTTCTATACTTTCCTCTTAAGTTCTCTTTCACTTTACGCTTTACTTTTTTTTCTTTTTTTTTCTATACTTTCCTCTTAAGTTCTCTTTCCCTTTACGCTTTACTTTTTTACTTTTTTTTTCTATACTTTCCTCTTAAGTTCTCTTTCACTTTACGCTTTAATTTTTTTTTTTTTTATACATTCCTCAAAAGTTCTCTTTCAATTTACGATTTACTTTTTTTTTCTTTTTTTTTCAAATACATTCCACAAAAGTTCTCTTTCACTTTACGCTTTACTTTTTTTTCTTTTTTTTTCTATACTTTCCTCTTAAGTTCTCTTTCACTTTACGCTTTACTTTTTTTTCTTTTTTTTCTATACTTTCCTCTTAAGTTCTCTTTCACTTTACGCTTTACTTTTTTTTCTTTTTTTCTATACTTTCCTCTTAAGTTCTCTTTCACTTTACGCTTTACTTTTTTTTCTTTTTTTTTCTATACTTTCCTCTTAAGTTCTCTTTCACTTTACGCTTTACTTTTTTTCTTTTTTTTTCTATACATTCCTCTTAAGTTCTCTTTCATTTACGCATTACTTTTTTTTTCTTTTTTTTCTATACATTCCTCAAAATTTCTCTTTCACTTTACGCTTTACTTTTTTTTCTTTTTTTTTCAATACTTTCCTCTTAAGTTCTCTTTCACTTTACGCTTTACTTTTTTTTCTTTTTTTTTCTATACTTTCCTCTTAAGTTCACTTTCACTTTACGCTTTACTTTTTTTTTTTTTTCTATACATTCCTCAAAAGTTCTCTTTCAATTTACGACTTACTTTTTTTTTCTTTTTTTTTCAAATACATTCCACAAAAGTTCTCTTTCACTTTACGCTTTACTTTTTTTTCTTTTTTTTCTATACTTTCCTCTTAAGTTCTCTTTCACTTTACGCTTTACTTTTTTTTTCTTTTTTTTTCTATACTTTCCTCTTAAGTTCTCTTTCAATTTACGCTTTACTTTTTTTTCTTTTTTTTCTATACTTTCCTCTTAAGTTCTCTTTCACTTTACGCTTTACTTTTTTTTTTTCTATACATTCCTCAAAAGTTCTCTTTCAATTTACGATTTACTTTTTTTTCTTTTTTTTTTCTATACTTTCCTATTAAGTTCTCTTTCACTTTACGCTTTACTTTTTTTTCTTTTTTTTCTATACTTTCCTCTTAAGTTCTCTTTCACTTTACGCTTTACTTTTTTTTCTTTTTTTTTCTATACTTTCCTCTTAAGTTCTCTTTCACTTTACGCTTTACTTTTTTTTCTTTTTTTTTCTATACTTTCCTCTTAAGTTCTCTTTCACTTTACGCTTTACTTTTTTTTCTTTTTTTTTCTATACTTTCCTCTTAAGTTTTCTTTCACTTTACGCTTTACTTTTTTTTTTTTTCTATACATTCCTGAAAGGTTCTCTTTCAATTTACGATTTACTTTTTTTTCTTTTTTTTTCTATACTTTCCTCTTAAGTTCTCTTTCACTTTACGCTTTACTTTTTTTTTTTTTCTATACATTCCTCAAAAGTTCTCTTTCAATTTACGATTTACTTTTTTTTTCTTTTTTTTTCAAATACATTCCACAAAAGTTCTCTTTCACTTTACGCTTTACTTTTTTTTCTTTTTTTTTCTATACTTTCCTCTTAAGTTCTCTTTCACTTTACGCTTTACTTTTTTTTCTTTTTTTTTCTATACTTTCCTCTTAAGTTCTCTTTCATTTACGCATTACTTTTTTTTCTTTCTTTTTCTATACTTTCCTCAAAAATTTCTCTTTCACTTTAAGCTTTACTTTTTTTTCTTTTTTTTTCTATACTTTCCTCTTAAGTTCTCTTTCACTTTACGCTTTACTTTTTTTTCTTTTTTTTTCTATACTTTCCTCTTAAGTTCTCTTTCACTTTACGCTTTACTTTTTTTTCTTTTTTTTTCTATACTTTCCTCTTAAGTTCTCTTTCACTTTACGCTTTACTTTTTTTTTTTTTCTATACATTCCTCAAAAGTTCTCTCAATTTACGATTTACTTTTTTTTTCTTTTTTTTTCAAATACATTCCACAAAAGTTCTCTTTCACTTTACGCTTTACTTTTTTTTCTTTTTTTTTCTATACTTTCCTCTTAAGTTCTCTTTCACTTTACGCTTTACTTTTTTTTCTTTTTTTTTCTATACTTTCCTCTTAAGTTCTCTTTCACTTTACGCTTTACTTTTTTTTCTTTTTTTTTCTATACTTTCCTCTTAAGTTCTCTTTCACTTTACGCTTTACTTTTTTTTCTTTTTTTCTATACATTCCTCAAAAGTTCTCTTTCAATTTACGATTTACTTTTTTTTTCTTTTTTTTTCAAATACATTCCACAAAAGTTCTCTTTCACTTTACGCTTTACTTTTTTTTCTTTTTTTTTCTATACTTTCCTCTTAAGTTCTCTTTCACTTTACGCTTTACTTTTTTTTTCTATACTTTCCTCTTAAGTTCTCTTTCCCTTTACGCTTTACTTTTTTTTCTTTTTTTTTTCTATACTTTCTTATTAAGTTCTCTTTCACTTTACGCTTTACTTTTTTTTCTTTTTTTTTCTATACTTTCCTCTTAAGTTCTCTTTCACTTTACGCTTTACTTTTTTTTCTTTATTTTTCTATACTTTCCTCTTAAGTTCTCTTTCACTTTACGCTTTACTTTTTTTTCTTTTTTTTTTTCTATACTTTCCTCTTAAGTTCTCTTTCACTTTACGCTTTACTTTTTTTTCTTTTTTTTCTATACTTTCCTCAAAACTTCTCTTTCACTTTACGCTTTACTTTTTTTTCTTTTTTTTTCTATACTTTCCTCTTAAGTTCTCTTTCACTTTACGCTTTACTTTTTTTTCTTTTTTTTTTCTATACTTTCCTATTAAGTTCTCTTTCACTTTACGCTTTACTTTTTTTTCTTTTTTTTTCTATACTTTCCTCTTAAGTTCTCTTTCACTTTACGCTTTACTTTTTTTCTTTTTTTTTCTATACTTTCCTCTTAAGTTCTCTTTCACTTTACGCTTTACTTTTTTTTCTTTTTTTTTCTATACTTTCCTCTTAAGTTCTCTTTCACTTTACGCTTTACTTTTTTTTCTTTTTTTTTCTATACTTTCCTCTTAAGTTCTCTTTCACTTTACGCTTTACTTTTTTTTCTTTTTTTTTTCTATACTTTCCTCTTAAGTTCTCTTTCACTTTACGCTTTACTTTTTTTTCTTTTTTTTTCTATACTTTCCTCTTAAGTTCTCTTTCACTTTACGCTTTACTTTTTTTTCTTTTTTTTTTCTATACTTTCCTCTTAAGTTCTCTTTCACTTTACGCTTTACTTTTTTTTTTTTCTGTACATTCCTCAAAAGTTCTCTTTCAATTTACGATTTACTTTTTTTTTCTTTTTTTTTCAAATACATTCCACAAAAGTTCTCTTTCACTTTACGCTTTACTTTTTTTTCTTTTTTTTTCTATACTTTCCTCTTAAGTTCTCTTTCACTTTACGCTTTACTTTTTTTTTCTATACTTTCCTCTTAAGTTCTCTTTCACTTTACGCTTTACTTTTTTTTCTTTTTTTTTCTATACTTTCCTCTTAAGTTCTCTTTCACTTTACGCTTTACTTTTTTTTCTTTTTTTTTCTATACTTTCCTCTTAAGTTCTCTTTCACTTTACGCTTTACTTTTTTTTTTTTTCTATACATTCCTCAAAAGTTCTCTTTCAATTTACGATTTACTTTTTTTTTCTTTTTTTTTCATATACATTTCACAAAAGTTCTCTTTCACTTTACGCTTTACTTTTTTTTCTTTTTTTTTCTATACTTTCCTCTTAAGTTCTCTTTCACTTTACGCTTTACTTTTTTTTCTTTTTTTTTCTATACTTTCCTCTTAAGTTCTCTTTCATTTACGCATTACTTTTTTTTTCTTTTTTTTTCTATACTTTCCTCAAAAATTTCTCTTTCACTTTACGCTTTACTTTTTTTTCTTTTTTTTTCTATACTTTCCTCTTAAGTTCTCTTTCACTTTACGCTTTACTTTTTTTTCTTTTTTTTTCTATACTTTCCTCTTAAGTTCTCTTTCACTTTACGCTTTACTTTTTTTTCTTTTTTTTTCTATACTTTCCTCTTAAGTTCTCTTTCACTTTACGCTTTACTTTTTTTTCTTTTTTTTTCTATACTTTCCTCTTAAGTTCTCTTTCACTTTACGCTTTACTTTTTTTTTTTTCTATACATTCCTCAAAAGTTCTCTCAATTTACGATTTACTTTTTTTTTCTTTTTTTTTCAAATACATTCCACAAAAGTTCTCTTTCACTTTACGCTTTACTTTTTTTTCTTTTTTTTTCTATACTTTCCTCTTAAGTTCTCTTTCACTTTACGCTTTACTTTTTTTTCTTTTTTTTTCTATACTTTCCTCTTAAGTTCTCTTTCACTTTACGCTTTACTTTTTTTTCTTTTTTTTTCTATACTTTCCTCTTAAGTTCTCTTTCACTTTACGCTTTACTTTTTTTTCTTTTTTTCTATACATTCCTCAAAAGTTCTCTTTCAATTTACGATTTACTTTTTTTTCTTTTTTTTTCAAATACATTCCACAAAAGTTCTCTTTCACTTTACGCTTTACTTTTTTTTCTTTTTTTTTCTATACTTTCCTCTTAAGTTCTCTTTCACTTTACGCTTTACTTTTTTTTTCTATACTTTCCTCTTAAGTTCTCTTTCACTTTACGCTTTACTTTTTTTTCTTTTTTTTTTCTATACTTTCTTATTAAGTTCTCTTTCACTTTACGCTTTACTTTTTTTTCTTTTTTTTTCTATACTTTCCTCTTAAGTTCTCTTTCACTTTACGCTTTACTTTTTTTTCTTTATTTTTCTATACTTTCCTCTTAAGTTCTCTTTCACTTTACGCTTTACTTTTTATTCTTTTTTTTTTCTATACTTTCCTCTTAAGTTCTCTTTCACTTTACGCTTTACTTTTTTTTCTTTTTTTTCTATACTTTCCTCAAAACTTCTCTTTCACTTTACGCTTTACTTTTTTTTCTTTTTTTTTCTATACTTTCCTCTTAAGTTCTCTTTCACTTTACGCTTTACTTTTTTTTCTTTTTTTTTTCTATACTTTCCTATTAAGTTCTCTTTCACTTTACGCTTTACTTTTTTTTCTTTTTTTTTCTATACTTTCCTCTTAAGTTCTCTTTCACTTTACGCTTTACTTTTTTTCTTTTTTTTTCTATACTTTCCTCTTAAGTTCTCTTTCACTTTACGCTTTACTTTTTTTTCTTTTTTTTTCTATACTTTCCTCTTAAGTTCTCTTTCACTTTACGCTTTACTTTTTTTTCTTTTTTTTTCTATACTTTCCTCTTAAGTTCTCTTTCACTTTACGCTTTACTTTTTTCTCTTTTTTTTTTCTATACTTTCCTCTTAAGTTCTCTTTCACTTTACGCTTTACTTTTTTTTCTTTTTTTTCTATACTTTCCTCTTAAGTTCTCTTTCACTTTACGCTTTACTTTTTTTTCTTTTTTTTTCTATACTTTCCTCTTAAGTTCTCTTTCACTTTACGCTTTACTTTTTTTTTTTTCTGTACATTCCTCAAAAGTTCTCTTTCAATTTACGATTTACTTTTTTTTTCTTTTTTTTTCAAATACATTCCACAAAAGTTCTCTTTCACTTTACGCTTTACTTTTTTTTCTTTTTTTTTCTATACTTTCCTCTTAAGTTCTCTTTCACTTTACGCTTTACTTTTTTTTCTTTTTTTTTCTATACTTTCCTCTTAAGTTCTCTTTCACTTTACGCTTTACTTTTTTTTCTTTTTTTTTTCTATACTTTCCTATTAAGTTCTCTTTCACTTTACGCTTTACTTTTTTTTCTTTTTTTTTCTATACTTTCCTCTTAAGTTCTCTTTCACTTTACGCTTTACTTTTTTTCTTTTTTTTTCTATACTTTCCTCTTAAGTTCTCTTTCACTTTACGCTTTACTTTTTTTTCTTTTTTTTTCTATACTTTCCTCTTAAGTTCTCTTTCACTTTACGCTTTACTTTTTTTCTTTTTTTTTCTATACTTTCCTCTTAAGTTCTCTTTCACTTTACGCTTTACTTTTTTCTCTTTTTTTTTCTATACTTTCCTCTTAAGTTCTCTTTCACTTTACGCTTTAATTTTTTTTTTTTTTCTATACATTCCTCAAAAGTTCTCTTTCAATTTACGATTTACTTTTTTTTTCTTTTTTTTTCAAATACATTCCACAGAAGTTCTCTTTCACTTTACGCTTTACTTTTTTTTCTTTTTTTTTCTATTCTTTCCTCTTAAGTTCTCTTTCACTTTACGCATTACTTTTTTTTCTTTTTTTTTCTATACTTTCCTCTTAAGTTCTCTTTCATTTACGCATTACTTTTTTTTTCTTTTTTTTTCTATACTTTCCTCAGAATTTCTCTTTCACTTTAAGCTTTACTTTTTTTTCTTTTTTTTTCTATACTTTCCTCTTAAGTTCTCTTTCACTTTACGCTTTACTTTTTTTTCTTTTTTTTTCTATACTTTCCTCTTAAGTTCTCTTTCACTTTACGCTTTACTTTTTTTTTTTTTTCTATACATTCCTCAAAACTTCTCTTTCAATTTACGATTTACTTTTTTTTTTTTTTTTTTCAAATACATTCCACAAAAGTTCTCTTTCACTTTACGCTTTACTTTTTTTTCTTTTTTTTTCTATACTTTCCTCTTAAGTTCTCTTTCACTTTACGCTTTACTTTTTTTTCTTTTTTTTTCTATACTTTCCTCTTAAGTTCTCTTTCACTTTACGCTTTACTTTTTTTTCTTTTTTTTTCTATACTTTCCTCTTAAGTTCTCTTTCACTTTACGCTTTACTTTTTTTTCTTTTTTTTTCTATACTTTCCTCTTAAGTTCTCTTTCACTTTACGCTTTACTTTTTTTTCTTTTTTTTTCTATACTTTCCTCTTAAGTTCTCTTTCACTTTACGCTTTACTTTTTTTTCTTTTTTTTTCTATACTTTCCTCTTAAGTTCTCTTTCATTTACGCATTACTTTTTTTTTCTTTTTTTTTCTATACTTTCCTCAAAATTTCTCTTTCACTTTACGCTTTACTTTTTTTTCTTTTTTTTCTATACTTTCCTCTTAAGTTCTCTTTCACTTTACGCTTTACTTTTTTTTCTTTTTTTTTCTATACTTTCCTCTTAAGTTCTCTTTCACTTTACGCTTTACTTTTTTTTTTTTCTATACTTTTCTCTTAAGTTCTCTTTCACTTTACGCTTTACTTTTTTTTTCTTTTTTTTTCTATACTTTCCTCAAAAGTTCTCTTTCACTTTACGCTTTACTTTTTTTTTTCTATACTTTTCTCTTAAGTTCTCTTTCACTTTACGCTTTACTTTTTTTTCTTTTTTTTCTATACTTTCCTCAAAAGTTCTCTTTCACTTTACGCTTTACTTTTTTTTTTTCTATACTTTTCTCTTAAGTTCTCTTTCACTTTAAGCTTTACTTTTTTTTTCTTTTTTTTTCTATACTTTCCTCTTAAGTTCTCTTTCACTTTACGCTTTACTTTTTTTTCTTTTTTTTTCTATACTTTCCTCTTAAGTTCTCTTTCACTTTACGCTTTACTTTTTTTTCTTTTTTTTCTATACTTTCCTCTTAAGTTCTCTTTCACTTTACGCTTTACTTTTTTTTTTTCTATACTTTTCTCTTAAGTTCTCTTTCACTTTACGCTTTACTTTTTTTTTCTTTTTTTTTCTATACTTTCCTCAAAAGTTCTCTTTCACTTTACGCTTTACTTTTTTTTTCTATACTTTCCTCTTAATTTCTCTTTCACTTTACGCTTTACTTTTTTTTTCTTTTTTTTTCTATACTTTTCTCTTAAGTTCTCTTTCACTTTACGCTTTACTTTTTTTTCTTTTTTTTCTATACTTTCCTCAAAACTTCTCTTTCACTTTACGCTTTACTTTTTTTTTCTTTTTTTTTCTATACTTTTCTCTTAAGTTCTCTTTCACTTTACTCTTTACTTTTTTTTTCTATTCTTTCCTCAAAAGTTCTCTTTCACTTTACGCTTTACTTTTTTTTTTTCTATACTTTTCTCTTAAGTTCTCTTTCACTTTACGCTTTACTTTTTTTTTCTATACTTTCCTCTTAAGTTCTCTTTCACTTTACGCTTTACTTTTTTTTCTTTTTTTTCTATACTTTCCTCAAAACTTCTCTTTCACTTTACGCTTTACTTTTTTTTCTTTTTTTTTCTATACTTTCCTCTTAAGTTCTCTTTCACTTTACGCTTTACTTTTTTTTCTTTTTTTTTCTATACTTTCCTCTTAAGTTCTCTTTCATTTACGCATTACTTTTTTTTTCTTTTTTTTTCTATACTTTCCTCAAAATTTCTCTTTCACTTTACGCTTTACTTTTTTTTCTTTTTTTTTCTATACATTTCTCTTAAGTTCTCTTTCACTTTACGCTTTACTTTTTTTTCTTTTTTTTTCTATACTTTTCTCTTAAGTTCTCTTTCACTTTACGCTTTACTTTTTTTTCTTTTTTTTCTATACTTTCCTCTTAAGTTCTCTTTCACTTTACGCTTTACTTTTTTTTCTTTTTTTTTCTATACTTTCCTCTTAAGTTCTCTTTCACTTTACGCTTTACTTTTTTTTCTTTTTTTTTCTATACTTTCCTCTTAAGTTCTCTTTCATTTACGCATAACTTTTTTTTTCTTTTTTTTTCTATACTTTCCTCAAAATTTCTCTTTCACTTTACGCTTTACTTTTTTTTCTTTTTTTTCTATACTTTTCTCTTAAGTTCTCTTTCACTTTACGCTTTACTTTTTTTTCTTTTTTTTTTCTATACTTTCCTCTTAAGTTCTCTTTCACTTTACGCTTTACTTTTTTTCTTTTTTTTTTTCTATACTTTTCTCTTAAGTTCTCTTTCACTTTACGCTTTACTTTTTTTTCTTTTTTTTTCTATACTTTCCTCAAAAATTCTCTTTCACTTTACGCTTTACTTTTTTTCTTTTTTTTTTTCTGTACTTTTCTCTTAAGTTCTCTTTCACTTTACGCTTTACTTTTTTTTTCTTTTTTTTTCTATACTTTCCTCAAAAGTTCTCTTTCACTTTACGCTTTACTTTTTTTTTTTTTTTCTATACTTTCCTCAAAAGTTCTCTTTCACTTTACGCTTTACTTTTTTTCTTTTTTTTTTCTATACTTTTCTCTTAAGTTCTCTTTCACTTTACGCTTTACTTTTTTTTTCTTTTTTTTTTTCTATACTTTCCTCAAAAGTTCTCTTTCACTTTACGCTTTACTTTTTTTTTTTTCTATACTTTTCTCTTAAGTTCTCTTTCACTTTACGCTTTACTTTTTTTTTCTTTTTTTTTCTATACTTTCCTCAAAAGTTCTCTTTCACTTTACGCTTTACTTTTTTTTTCTTTTTTTTTCAAATACATTCCACAAAAGTTCTCTTTCACTTTACGCTTTACTTTTTTTTCTTTTTTTTCTATACTTTCCTCAAAACTTCTCTTTCACTTTACGCTTTACTTTTTTTTCTTTTTTTTTCTATACTTTCCTCTTAAGTTCTCTTTCACTTTACGCTTTACTTTTTTTTCTTTTTTTTTCTATACTTTCCTCTTAAGTTCTCTTTCCCTTTACGCTTTACTTTTTTACTTTTTTTTTCTATACTTTCCTCTTAAGTTCTCTTTCACTTTACGCTTTAATTTTTTTTTTTTTTATACATTCCTCAAAAGTTCTCTTTCAATTTACGATTTACTTTTTTTTTCTTTTTTTTTCAAATACATTCCACAAAAGTTCTCTTTCACTTTACGCTTTACTTTTTTTTCTTTTTTTTTCTATACTTTCCTCTTAAGTTCTCTTTCACTTTACGCTTTACTTTTTTTTCTTTTTTTTCTATACTTTCCTCTTAAGTTCTCTTTCACTTTACGCTTTACTTTTTTTTCTTTTTTTCTATACTTTCCTCTTAAGTTCTCTTTCACTTTACGCTTTACTTTTTTTTCTTTTTTTTTCTATACTTTCCTCTTAAGTTCTCTTTCACTTTACGCTTTACTTTTTTTCTTTTTTTTTCTATACATTCCTCTTAAGTTCTCTTTCATTTACGCATTACTTTTTTTTTCTTTTTTTTCTATACTTTCCTCAAAATTTCTCTTTCACTTTACGCTTTACTTTTTTTTCTTTTTTTTTCAATACTTTCCTCTTAAGTTCTCTTTCACTTTACGCTTTACTTTTTTTTCTTTTTTTTTCTATACTTCCTCTTAAGTTCACTTTCACTTTACGCTTTACTTTTTTTTTTTTTTCTATACATTCCTCAAAAGTTCTCTTTCAATTTACGATTTACTTTTTTTTTCTTTTTTTTTCAAATACATTCCACAAAAGTTCTCTTTCACTTTACGCTTTACTTTTTTTTCTTTTTTTTCTATACTTTCCTCTTAAGTTCTCTTTCACTTTACGCTTTACTTTTTTTTTCTTTTTTTTTCTGTACTTTCCTCTTAAGTTCTCTTTCAATTTACGCTTTACTTTTTTTTCTTTTTTTTCTATACTTTCCTCTTAAGTTCTCTTTCACTTTACGCTTTACTTTTTTTTTTTTCTATACATTCCTCAAAAGTTCTCTTTCAATTTACGATTTACTTTTTTTTCTTTTTTTTTTCTATACTTTCCTATTAAGTTCTCTTTCACTTTACGCTTTACTTTTTTTTCTTTTTTTTCTATACTTTCCTCTTAAGTTCTCTTTCACTTTACGCTTTACTTTTTTTTCTTTTTTTTCTATACTTTCCTCTTAAGTTCTCTTTCACTTTACGCTTTACTTTTTTTTCTTTTTTTTTCTATACTTTCCTCTTAAGTTCTCTTTCACTTTACGCTTTACTTTTTTTTCTTTTTTTTTCTATACTTTCCTCTTAAGTTCTCTTTCACTTTACGCTTTACTTTTTTTTTTTTTCTATACATTCCTCAAAGGTTCTCTTTCAATTTACGATTTACTTTTTTTTCTTTTTTTTTCTATACTTTCCTCTTAAGTTCTCTTTCACTTTACGCTTTACTTTTTTTTTTTTTCTATACATTCCTCAAAAGTTCTCTTTCAATTTACGATTTACTTTTTTTTTCTTTTTTTTTCAAATACATTCCACAAAAGTTCTCTTTCACTTTACGCTTTACTTTTTTTTCTTTTTTTTTCTATACTTTCCTCTTAAGTTCTCTTTCACTTTACGCTTTACTTTTTTTTCTTTTTTTTTCTATACTTTCCTCTTAAGTTCTCTTTCATTTACGCATTACTTTTTTTTTCTTTTTTTTTCTATACTTTCCTCTTAAGTTCTCTTTCACTGTACGCTTTACTTTTTTTTCTTTTTTTTTCTATACTTTCCTCTTAAGTTCTCTTTCACTTTACGCTTTACTTTTTTTTCTTTTTTTTTTCTATACTTTCCTCTTAAGTTCTCTTTCACTTTACGCTTTACTTTTTTTTCTTTTTTTTTCTATACTTTCCTCTTAAGTTCTCTTTCACTTTACGCTTTACTTTTTTTTCTTTTTTTTTCTATACTTTCCTCTTAAGTTCTCTTTCACTTTACGCTTTACTTTTTTTTTTTTCTATACATTCCTCAAAAGTTCTCTCAATTTACGATTTACTTTTTTTTTCTTTTTTTTTCAAATACATTCCACAAAAGTTCTCTTTCACTTTACGCTTTACTTTTTTTTCTTTTTTTTTCTATACTTTCCTCTTAAGTTCTCTTTCACTTTACGCTTTACTTTTTTTTCTTTTTTTTTCTATACTTTCCTCTTAAGTTCTCTTTCACTTTACGCTTTACTTTTTTTTCTTTTTTTTTCTATACTTTCCTCTTAAGTTCTCTTTCACTTTACGCTTTACTTTTTTTTCTTTTTTTCTATACATTCCTCAAAAGTTCTCTTTCAATTTACGATTTACTTTTTTTTTCTTTTTTTTTCAAATACATTCCACAAAAGTTCTCTTTCACTTTACGCTTTACTTTTTTTTCTTTTTTTTTCTATACTTTCCTCTTAAGTTCTCTTTCACTTTACGCTTTACTTTTTTTTTCTATACTTTCCTCTTAAGTTCTCTTTCCCTTTACGCTTTACTTTTTTTTCTTTTTTTTTTCTATACTTTCTTATTAAGTTCTCTTTCACTTTACGCTTTACTTTTTTTTCTTTTTTTTTCTATACTTTCCTCTTAAGTTCTCTTTCACTTTACGCTTTACTTTTTTTTCTTTATTTTTCTATACTTTCCTCTTAAGTTCTCTTTCACTTTACGCTTTACTTTTTTTTCTTTTTTTTTTCTATACTTTCCTCTTAAGTTCTCTTTCACTTTACGCTTTACTTTTTTTTCTTTTTTTTCTATACTTTCCTCAAAACTTCTCTTTCACTTTACGCTTTACTTTTTTTTCTTTTTTTTTCTATACTTTCCTCTTAAGTTCTCTTTCACTTTACGCTTTACTTTTTTTTCTTTTTTTTTTCTATACTTTCCTATTAAGTTCTCTTTCACTTTACGCTTTACTTTTTTTTCTTTTTTTTTCTATACTTTCCTCTTAAGTTCTCTTTCACTTTACGCTTTACTTTTTTTCTTTTTTTTTCTATACTTTCCTCTTAAGTTCTCTTTCACTTTACGCTTTACTTTTTTTTCTTTTTTTTTCTATACTTTCCTCTTAAGTTCTCTTTCACTTTACGCTTTACTTTTTTTTCTTTTTTTTTCTATACTTTCCTCTTAAGTTCTCTTTCACTTTACGCTTTACTTTTTTTTCTTTTTTTTTTCTATACTTTCCTCTTAAGTTCTCTTTCACTTTACGCTTTACTTTTTTTTCTTTTTTTTTCTATACTTTCCTCTTAAGTTCTCTTTCACTTTACGCTTTACTTTTTTTTCTTTTTTTTTTCTATACTTTCCTCTTAAGTTCTCTTTCACTTTACGCTTTACTTTTTTTTTTTCTGTACATTCCTCAAAAGTTCTCTTTCAATTTACGATTTACTTTTTTTTTCTTTTTTTTTCAAATACATTCCACAAAAGTTCTCTTTCACTTTACGCTTTACTTTTTTTTCTTTTTTTTTCTATACTTTCCTCTTAAGTTCTCTTTCACTTTACGCTTTACTTTTTTTTTCTATACTTTCCTCTTAAGTTCTCTTTCACTTTACGCTTTACTTTTTTTCTTTTTTTTTCTATACTTTCCTCTTAAGTTCTCTTTCACTTTACGCTTTACTTTTTTTTCTTTTTTTTTCTATACTTTCCTCTTAAGTTCTCTTTCACTTTACGCTTTACTTTTTTTTCTTTTTTTTCTATACTTTCCTCAAAACTTCTCTTTCACTTTACGCTTTACTTTTTTTTCTTTTTTTTTCTATACTTTCCTCTTAAGTTCTCTTTCACTTTACGCTTTACTTTTTTTTCTTTTTTTTTTCTATACTTTCCTATTAAGTTCTCTTTCACTTTACGCTTTACTTTTTTTTCTTTTTTTTCTATACTTTCCTCAAAACTTCTCTTTCACTTTACGCTTTACTTTTTTTTCTTTTTTTTTCTATACTTTCCTCTTAAGTTCTCTTTCACTTTACGCTTTACTTTTTTTTCTTTTTTTTTTCTATACTTTCCTATTAAGTTCTCTTTCACTTTACGCTTTACTTTTTTTTCTTTTTTTTTCTATACTTTCCTCTTAAGTTCTCTTTCACTTTACGCTTTACTTTTTTTCTTTTTTTTTCTATACTTTCCTCTTAAGTTCTCTTTCACTTTACGCTTTACTTTTTTTTCTTTTTTTTTCTATACTTTCCTCTTAAGTTCTCTTTCACTTTACGCTTTACTTTTTTTTCTTTTTTTTTCTATACTTTCCTCTTAAGTTCTCTTTCACTTTACGCTTTACTTTTTTTTCTTTTTTTTTTCTATACTTTCCTCTTAAGTTCTCTTTCACTTTACGCTTTACTTTTTTTTCTTTTTTTTTCTATACTTTCCTCTTAAGTTCTCTTTCACTTTACGCTTTACTTTTTTTTCTTTTTTTTTTCTATACTTTCCTCTTAAGTTCTCTTTCACTTTACGCTTTACTTTTTTTTTTTCTGTACATTCCTCAAAAGTTCTCTTTCAATTTACGATTTACTTTTTTTTTCTTTTTTTTTCAAATACATTCCACAAAAGTTCTCTTTCACTTTACGCTTTACTTTTTTTTCTTTTTTTTTCTATACTTTCCTCTTAAGTTCTCTTTCACTTTACGCTTTACTTTTTTTTTCTATACTTTCCTCTTAAGTTCTCTTTCACTTTACGCTTTACTTTTTTTCTTTTTTTTTCTATACTTTCCTCTTAAGTTCTCTTTCACTTTACGCTTTACTTTTTTTTCTTTTTTTTTCTATACTTTCCTCTTAAGTTCTCTTTCACTTTACGCTTTACTTTTTTTTCTTTTTTTTTTCTATACTTTCCTCTTAAGTTCTCTTTCATTTTACGCTTTACTTTTTTTTCTTTTTTTTTCTATACTTTCCTCTTAAGTTCTCTTTCACTTTACGCTTTACTTTTTTTTCTTTTTTTTTCTATACTTTCCTCTTAAGTTCTCTTTCACTTTACGCTTTACTTTTTTTTTTTTTCTATACATTCCTCAAAAGTTCTCTCAATTTACGATTTACTTTTTTTTTCTTTTTTTTTCAAATACATTCCACAAAAGTTCTCTTTCACTTTACGCTTTACTTTTTTTTCTTTTTTTTTCTATACTTTCCTCTTAAGTTCTCTTTCACTTTACGCTTTACTTTTTTTTCTTTTTTTTTCTATACTTTCCTCTTAAGTTCTCTTTCACTTTACGCTTTACTTTTTTTTCTTTTTTTTTCTATACTTTCCTCTTAAGTTCTCTTTCACTTTACGCTTTACTTTTTTTTCTTTTTTTCTATACATTCCTCAAAAGTTCTCTTTCAATTTACGATTTACTTTTTTTTCTTTTTTTTTCAAATACATTCCACAAAAGTTCTCTTTCACTTTACGCTTTACTTTTTTTCTTTTTTTTTCTATACTTTCCTCTTAAGTTCTCTTTCACTTTACGCTTTACTTTTTTTTTCTATACTTTCCTCTTAAGTTCTCTTTCCCTTTACGCTTTACTTTTTTTTCTTTTTTTTTTCTATACTTTCTTATTAAGTTCTCTTTCACTTTACGCTTTACTTTTTTTTCTTTTTTTTTCTATACTTTCCTCTTAAGTTCTCTTTCACTTTACGCTTTACTTTTTTTTCTTTATTTTTCTATACTTTCCTCTTAAGTTCTCTTTCACTTTACGCTTTACTTTTTTTTCTTTTTTTTTTCTATACTTTCCTCTTAAGTTCTCTTTCACTTTACGCTTTACTTTTTTTTCTTTTTTTTCTATACTTTCCTCAAAACTTCTCTTTCACTTTACGCTTTACTTTTTTTTCTTTTTTTTTCTATACTTTCCTCTTAAGTTCTCTTTCACTTTACGCTTTACTTTTTTTTCTTTTTTTTTTCTATACTTTCCTATTAAGTTCTCTTTCACTTTACGCTTTACTTTTTTTTCTTTTTTTTTCTATACTTTCCTCTTAAGTTCTCTTTCACTTTACGCTTTACTTTTTTTCTTTTTTTTTCTATACTTTCCTCTTAAGTTCTCTTTCACTTTACGCTTTACTTTTTTTTCTTTTTTTTTCTATACTTTCCTCTTAAGTTCTCTTTCACTTTACGCTTTACTTTTTTTTCTTTTTTTTTCTATACTTTCCTCTTAAGTTCTCTTTCACTTTACGCTTTACTTTTTTTTCTTTTTTTTTTCTATACTTTCCTCTTAAGTTCTCTTTCACTTTACGCTTTACTTTTTTTTCTTTTTTTTTCTATACTTTCCTCTTAAGTTCTCTTTCACTTTACGCTTTACTTTTTTTTCTTTTTTTTTTCTATACTTTCCTCTTAAGTTCTCTTTCACTTTACGCTTTACTTTTTTTTTTTCTGTACATTCCTCAAAAGTTCTCTTTCAATTTACGATTTACTTTTTTTTTCTTTTTTTTTCAAATACATTCCACAAAAGTTCTCTTTCACTTTACGCTTTACTTTTTTTTCTTTTTTTTTCTATACTTTCCTCTTAAGTTCTCTTTCACTTTACGCTTTACTTTTTTTTTCTATACTTTCCTCTTAAGTTCTCTTTCACTTTACGCTTTACTTTTTTTCTTTTTTTTTCTATACTTTCCTCTTAAGTTCTCTTTCACTTTACGCTTTACTTTTTTTTCTTTTTTTTTCTATACTTTCCTCTTAAGTTCTCTTTCACTTTACGCTTTACTTTTTTTTCTTTTTTTTCTATACTTTCCTCAAAACTTCTCTTTCACTTTACGCTTTACTTTTTTTTCTTTTTTTTTCTATACTTTCCTCTTAAGTTCTCTTTCACTTTACGCTTTACTTTTTTTTCTTTTTTTTTTCTATACTTTCCTATTAAGTTCTCTTTCACTTTACGCTTTACTTTTTTTTCTTTTTTTTCTATACTTTCCTCAAAACTTCTCTTTCACTTTACGCTTTACTTTTTTTTCTTTTTTTTTCTATACTTTCCTCTTAAGTTCTCTTTCACTTTACGCTTTACTTTTTTTTCTTTTTTTTTTCTATACTTTCCTATTAAGTTCTCTTTCACTTTACGCTTTACTTTTTTTTCTTTTTTTTTCTATACTTTCCTCTTAAGTTCTCTTTCACTTTACGCTTTACTTTTTTTCTTTTTTTTTCTATACTTTCCTCTTAAGTTCTCTTTCACTTTACGCTTTACTTTTTTTTCTTTTTTTTTCTATACTTTCCTCTTAAGTTCTCTTTCACTTTACGCTTTACTTTTTTTTCTTTTTTTTTCTATACTTTCCTCTTAAGTTCTCTTTCACTTTACGCTTTACTTTTTTTTCTTTTTTTTTTCTATACTTTCCTCTTAAGTTCTCTTTCACTTTACGCTTTACTTTTTTTTCTTTTTTTTTCTATACTTTCCTCTTAAGTTCTCTTTCACTTTACGCTTTACTTTTTTTTCTTTTTTTTTCTATACTTCCTCTTAAGTTCACTTTCACTTTACGCTTTACTTTTTTTTTTTTTTCTATACATTCCTCAAAAGTTCTCTTTCAATTTACGATTTACTTTTTTTTTCTTTTTTTTTCAAATACATTCCACAAAAGTTCTCTTTCACTTTACGCTTTACTTTTTTTTCTTTTTTTTCTATACTTTCCTCTTAAGTTCTCTTTCACTTTACGCTTTACTTTTTTTTTCTTTTTTTTTCTGTACTTTCCTCTTAAGTTCTCTTTCAATTTACGCTTTACTTTTTTTTCTTTTTTTTCTATACTTTCCTCTTAAGTTCTCTTTCACTTTACGCTTTACTTTTTTTTTTTTCTATACATTCCTCAAAAGTTCTCTTTCAATTTACGATTTACTTTTTTTTCTTTTTTTTTTCTATACTTTCCTATTAAGTTCTCTTTCACTTTACGCTTTACTTTTTTTTCTTTTTTTTCTATACTTTCCTCTTAAGTTCTCTTTCACTTTACGCTTTACTTTTTTTTCTTTTTTTTCTATACTTTCCTCTTAAGTTCTCTTTCACTTTACGCTTTACTTTTTTTTCTTTTTTTTTCTATACTTTCCTCTTAAGTTCTCTTTCACTTTACGCTTTACTTTTTTTTCTTTTTTTTTCTATACTTTCCTCTTAAGTTCTCTTTCACTTTACGCTTTACTTTTTTTTTTTTTCTATACATTCCTCAAAGGTTCTCTTTCAATTTACGATTTACTTTTTTTTCTTTTTTTTTCTATACTTTCCTCTTAAGTTCTCTTTCACTTTACGCTTTACTTTTTTTTTTTTTCTATACATTCCTCAAAAGTTCTCTTTCAATTTACGATTTACTTTTTTTTTCTTTTTTTTTCAAATACATTCCACAAAAGTTCTCTTTCACTTTACGCTTTACTTTTTTTTCTTTTTTTTTCTATACTTTCCTCTTAAGTTCTCTTTCACTTTACGCTTTACTTTTTTTTCTTTTTTTTTCTATACTTTCCTCTTAAGTTCTCTTTCATTTACGCATTACTTTTTTTTTCTTTTTTTTTCTATACTTTCCTCTTAAGTTCTCTTTCACTGTACGCTTTACTTTTTTTTCTTTTTTTTTCTATACTTTCCTCTTAAGTTCTCTTTCACTTTACGCTTTACTTTTTTTTCTTTTTTTTTTCTATACTTTCCTCTTAAGTTCTCTTTCACTTTACGCTTTACTTTTTTTTCTTTTTTTTTCTATACTTTCCTCTTAAGTTCTCTTTCACTTTACGCTTTACTTTTTTTTCTTTTTTTTTCTATACTTTCCTCTTAAGTTCTCTTTCACTTTACGCTTTACTTTTTTTTTTTTCTATACATTCCTCAAAAGTTCTCTCAATTTACGATTTACTTTTTTTTTCTTTTTTTTTCAAATACATTCCACAAAAGTTCTCTTTCACTTTACGCTTTACTTTTTTTTCTTTTTTTTTCTATACTTTCCTCTTAAGTTCTCTTTCACTTTACGCTTTACTTTTTTTTCTTTTTTTTTCTATACTTTCCTCTTAAGTTCTCTTTCACTTTACGCTTTACTTTTTTTTCTTTTTTTTTCTATACTTTCCTCTTAAGTTCTCTTTCACTTTACGCTTTACTTTTTTTTCTTTTTTTCTATACATTCCTCAAAAGTTCTCTTTCAATTTACGATTTACTTTTTTTTTCTTTTTTTTTCAAATACATTCCACAAAAGTTCTCTTTCACTTTACGCTTTACTTTTTTTTCTTTTTTTTTCTATACTTTCCTCTTAAGTTCTCTTTCACTTTACGCTTTACTTTTTTTTTCTATACTTTCCTCTTAAGTTCTCTTTCCCTTTACGCTTTACTTTTTTTTCTTTTTTTTTTCTATACTTTCTTATTAAGTTCTCTTTCACTTTACGCTTTACTTTTTTTTCTTTTTTTTTCTATACTTTCCTCTTAAGTTCTCTTTCACTTTACGCTTTACTTTTTTTTCTTTATTTTTCTATACTTTCCTCTTAAGTTCTCTTTCACTTTACGCTTTACTTTTTTTTCTTTTTTTTTTCTATACTTTCCTCTTAAGTTCTCTTTCACTTTACGCTTTACTTTTTTTTCTTTTTTTTCTATACTTTCCTCAAAACTTCTCTTTCACTTTACGCTTTACTTTTTTTTCTTTTTTTTTCTATACTTTCCTCTTAAGTTCTCTTTCACTTTACGCTTTACTTTTTTTTCTTTTTTTTTTCTATACTTTCCTATTAAGTTCTCTTTCACTTTACGCTTTACTTTTTTTTCTTTTTTTTTCTATACTTTCCTCTTAAGTTCTCTTTCACTTTACGCTTTACTTTTTTTCTTTTTTTTTCTATACTTTCCTCTTAAGTTCTCTTTCACTTTACGCTTTACTTTTTTTTCTTTTTTTTTCTATACTTTCCTCTTAAGTTCTCTTTCACTTTACGCTTTACTTTTTTTTCTTTTTTTTTCTATACTTTCCTCTTAAGTTCTCTTTCACTTTACGCTTTACTTTTTTTTCTTTTTTTTTTCTATACTTTCCTCTTAAGTTCTCTTTCACTTTACGCTTTACTTTTTTTTCTTTTTTTTTCTATACTTTCCTCTTAAGTTCTCTTTCACTTTACGCTTTACTTTTTTTTCTTTTTTTTTTCTATACTTTCCTCTTAAGTTCTCTTTCACTTTACGCTTTACTTTTTTTTTTTCTGTACATTCCTCAAAAGTTCTCTTTCAATTTACGATTTACTTTTTTTTTCTTTTTTTTTCAAATACATTCCACAAAAGTTCTCTTTCACTTTACGCTTTACTTTTTTTTCTTTTTTTTTCTATACTTTCCTCTTAAGTTCTCTTTCACTTTACGCTTTACTTTTTTTTTCTATACTTTCCTCTTAAGTTCTCTTTCACTTTACGCTTTACTTTTTTTCTTTTTTTTTCTATACTTTCCTCTTAAGTTCTCTTTCACTTTACGCTTTACTTTTTTTTCTTTTTTTTTCTATACTTTCCTCTTAAGTTCTCTTTCACTTTACGCTTTACTTTTTTTTCTTTTTTTTCTATACTTTCCTCAAAACTTCTCTTTCACTTTACGCTTTACTTTTTTTTCTTTTTTTTTCTATACTTTCCTCTTAAGTTCTCTTTCACTTTACGCTTTACTTTTTTTTCTTTTTTTTTTCTATACTTTCCTATTAAGTTCTCTTTCACTTTACGCTTTACTTTTTTTTCTTTTTTTTCTATACTTTCCTCAAAACTTCTCTTTCACTTTACGCTTTACTTTTTTTTCTTTTTTTTTCTATACTTTCCTCTTAAGTTCTCTTTCACTTTACGCTTTACTTTTTTTTCTTTTTTTTTTCTATACTTTCCTATTAAGTTCTCTTTCACTTTACGCTTTACTTTTTTTTCTTTTTTTTTCTATACTTTCCTCTTAAGTTCTCTTTCACTTTACGCTTTACTTTTTTTCTTTTTTTTTCTATACTTTCCTCTTAAGTTCTCTTTCACTTTACGCTTTACTTTTTTTTCTTTTTTTTTCTATACTTTCCTCTTAAGTTCTCTTTCACTTTACGCTTTACTTTTTTTTCTTTTTTTTTCTATACTTTCCTCTTAAGTTCTCTTTCACTTTACGCTTTACTTTTTTTTCTTTTTTTTTTCTATACTTTCCTCTTAAGTTCTCTTTCACTTTACGCTTTACTTTTTTTTCTTTTTTTTTCTATACTTTCCTCTTAAGTTCTCTTTCACTTTACGCTTTACTTTTTTTTCTTTTTTTTTTCTATACTTTCCTCTTAAGTTCTCTTTCACTTTACGCTTTACTTTTTTTTTTTCTGTACATTCCTCAAAAGTTCTCTTTCAATTTACGATTTACTTTTTTTTTCTTTTTTTTTCAAATACATTCCACAAAAGTTCTCTTTCACTTTACGCTTTACTTTTTTTTCTTTTTTTTTCTATACTTTCCTCTTAAGTTCTCTTTCACTTTACGCTTTACTTTTTTTTTCTATACTTTCCTCTTAAGTTCTCTTTCACTTTACGCTTTACTTTTTTTCTTTTTTTTTCTATACTTTCCTCTTAAGTTCTCTTTCACTTTACGCTTTACTTTTTTTTCTTTTTTTTTCTATACTTTCCTCTTAAGTTCTCTTTCACTTTACGCTTTACTTTTTTTTCTTTTTTTTTTCTATACTTTCCTCTTAAGTTCTCTTTCATTTTACGCTTTACTTTTTTTTCTTTTTTTTTCTATACTTTCCTCTTAAGTTCTCTTTCACTTTACGCTTTACTTTTTTTTCTTTTTTTTTCTATACTTTCCTCTTAAGTTCTCTTTCACTTTACGCTTTACTTTTTTTTTTTTTCTATACATTCCTCAAAAGTTCTCTCAATTTACGATTTACTTTTTTTTTCTTTTTTTTTCAAATACATTCCACAAAAGTTCTCTTTCACTTTACGCTTTACTTTTTTTTCTTTTTTTTTCTATACTTTCCTCTTAAGTTCTCTTTCACTTTACGCTTTACTTTTTTTTCTTTTTTTTTCTATACTTTCCTCTTAAGTTCTCTTTCACTTTACGCTTTACTTTTTTTTCTTTTTTTTTCTATACTTTCCTCTTAAGTTCTCTTTCACTTTACGCTTTACTTTTTTTTCTTTTTTTCTATACATTCCTCAAAAGTTCTCTTTCAATTTACGATTTACTTTTTTTTCTTTTTTTTTCAAATACATTCCACAAAAGTTCTCTTTCACTTTACGCTTTACTTTTTTTCTTTTTTTTTCTATACTTTCCTCTTAAGTTCTCTTTCACTTTACGCTTTACTTTTTTTTTCTATACTTTCCTCTTAAGTTCTCTTTCCCTTTACGCTTTACTTTTTTTTCTTTTTTTTTTCTATACTTTCTTATTAAGTTCTCTTTCACTTTACGCTTTACTTTTTTTTCTTTTTTTTTCTATACTTTCCTCTTAAGTTCTCTTTCACTTTACGCTTTACTTTTTTTTCTTTATTTTTCTATACTTTCCTCTTAAGTTCTCTTTCACTTTACGCTTTACTTTTTTTTCTTTTTTTTTTCTATACTTTCCTCTTAAGTTCTCTTTCACTTTACGCTTTACTTTTTTTTCTTTTTTTTCTATACTTTCCTCAAAACTTCTCTTTCACTTTACGCTTTACTTTTTTTTCTTTTTTTTTCTATACTTTCCTCTTAAGTTCTCTTTCACTTTACGCTTTACTTTTTTTTCTTTTTTTTTTCTATACTTTCCTATTAAGTTCTCTTTCACTTTACGCTTTACTTTTTTTTCTTTTTTTTTCTATACTTTCCTCTTAAGTTCTCTTTCACTTTACGCTTTACTTTTTTTCTTTTTTTTTCTATACTTTCCTCTTAAGTTCTCTTTCACTTTACGCTTTACTTTTTTTTCTTTTTTTTTCTATACTTTCCTCTTAAGTTCTCTTTCACTTTACGCTTTACTTTTTTTTCTTTTTTTTTCTATACTTTCCTCTTAAGTTCTCTTTCACTTTACGCTTTACTTTTTTTTCTTTTTTTTTTCTATACTTTCCTCTTAAGTTCTCTTTCACTTTACGCTTTACTTTTTTTTCTTTTTTTTTCTATACTTTCCTCTTAAGTTCTCTTTCACTTTACGCTTTACTTTTTTTTCTTTTTTTTTTCTATACTTTCCTCTTAAGTTCTCTTTCACTTTACGCTTTACTTTTTTTTTTTCTGTACATTCCTCAAAAGTTCTCTTTCAATTTACGATTTACTTTTTTTTTCTTTTTTTTTCAAATACATTCCACAAAAGTTCTCTTTCACTTTACGCTTTACTTTTTTTTCTTTTTTTTTCTATACTTTCCTCTTAAGTTCTCTTTCACTTTACGCTTTACTTTTTTTTTCTATACTTTCCTCTTAAGTTCTCTTTCACTTTACGCTTTACTTTTTTTCTTTTTTTTTCTATACTTTCCTCTTAAGTTCTCTTTCACTTTACGCTTTACTTTTTTTTCTTTTTTTTTCTATACTTTCCTCTTAAGTTCTCTTTCACTTTACGCTTTACTTTTTTTTTTTTTCTATACATTCCTCAAAAGTTCTCTTTCAATTTACGATTTACTTTTTTTTTCTTTTTTTTTCATATACATTTCACAAAAGTTCTCTTTCACTTTACGCTTTACTTTTTTTTCTTTTTTTTTCTATACTTTCCTCTTAAGTTCTCTTTCACTTTACGCTTTACTTTTTTTTCTTTTTTTTTCTATACTTTCCTCTTAAGTTCTCTTTCATTTACGCATTACTTTTTTTTTCTTTTTTTTTCTATACTTTCCTCAAAAATTTCTCTTTCACTTTACGCTTTACTTTTTTTTCTTTTTTTTTCTATACTTTCCTCTTAAGTTCTCTTTCACTTTACGCTTTACTTTTTTTTCTTTTTTTTTTCTATACTTTCCTCTTAAGTTCTCTTTCATTTTACGCTTTACTTTTTTTTCTTTTTTTTTCTATACTTTCCTCTTAAGTTCTCTTTCACTTTACGCTTTACTTTTTTTTCTTTTTTTTTCTATACTTTCCTCTTAAGTTCTCTTTCACTTTACGCTTTACTTTTTTTTTTTTTCTATACATTCCTCAAAAGTTCTCTCAATTTACGATTTACTTTTTTTTTCTTTTTTTTTCAAATACATTCCACAAAAGTTCTCTTTCACTTTACGCTTTACTTTTTTTTCTTTTTTTTTCTATACTTTCCTCTTAAGTTCTCTTTCACTTTACGCTTTACTTTTTTTTCTTTTTTTTTCTATACTTTCCTCTTAAGTTCTCTTTCACTTTACGCTTTACTTTTTTTTCTTTTTTTTTCTATACTTTCCTCTTAAGTTCTCTTTCACTTTACGCTTTACTTTTTTTTCTTTTTTTCTATACATTCCTCAAAAGTTCTCTTTCAATTTACGATTTACTTTTTTTTCTTTTTTTTTCAAATACATTCCACAAAAGTTCTCTTTCACTTTACGCTTTACTTTTTTTTCTTTTTTTTTCTATACTTTCCTCTTAAGTTCTCTTTCACTTTACGCTTTACTTTTTTTTTCTATACTTTCCTCTTAAGTTCTCTTTCACTTTACGCTTTACTTTTTTTCTTTTTTTTTTTCTATACTTTTCTCTTAAGTTCTCTTTCACTTTACGCTTTACTTTTTTTTTCTTTTTTTTTTTCTATACTTTCCTCAAAAGTTCTCTTTCACTTTACGGTTTACTTTTTTTTTTTTCTATACTTTTCTCTTAAGTTCTCTTTCACTTTACGCTTTACTTTTTTTTTCTTTTTTTTTCTATACTTTCCTCAAAAGTTCTCTTTCACTTTACGCTTTACTTTTTTTTTCTTTTTTTTTCAAATACATTCCACAAAAGTTCTCTTTCACTTTACGCTTTACTTTTTTTTCTTTTTTTTCTATACTTTCCTCAAAACTTCTCTTTCACTTTACGCTTTACTTTTTTTTCTTTTTTTTTCTATACTTTCCTCTTAAGTTCTCTTTCACTTTACGCTTTACTTTTTTTTCTTTTTTTTTTCTATACTTTCCTCTTAAGTTCTCTTTCCCTTTACGCTTTACTTTTTTACTTTTTTTTTCTATACTTTCCTCTTAAGTTCTCTTTCACTTTACGCTTTAATATTTTTTTTTTTATACATTCCTCAAAAGTTCTCTTTCAATTTACGATTTACTTTTTTTTTCTTTTTTTTTCAAATACATTCCACAAAAGTTCTCTTTCACTTTACGCTTTACTTTTTTTTCTTTTTTTTTCTATACTTTCCTCTTAAGTTCTCTTTCACTTTACGCTTTACTTTTTTTTCTTTTTTTTCTATACTTTCCTCTTAAGTTCTCTTTCACTTTACGCTTTACTTTTTTTTCTTTTTTTCTATACTTTCCTCTTAAGTTCTCTTTCACTTTACGCTTTACTTTTTTTTCTTTTTTTTTCTATACTTTCCTCTTAAGTTCTCTTTCACTTTACGCTTTACTTTTTTTCTTTTTTTTTCTATACATTCCTCTTAAGTTCTCTTTCATTTACGCATTACTTTTTTTTTCTTTTTTTTCTATACTTTCCTCAAAATTTCTCTTTCACTTTACGCTTTACTTTTTTTCTTTTTTTTTCAATACTTTCCTCTTAAGTTCTCTTTCACTTTACGCTTTACTTTTTTTTCTTTTTTTTTCTATACTTTCCTCTTAAGTTCACTTTCACTTTACGCTTTACTTTTTTTTTTTTTTCTATACATTCCTCAAAAGTTCTCTTTCAATTTACGATTTACTTTTTTTTTCTTTTTTTTTCAAATACATTCCACAAAAGTTCTCTTTCACTTTACGCTTTACTTTTTTTTCTTTTTTTTCTATACTTTCCTCTTAAGTTCTCTTTCACTTTACGCTTTACTTTTTTTTTCTTTTTTTTTCTATACTTTCCTCTTAAGTTCTCTTTCAATTTACGCTTTACTTTTTTTTCTTTTTTTTCTATACTTTCCTCTTAAGTTCTCTTTCACTTTACGCTTTACTTTTTTTTTTTCTATACATTCCTCAAAAGTTCTCTTTCAATTTACGATTTACTTTTTTTTCTTTTTTTTTTCTATACTTTCCTATTAAGTTCTCTTTCACTTTACGCTTTACTTTTTTTTCTTTTTTTTCTATACTTTCCTCTTAAGTTCTCTTTCACTTTACGCTTTACTTTTTTTTCTTTTTTTTCTATACTTTCCTCTTAAGTTCTCTTTCACTTTACGCTTTACTTTTTTTTCTTTTTTTTTCTATACTTTCCTCTTAAGTTCTCTTTCACTTTACGCTTTACTTTTTTTTCTTTTTTTTTCTATACTTTCCTCTTAAGTTCTCTTTCACTTTACGCTTTACTTTTTTTTTTTTTCTATACATTCCTCAAAGGTTCTCTTTCAATTTACGATTTACTTTTTTTTCTTTTTTTTTCTATACTTTCCTCTTAAGTTCTCTTTCACTTTACGCTTTACTTTTTTTTTTTTCTATACATTCCTCAAAAGTTCTCTTTCAATTTACGATTTACTTTTTTTTTCTTTTTTTTTCAAATACATTCCACAAAAGTTCTCTTTCACTTTACGCTTTACTTTTTTTTCTTTTTTTTTCTATACTTTCCTCTTAAGTTCTCTTTCACTTTACGCTTTACTTTTTTTTCTTTTTTTTTCTATACTTTCCTCTTAAGTTCTCTTTCATTTACGCATTACTTTTTTTTTCTTTTTTTTTCTATACTTTCCTCAAAAATTTCTCTTTCACTTTACGCTTTACTTTTTTTTCTTTTTTTTTCTATACTTTCCTCTTAAGTTCTCTTTCACTTTACGCTTTACTTTTTTTTCTTTTTTTTTCTATACTTTCCTCTTAAGTTCTCTTTCACTTTACGCTTTACTTTTTTTTCTTTTTTTTTCTATACTTTCCTCTTAAGTTCTCTTTCACTTTACGCTTTACTTTTTTTTCTTTTTTTTTCTATACTTTCCTCTTAAGTTCTCTTTCACTTTACGCTTTACTTTTTTTTTTTTTCTATACATTCCTCAAAAGTTCTCTTTCAATTTACGATTTACTTTTTTTTTCTTTTTTTTTCAAATACATTCCACAAAAGTTCTCTTTCACTTTACGCTTTACTTTTTTTTCTTTTTTTTTCTATACTTTCCTCTTAAGTTCTCTTTCACTTTACGCTTTACTTTTTTTTCTTTTTTTTTCTATACTTTCCTCTTAAGTTCTCTTTCATTTACGCATTACTTTTTTTTTCTTTTTTTTTCTATACTTTCCTCTTAAGTTCTCTTTCACTTTACGCTTTACTTTTTTTCTTTTTTTTTCTATACTTTCCTCTTAAGTTCTCTTTCACTTTACGCTTTACTTTTTTTTCTTTTTTTTTCTATACTTTCCTCTTAAGTTCTCTTTCACTTTACGCTTTACTTTTTTTTCTTTTTTTTTCTATACTTTCCTCTTAAGTTCTCTTTCACTTTACGCTTTACTTTTTTTTCTTTTTTTTTCCATACTTTCCTCTTAAGTTCTCTTTCACTTTACGCTTTACTTTTTTTTTTTTCTATACATTCCTCAAAAGTTCTCTCAATTTACGATTTACTTTTTTTTTCTTTTTTTTTCAAATACATTCCACAAAAGTTCTCTTTCACTTTACGCTTTACTTTTTTTTCTTTTTTTTTCTATACTTTCCTCTTAAGTTCTCTTTCACTTTACGCTTTACTTTTTTTTCTTTTTTTTTCTATACTTTCCTCTTAAGTTCTCTTTCACTTTACGCTTTACTTTTTTTTCTTTTTTTTTCTATACTTTCCTCTTAAGTTCTCTTTCACTTTACGCTTTACTTTTTTTTTCTATACTTTCCTCTTAAGTTCTCTTTCCCTTTACGCTTTACTTTTTTTTCTTTTTTTTTTCTATACTTTCTTATTAAGTTCTCTTTCACTTTACGCTTTACTTTTTTTTCTTTTTTTTTCTATACTTTCCTCTTAAGTTCTCTTTCACTTTACGCTTTACTTTTTTTTCTTTATTTTTCTATACTTTCCTCTTAAGTTCTCTTTCACTTTACGCTTTACTTTTTTTTCTTTTTTTTTTTCTATACTTTCCTCTTAAGTTCTCTTTCACTTTACGCTTTACTTTTTTTTCTTTTTTTTCTATACTTTCCTCAAAACTTCTCTTTCACTTTACGCTTTACTTTTTTTTCTTTTTTTTTCTATACTTTCCTCTTAAGTTCTCTTTCACTTTACGCTTTACTTTTTTTCTTTTTTTTTTCTATACTTTCCTATTAAGTTCTCTTTCACTTTACGCTTTACTTTTTTTTCTTTTTTTTTCTATACTTTCCTCTTAAGTTCTCTTTCACTTTACGCTTTACTTTTTTTCTTTTTTTTTCTATACTTTCCTCTTAAGTTCTCTTTCACTTTACGCTTTACTTTTTTTTCTTTTTTTTTCTATACTTTCCTCTTAAGTTCTCTTTCACTTTACGCTTTACTTTTTTTTCTTTTTTTTTCTATACTTTCCTCTTAAGTTCTCTTTCACTTTACGCTTTACTTTTTTTTCTTTTTTTTTTCTATACTTTCCTCTTAAGTTCTCTTTCACTTTACGCTTTACTTTTTTTTCATTTTTTTCTATACTTTCCTCTTAAGTTCTCTTTCACTTTACGCTTTACTTTTTTTTCTTTTTTTTTTCTATACTTTCCTCTTAAGTTCTCTTTCACTTTACGCTTTACTTTTTTTTTTTTCTGTACATTCCTCAAAAGTTCTCTTTCAATTTACGATTTACTTTTTTTTTCTTTTTTTTTCAAATACATTCCACAAAAGTTCTCTTTCACTTTACGCTTTACTTTTTTTTCTTTTTTTTTCTATACTTTCCTCTTAAGTTCTCTTTCACTTTACGCTTTACTTTTTTTTTCTATACTTTCCTCTTAAGTTCTCTTTCACTTTACGCTTTACTTTTTTTTCTTTTTTTTTCTATACTTTCCTCTTAAGTTCTCTTTCACTTTACGCTTTACTTTTTTTTCTTTTTTTTTCTATACTTTCCTCTTAAGTTCTCTTTCACTTTACGCTTTACTTTCTTTTTTTTTCTATACATTCCTCAAAAGTTCTCTTTCAATTTACGATTTACTTTTTTTTTCTTTTTTTTTCATATACATTTCACAAAAGTTCTCTTTCACTTTACGCTTTACTTTTTTTTCTTTTTTTTTCTATACTTTCCTCTTAAGTTCTCTTTCACTTTACGCTTTACTTTTTTTTCTTTTTTTTTCTATACTTTCCTCTTAAGTTCTCTTTCATTTACGCATTACTTTTTTTTTCTTTTTTTTTCTATACTTTCCTCTTAAGTTCTCTTTCACTTTACGCTTTACTTTTTTTCTTTTTTTTTCTATACTTTCCTCTTAAGTTCTCTTTCACTTTACGCTTTACTTTTTTTCTTTTTTTTTCTATACTTTCCTCTTAAGTTCTCTTTCACTTTACGCTTTACTTTTTTTTCTTTTTTTTTCTATACTTTCCTCTTAAGTTCTCTTTCACTTTACGCTTTACTTTTTTTTCTTTTTTTTTCTATACTTTCCTCTTAAGTTCTCTTTCACTTTACGCTTTACTTTTTTTTCTTTTTTTTTTCTATACTTTCCTCTTAAGTTCTCTTTCACTTTACGCTTTACTTTTTTTTCTTTTTTTTTCTATACTTTCCTCTTAAGTTCTCTTTCACTTTACGCTTTACTTTTTTTTCTTTTTTTTTTCTATACTTTCCTCTTAAGTTCTCTTTCACTTTACGCTTTACTTTTTTTTTTTTCTGTACATTCCTCAAAAGTTCTCTTTCAATTTACGATTTACTTTTTTTTTCTTTTTTTTTCAAATACATTCCACAAAAGTTCTCTTTCACTTTACGCTTTACTTTTTTTTCTTTTTTTTTCTATACTTTCCTCTTAAGTTCTCTTTCACTTTACGCTTTACTTTTTTTTTCTATACTTTCCTCTTAAGTTCTCTTTCACTTTACGCTTTACTTTTTTTTCTTTTTTTTTCTATACTTTCCTCTTAAGTTCTCTTTCACTTTACGCTTTACTTTTTTTTCTTTTTTTTTCTATACTTTCCTCTTAAGTTCTCTTTCACTTTACGCTTTACTTTCTTTTTTTTTCTATACATTCCTCAAAAGTTCTCTTTCAATTTACGATTTACTTTTTTTTTCTTTTTTTTTCATATACATTTCACAAAAGTTCTCTTTCACTTTACGCTTTACTTTTTTTTCTTTTTTTTTCTATACTTTCCTCTTAAGTTCTCTTTCACTTTACGCTTTACTTTTTTTTCTTTTTTTTTCTATACTTTCCTCTTAAGTTCTCTTTCATTTACGCATTACTTTTTTTTTCTTTTTTTTTCTATACTTTCCTCAAAAATTTCTCTTTCACTTTACGCTTTACTTTTTTTTCTTTTTTTTTCTATACTTTCCTCTTAAGTTCTCTTTCACTTTACGCTTTACTTTTTTTTCTTTTTTTTTCTATACTTTCCTCTTAAGTTCTCTTTCATTTACGCATTACTTTTTTTTTCTTTTTTTTTCTATACTTTCCTCTTAAGTTCTCTTTCACTTTACGCTTTACTTTTTTTTCTTTTTTTTTCTATACTTTCCTCTTAAGTTCTCTTTCACTTTACGCTTTACTTTTTTTTCTTTTTTTTTCTATACTTTCCTCTTAAGTTCTCTTTCACTTTACGCTTTACTTTTTTTTCTTTTTTTTTCTATACTTTCCTCTTAAGTTCTCTTTCACTTTACGCTTTACTTTTTTTTCTTTTTTTTTCCATACTTTCCTCTTAAGTTCTCTTTCACTTTACGCTTTACTTTTTTTTTTTTCTATACATTCCTCAAAAGTTCTCTCAATTTACGATTTACTTTTTTTTTCTTTTTTTTTCAAATACATTCCACAAAAGTTCTCTTTCACTTTACGCTTTACTTTTTTTTCTTTTTTTTTCTATACTTTCCTCTTAAGTTCTCTTTCACTTTACGCTTTACTTTTTTTTCTTTTTTTTTCTATACTTTCCTCTTAAGTTCTCTTTCACTTTACGCTTTACTTTTTTTTCTTTTTTTTTCTATACTTTCCTCTTAAGTTCTCTTTCACTTTACGCTTTACTTTTTTTTTCTATACTTTCCTCTTAAGTTCTCTTTCCCTTTACGCTTTACTTTTTTTTCTTTTTTTTTTTCTATACTTTCTTATTAAGTTCTCTTTCACTTTACGCTTTACTTTTTTTTCTTTTTTTTTCTATACTTTCCTCTTAAGTTCTCTTTCACTTTACGCTTTACTTTTTTTTCTTTATTTTTCTATACTTTCCTCTTAAGTTCTCTTTCACTTTACGCTTTACTTTTTTTTCTTTTTTTTTTTCTATACTTTCCTCTTAAGTTCTCTTTCACTTTACGCTTTACTTTTTTTTCTTTTTTTTCTATACTTTCCTCAAAACTTCTCTTTCACTTTACGCTTTACTTTTTTTTCTTTTTTTTTCTATACTTTCCTCTTAAGTTCTCTTTCACTTTACGCTTTACTTTTTTTCTTTTTTTTTTCTATACTTTCCTATTAAGTTCTCTTTCACTTTACGCTTTACTTTTTTTTCTTTTTTTTTCTATACTTTCCTCTTAAGTTCTCTTTCACTTTACGCTTTACTTTTTTTCTTTTTTTTTCTATACTTTCCTCTTAAGTTCTCTTTCACTTTACGCTTTACTTTTTTTTCTTTTTTTTTCTATACTTTCCTCTTAAGTTCTCTTTCACTTTACGCTTTACTTTTTTTTCTTTTTTTTTCTATACTTTCCTCTTAAGTTCTCTTTCACTTTACGCTTTACTTTTTTTTCTTTTTTTTTTCTATACTTTCCTCTTAAGTTCTCTTTCACTTTACGCTTTACTTTTTTTTCTTTTTTTTTCTATACTTTCCTCTTAAGTTCTCTTTCACTTTACGCTTTACTTTTTTTTCTTTTTTTTTTCTATACTTTCCTCTTAAGTTCTCTTTCACTTTACGCTTTACTTTTTTTTTTTTCTGTACATTCCTCAAAAGTTCTCTTTCAATTTACGATTTACTTTTTTTTTCTTTTTTTTTCAAATACATTCCACAAAAGTTCTCTTTCACTTTACGCTTTACTTTTTTTTCTTTTTTTTTCTATACTTTCCTCTTAAGTTCTCTTTCACTTTACGCTTTACTTTTTTTTTCTATACTTTCCTCTTAAGTTCTCTTTCACTTTACGCTTTACTTTTTTTTCTTTTTTTTTCTATACTTTCCTCTTAAGTTCTCTTTCACTTTACGCTTTACTTTTTTTTCTTTTTTTTTCTATACTTTCCTCTTAAGTTCTCTTTCACTTTACGCTTTACTTTCTTTTTTTTTCTATACATTCCTCAAAAGTTCTCTTTCAATTTACGATTTACTTTTTTTTTCTTTTTTTTTCATATACATTTCACAAAAGTTCTCTTTCACTTTACGCTTTACTTTTTTTTCTTTTTTTTTCTATACTTTCCTCTTAAGTTCTCTTTCACTTTACGCTTTACTTTTTTTTCTTTTTTTTTCTATACTTTCCTCTTAAGTTCTCTTTCATTTACGCATTACTTTTTTTTTCTTTTTTTTTCTATACTTTCCTCAAAAATTTCTCTTTCACTTTACGCTTTACTTTTTTTTCTTTTTTTTTCTATACTTTCCTCTTAAGTTCTCTTTCACTTTACGCTTTACTTTTTTTTCTTTTTTTTTTCTATACTTTCCTCTTAAGTTCTCTTTCACTTTACGCTTTACTTTTTTTTCTTTTTTTTTCTATACTTTCCTCTTAAGTTCTCTTTCACTTTACGCTTTACTTTTTTTTCTTTTTTTTTCTATACTTTCCTCTTAAGTTCTCTTTCACTTTACGCTTTACTTTTTTTTTTTTTCTATACATTCCTCAAAAGTTCTCTCAATTTACGATTTACTTTTTTTTTCTTTTTTTTTCAAATACATTCCACAAAAGTTCTCTTTCACTTTACGCTTTACTTTTTTTCTTTTTTTTTCTATACTTTCCTCTTAAGTTCTCTTTCACTTTACGCTTTACTTTTTTTTCTTTTTTTTTCTATACTTTCCTCTTAAGTTCTCTTTCACTTTACGCTTTACTTTTTTTTCTTTTTTTTTCTATACTTTCCTCTTAAGTTCTCTTTCACTTTACGCTTTACTTTTTTTTCTTTTTTTCTATACATTCCTCAAAAGTTCTCTTTCAATTTACGATTTACTTTTTTTTCTTTTTTTTTCAAATACATTCCACAAAAGTTCTCTTTCACTTTACGCTTTACTTTTTTTTCTTTTTTTTTTCTATACTTTCTTATTAAGTTCTCTTTCACTTTACGCCTTACTTTTTTTTCTTTTTTTTTCTATACTTTCCTCTTAAGTTCTCTTTCACTTTACGCTTTACTTTTTTTTCTTTATTTTTCTATACTTTCCTCTTAAGTTCTCTTTCACTTTACGCTTTACTTTTTTTTCTTTTTTTTTTCTATACTTTCCTCTTAAGTTCTCTTTCACTTTACGCTTTACTTTTTTTTCTTTTTTTTCTATACTTTCCTCAAAACTTCTCTTTCACTTTACGCTTTACTTTTTTTTCTTTTTTTTTCTATACTTTCCTCTTAAGTTCTCTTTCACTTTACGCTTTACTTTTTTTTCTTTTTTTTTTCTATACTTTCCTATTAAGTTCTCTTTCACTTTACGCTTTACTTTTTTTTCTTTTTTTTTCTATACTTTCCTCTTAAGTTCTCTTTCACTTTACGCTTTACTTTTTTTCTTTTTTTTTCTATACTTTCCTCTTAAGTTCTCTTTCACTTTACGCTTTACTTTTTTTTCTTTTTTTTTCTATACTTTCCTCTTAAGTTCTCTTTCACTTTACGCTTTACTTTTTTTTCTTTTTTTTTTCTATACTTTCCTCTTAAGTTCTCTTTCACTTTACGCTTTACTTTTTTTTCTTTTTTTTCTATACTTTCCTCAAAACTTCTCTTTCACTTTACGCTTTACTTTTTTTTCTTTTTTTTTCTATACTTTCCTCTTAAGTTCTCTTTCACTTTACGCTTTACTTATTTTCTTTTTTTTTTCTATACTTTCCTATTAAGTTCTCTTTCACTTTACGCTTTCCTTTTTTTTCTTTTTTTTTCTATACTTTCCTCTTAAGTTCTCTTTCACTTTACGCTTTACTTTTTTTCTTTTTTTTTCTATACTTTCCTCTTAAGTTCTCTTTCACTTTACGCTTTACTTTTTTTTCTTTTTTTTTCTATACTTTCCTCTTAAGTTCTCTTTCACTTTACGCTTTACTTTTTTTTCTTTTTTTTTCTATACTTTCCTCTTAAGTTCTCTTTCACTTTACGCTTTACTTTTTTTTCTTTTTTTTTTCTATACTTTCCTCTTAAGTTCTCTTTCACTTTACGCTTTACTTTTTTTTCTTTTTTTTTCTATACTTTCCTCTTAAGTTCTCTTTCACTTTACGCTTTACTTTTTTTTCTTTTTTTTTTCTATACTTTCCTCTTAAGTTCTCTTTCACTTTACGCTTTACTTTTTTTTTTTTCTGTACATTCCTCAAAAGTTCTCTTTCAATTTACGATTTACTTTTTTTTTCTTTTTTTTTCAAATACATTCCACAAAAGTTCTCTTTCACTTTACGCTTTACTTTTTTTCTTTTTTTTTCTATACTTTCCTCTTAAGTTCTCTTTCACTTTACGCTTTACTTTTTTTTTCTATACTTTCCTCTTAAGTTCTCTTTCACTTTACGCTTTACTTTTTTTTCTTTTTTTTTCTATACTTTCCTCTTAAGTTCTCTTTCACTTTACGCTTTACTTTTTTTTCTTTTTTTTTCTATACTTTCCTCTTAAGTTCTCTTTCACTTTACGCTTTACTTTTTTTTTTTTTCTATACATTCCTCAAAAGTTCTCTTTCAATTTACGATTTACTTTTTTTTTCTTTTTTTTTCATATACATTTCACAAAAGTTCTCTTTCACTTTACGCTTTACTTTTTTTTCTTTTTTTTTCTATACTTTCCTCTTAAGTTCTCTTTCACTTTACGCTTTACTTTTTTTTCTTTTTTTTTCTATACTTTCCTCTTAAGTTCTCTTTCATTTACGCATTACTTTTTTTTTCTTTTTTTTTCTATACTTTCCTCAAAAATTTCTCTTTCACTTTACGCTTTACTTTTTTTTCTTTTTTTTTCTATACTTTCCTCTTAAGTTCTCTTTCACTTTACGCTTTACTTTTTTTTCTTTTTTTTTTCTATACTTTCCTCTTAAGTTCTCTTTCACTTTACGCTTTACTTTTTTTTCTTTTTTTTTCTATACTTTCCTCTTAAGTTCTCTTTCACTTTACGCTTTACTTTTTTTTCTTTTTTTTTCTATACTTTCCTCTTAAGTTCTCTTTCACTTTACGCTTTACTTTTTTTTTTTTTCTATACATTCCTCAAAAGTTCTCTCAATTTACGATTTACTTTTTTTTTCTTTTTTTTTCAAATACATTCCACAAAAGTTCTCTTTCACTTTACGCTTTACTTTTTTTTCTTTTTTTTTCTATACTTTCCTCTTAAGTTCTCTTTCACTTTACGCTTTACTTTTTTTTCTTTTTTTTTCTATACTTTCCTCTTAAGTTCTCTTTCACTTTACGCTTTACTTTTTTTTCTTTTTTTTTCTATACTTTCCTCTTAAGTTCTCTTTCACTTTACGCTTTTTTTTTCTTTTTTTCTATACATTCCTCAAAAGTTCTCTTTCAATTTACGATTTACTTTTTTTTCTTTTTTTTTCAAATACATTCCACAAAAGTTCTCTTTCACTTTACGCTTTACTTTTTTTTCTTTTTTTTTCTATACTTTCCTCTTAAGTTCTCTTTCACTTTACGCTTTACTTTTTTTTTCTATACTTTCCTCTTAAGTTCTCTTTCACTTTACGCTTTACTTTTTTTTCTTTTTTTTTTCTATACTTTCCTCTTAAGTTCTCTTTCACTTTACGCTTTACTTTTTTTTCTTTTTTTTTTCTATACTTTCCTCTTAAGTTCTCTTTCACTTTACGCTTTACTTTTTTTTCTATACTTTCCTCAAAACTTCTCTTTCACTTTACGCTTTACTTTTTTTTCTTTTTTTTTCTATACTTTCCTCTTAAGTTCTCTTTCACTTTACGCTTTACTTTTTTTTCTTTTTTTTTTCTATACTTTCCTATTAAGTTCTCTTTCACTTTACGCTTTACTTTTTTTTCTTTTTTTTTCTATACTTTCCTCTTAAGTTCTCTTTCACTTTACGCTTTACTTTTTTTCTTTTTTTTTCTATACTTTCCTCTTAAGTTCTCTTTCACTTTACGCTTTACTTTTTTTCTTTTTTTTTCTATACTTTCCTCTTAAGTTCTCTTTCACTTTACGCTTTACTTTTTTTTCTTTTTTTTTCTATACTTTCCTCTTAAGTTCTCTTTCACTTTACGCTTTACTTTTTTTTCTTTTTTTTTTCTATACTTTCCTCTTAAGTTCTCTTTCACTTTACGCTTTACTTTTTTTTCTTTTTTTTTCTATACTTTCCTCTTAAGTTCTCTTTCACTTTACGCTTTACTTTTTTTTCTTTTTTTTTCTATACTTTCCTCTTAAGTTCTCTTTCACTTTACGCTTTACTTTTTTTTTTTCTGTACATTCCTCAAAAGTTCTCTTTCAATTTACGATTTACTTTTTTTTTCTTTTTTTTTCAAATACATTCCACAAAATTTCTCTTTCACTTTACGCTTTACTTTTTTTTCTTTTTTTTTCTATACTTTCCTCTTAAGTTCTCTTTCACTTTACGCTTTACTTTTTTTTCTTTTTTTTTTCTATACTTTCCTCTTAAGTTCTCTTTCACTTTACGCTTTACTTTTTTTTCTTTTTTTTCTATACTTTCCTCAAAACTTCTCTTTCACTTTACGCTTTACTTTTTTTTCTTTTTTTTTCTATACTTTCCTCTTAAGTTCTCTTTCACTTTACGCTTTACTTTTTTTCTTTTTTTTTTCTATACTTTCCTATTAAGTTCTCTTTCACTTTACGCTTTCCTTTTTTTTCTTTTTTTTTCTATACTTTCCTCTTAAGTTCTCTTTCACTTTACGCTTTACTTTTTTTCTTTTTTTTTCTATACTTTCCTCTTAAGTTCTCTTTCACTTTACGCTTTACTTTTTTTTCTTTTTTTTTCTATACTTTCCTCTTAAGTTCTCTTTCACTTTACGCTTTACTTTTTTTTCTTTTTTTTTCTATACTTTCCTCTTAAGTTCTCTTTCACTTTACGCTTTACTTTTTTTTCTTTTTTTTTTCTATACTTTCCTCTTAAGTTCTCTTTCACTTTACGCTTTACTTTTTTTTCTTTTTTTTTCTATACTTTCCTCTTAAGTTCTCTTTCACTTTACGCTTTACTTTTTTTTCTTTTTTTTTTCTATACTTTCCTCTTAAGTTCTCTTTCACTTTACGCTTTACTTTTTTTTTTTTCTGTACATTCCTCAAAAGTTCTCTTTCAATTTACGATTTACTTTTTTTTTCTTTTTTTTTCAAATACATTCCACAAAAGTTCTCTTTCACTTTACGCTTTACTTTTTTTCTTTTTTTTTCTATACTTTCCTCTTAAGTTCTCTTTCACTTTACGCTTTACTTTTTTTTTCTATACTTTCCTCTTAAGTTCTCTTTCACTTTACGCTTTACTTTTTTTTCTTTTTTTTTCTATACTTTCCTCTTAAGTTCTCTTTCACTTTACGCTTTACTTTTTTTTCTTTTTTTTTCTATACTTTCCTCTTAAGTTCTCTTTCACTTTACGCTTTACTTTTTTTTTTTTTCTATACATTCCTCAAAAGTTCTCTTTCAATTTACGATTTACTTTTTTTTTCTTTTTTTTTCATATACATTTCACAAAAGTTCTCTTTCACTTTACGCTTTACTTTTTTTTCTTTTTTTTTCTATACTTTCCTCTTAAGTTCTCTTTCACTTTACGCTTTACTTTTTTTTCTTTTTTTTTCTATACTTTCCTCTTAAGTTCTCTTTCATTTACGCATTACTTTTTTTTTCTTTTTTTTTCTATACTTTCCTCAAAAATTTCTCTTTCACTTTACGCTTTACTTTTTTTTCTTTTTTTTTCTATACTTTCCTCTTAAGTTCTCTTTAACTTTACGCTTTACTTTTTTTTCTTTTTTTTTTCTATACTTTCCTCTTAAGTTCTCTTTCACTTTACGCTTTACTTTTTTTTCTTTTTTTTTCTATACTTTCCTCTTAAGTTCTCTTTCACTTTACGCTTTACTTTTTTTTCTTTTTTTTTCTATACTTTCCTCTTAAGTTCTCTTTCACTTTACGCTTTACTTTTTTTTTTTTTCTATACATTCCTCAAAAGTTCTCTCAATTTACGATTTACTTTTTTTTTCTTTTTTTTTCAAATACATTCCACAAAAGTTCTCTTTCACTTTACGCTTTACTTTTTTTTCTTTTTTTTTCTATACTTTCCTCTTAAGTTCTCTTTCACTTTACGCTTTACTTTTTTTTCTTTTTTTTTCTATACTTTCCTCTTAAGTTCTCTTTCACTTTACGCTTTACTTTTTTTTCTTTTTTTTTCTATACTTTCCTCTTAAGTTCTCTTTCACTTTACGCTTTTTTTTTCTTTTTTTCTATACATTCCTCAAAAGTTCTCTTTCAATTTACGATTTACTTTTTTTTCTTTTTTTTTCAAATACATTCCACAAAAGTTCTCTTTCACTTTACGCTTTACTTTTTTTTCTTTTTTTTTCTATACTTTCCTCTTAAGTTCTCTTTCACTTTACGCTTTACTTTTTTTTTCTATACTTTCCTCTTAAGTTCTCTTTCACTTTACGCTTTACTTTTTTTTCTTTTTTTTTTCTATACTTTCCTCTTAAGTTCTCTTTCACTTTACGCTTTACTTTTTTTTCTTTTTTTTTTCTATACTTTCCTCTTAAGTTCTCTTTCACTTTACGCTTTACTTTTTTTTCTATACTTTCCTCAAAACTTCTCTTTCACTTTACGCTTTACTTTTTTTTCTTTTTTTTTCTATACTTTCCTCTTAAGTTCTCTTTCACTTTACGCTTTACTTTTTTTTCTTTTTTTTTTCTATACTTTCCTATTAAGTTCTCTTTCACTTTACGCTTTACTTTTTTTTCTTTTTTTTTCTATACTTTCCTCTTAAGTTCTCTTTCACTTTACGCTTTACTTTTTTTCTTTTTTTTTCTATACTTTCCTCTTAAGTTCTCTTTCACTTTACGCTTTACTTTTTTTCTTTTTTTTTCTATACTTTCCTCTTAAGTTCTCTTTCACTTTACGCTTTACTTTTTTTTCTTTTTTTTTCTATACTTTCCTCTTAAGTTCTCTTTCACTTTACGCTTTACTTTTTTTTCTTTTTTTTTTCTATACTTTCCTCTTAAGTTCTCTTTCACTTTACGCTTTACTTTTTTTTCTTTTTTTTTCTATACTTTCCTCTTAAGTTCTCTTTCACTTTACGCTTTACTTTTTTTTCTTTTTTTTTCTATACTTTCCTCTTAAGTTCTCTTTCACTTTACGCTTTACTTTTTTTTTTTCTGTACATTCCTCAAAAGTTCTCTTTCAATTTACGATTTACTTTTTTTTTCTTTTTTTTTCAAATACATTCCACAAAATTTCTCTTTCACTTTACGCTTTACTTTTTTTTCTTTTTTTTTCTATACTTTCCTCTTAAGTTCTCTTTCACTTTACGCTTTACTTTTTTTTCTTTTTTTTTTCTATACTTTCCTCTTAAGTTCTCTTTCACTTTACGCTTTACTTTTTTTTCTTTTTTTTCTATACTTTCCTCAAAACTTCTCTTTCACTTTACGCTTTACTTTTTTTTCTTTTTTTTTCTATACTTTCCTCTTAAGTTCTCTTTCACTTTACGCTTTACTTTTTTTCTTTTTTTTTTCTATACTTTCCTATTAAGTTCTCTTTCACTTTACGCTTTCCTTTTTTTTCTTTTTTTTTCTATACTTTCCTCTTAAGTTCTCTTTCACTTTACGCTTTACTTTTTTTCTTTTTTTTTCTATACTTTCCTCTTAAGTTCTCTTTCACTTTACGCTTTACTTTTTTTTCTTTTTTTTTCTATACTTTCCTCTTAAGTTCTCTTTCACTTTACGCTTTACTTTTTTTTCTTTTTTTTTCTATACTTTCCTCTTAAGTTCTCTTTCACTTTACGCTTTACTTTTTTTTCTTTTTTTTTCTATACTTTCCTCTTAAGTTCTCTTTCACTTTACGCTTTACTTTTTTTTCTTTTTTTTTCTATACTTTCCTCTTAAGTTCTCTTTCACTTTACGCTTTACTTTTTTTTCTTTTTTTTTTCTATACTTTCCTCTTAAGTTCTCTTTCACTTTACGCTTTACTTTTTTTTTTTTCTGTACATTCCTCAAAAGTTCTCTTTCAATTTACGATTTACTTTTTTTTTCTTTTTTTTTCAAATACATTCCACAAAAGTTCTCTTTCACTTTACGCTTTACTTTTTTTCTTTTTTTTTCTATACTTTCCTCTTAAGTTCTCTTTCACTTTACGCTTTACTTTTTTTTTCTATACTTTCCTCTTAAGTTCTCTTTCACTTTACGCTTTACTTTTTTTTCTTTTTTTTTCTATACTTTCCTCTTAAGTTCTCTTTCACTTTACGCTTTACTTTTTTTTCTTTTTTTTTCTATACTTTCCTCTTAAGTTCTCTTTCACTTTACGCTTTACTTTTTTTTTTTTTCTATACATTCCTCAAAAGTTCTCTTTCAATTTACGATTTACTTTTTTTTTCTTTTTTTTTCATATACATTTCACAAAAGTTCTCTTTCACTTTACGCTTTACTTTTTTTCTTTTTTTTTCTATACTTTCCTCTTAAGTTCTCTTTCACTTTACGCTTTACTTTTTTTTCTTTTTTTTTCTATACTTTCCTCTTAAGTTCTCTTTCATTTACGCATTACTTTTTTTTTCTTTTTTTTTCTATACTTTCCTCAAAAATTTCTCTTTCACTTTACGCTTTACTTTTTTTTCTTTTTTTTTCTATACTTTCCTCTTAAGTTCTCTTTCACTTTACGCTTTACTTTTTTTTCTTTTTTTTTTCTATACTTTCCTCTTAAGTTCTCTTTCACTTTACGCTTTACTTTTTTTTCTTTTTTTTTCTATACTTTCCTCTTAAGTTCTCTTTCACTTTACGCTTTACTTTTTTTTCTTTTTTTTTCTATACTTTCCTCAAAAGTTCTCTCAATTTACGATTTACTTTTTTTTTCTTTTTTTTTCAAATACATTCCACAAAAGTTCTCTTTCACTTTACGCTTTACTTTTTTTTCTTTTTTTTTCTATACTTTCCTCTTAAGTTCTCTTTCACTTTACGCTTTACTTTTTTTTCTTTTTTTTTCTATACTTTCCTCTTAAGTTCTCTTTCACTTTACGCTTTACTTTTTTTTCTTTTTTTTTCTATACTTTCCTCTTAAGTTCTCTTTCACTTTACGCTTTTTTTTTCTTTTTTTCTATACATTCCTCAAAAGTTCTCTTTCAATTTACGATTTACTTTTTTTTCTTTTTTTTTCAAATACATTCCACAAAAGTTCTCTTTCACTTTACGCTTTACTTTTTTTTCTTTTTTTTTCTATACTTTCCTCTTAAGTTCTCTTTCACTTTACGCTTTACTTTTTTTTTCTATACTTTCCTCTTAAGTTCTCTTTCACTTTACGCTTTACTTTTTTTTCTTTTTTTTTTCTATACTTTCCTCTTAAGTTCTCTTTCACTTTACGCTTTACTTTTTTTTCTTTTTTTTTTCTATACTTTCCTCTTAAGTTCTCTTTCACTTTACGCTTTACTTTTTTTTCTATACTTTCCTCAAAACTTCTCTTTCACTTTACGCTTTACTTTTTTTTCTTTTTTTTTCTATACTTTCCTCTTAAGTTCTCTTTCACTTTACGCTTTACTTTTTTTTCTTTTTTTTTTCTATACTTTCCTATTAAGTTCTCTTTCACTTTACGCTTTACTTTTTTTTCTTTTTTTTTCTATACTTTCCTCTTAAGTTCTCTTTCACTTTACGCTTTACTTTTTTTCTTTTTTTTTCTATACTTTCCTCTTAAGTTCTCTTTCACTTTACGCTTTACTTTTTTTCTTTTTTTTTCTATACTTTCCTCTTAAGTTCTCTTTCACTTTACGCTTTACTTTTTTTTCTTTTTTTTTCTATACTTTCCTCTTAAGTTCTCTTTCACTTTACGCTTTACTTTTTTTTCTTTTTTTTTTCTATACTTTCCTCTTAAGTTCTCTTTCACTTTACGCTTTACTTTTTTTTCTTTTTTTTTCTATACTTTCCTCTTAAGTTCTCTTTCACTTTACGCTTTACTTTTTTTTCTTTTTTTTTCTATACTTTCCTCTTAAGTTCTCTTTCACTTTACGCTTTACTTTTTTTTTTTCTGTACATTCCTCAAAAGTTCTCTTTCAATTTACGATTTACTTTTTTTTTCTTTTTTTTTCAAATACATTCCACAAAATTTCTCTTTCACTTTACGCTTTACTTTTTTTTCTTTTTTTTTCTATACTTTCCTCTTAAGTTCTCTTTCACTTTACGCTTTACTTTTTTTTTCTATACTTTCCTCTTAAGTTCTCTTTCACTTTACGCTTTACTTTTTTTTCTTTTTTTTCTATACTTTCCTCTTAAGTTCTCTTTCACTTTACGCTTTACTTTTTTTTCTTTTTTTTTCTATACTTTCCTCTTAAGTTCTCTTTCACTTTACGCTTTACTTTTTTTTCTTTTTTTTTCTATACTTTCCTCTTAAGTTCTCTTTCACTTTACGCTTTACTTTTTTTTTTTTTCTATACATTCCTCAAAAGTTCTCTTTCAATTTACGATTTACTTTTTTTTTCTTTTTTTTTCATATACATTTCACAAAAGTTCTCTTTCACTTTACGATTTACTTTTTTTTCTTTTTTTTTCTATACTTTCCTCTTAAGTTCTCTTTCACTTTACGCTTTACTTTTTTTTCTTTTTTTTTCTATACTTTCCTCTTAAGTTCTCTTTCATTTACGCATTACTTTTTTTTTCTTTTTTTTTTCTATACTTTCCTCAAAATTTCTCTTTCACTTTACGCCTTACTTTTTTTTCTTTTTTTTTCTATACTTTCCTCTTAAGTTCTCTTTCACTTTACGCTTTACTTTTTTTTTCTATACTTTCCTCTTAAGTTCTCTTTCATTTACGCATTACTTTTTTTTTCTTTTTTTTTCTATACTTTCCTCTTAAGTTCTCTTTCACTTTACGCTTACTTTTTTTTTCTTTTTTTTTCTATACATTCCTCTTAAGTTCTCTTTCACTTTACGCGTACTTTTTTTTTATTTTTTTTCTATACTTTCCTCTTAAGTTCTCTTTCACTTTACGCTTTACTTTTTTTTAATTTTTTTTTCTATACTTTCCTCTTAAGTTCTCTTTCACTTTACGCTTACTTTTTTTTTCTTTTTTTTTCTATACTTTCCTCTTAAGTTCTCTTTCACTTTACGCTTTACTTTTTTTTTATTTTTTTTTCTATACATTCCACAAAAGTTCTCTTTCACTTTACGCGTACTTTTTTTTTCTTTTTTTTTCTATACTTTCCTCTTAAGTTCTCTTTCACTTTACGCTTACTTTTTTTTTCTTTTTTTTTTCTATACTTTCCTCTTAAGTTCTCTTTCACTTTACGCTTACTTTTTTTTTCTTTTTTTTTCTATACTTTCCTCTTAAGTTCTCTTTCACTTTACGCTTACTTTTTTTTCTTTTTTTTTTCTATACTTTCCTCTTAAGTTCTCTTTCACTTTACGCTTTACTTTTTTTTTATTTTTTTTTCTATACATTCCACAAAAGTTCTCTTTCACTTTACGCTTACTTTTTTTTTCTTTTTTTTTTCTATACTTTCCTCTTAAGTTCTCTTTCACTTTACGCTTACTTTTTTTTTCTTTTTTTTTTCTATACTTTCCTCTTAAGTTCTCTTTCACTTTACGCTTACTTTTTTTTTCTTTTTTTTTCTATACTTTCCTCTTAAGTTCTCTTTCACTTTACGCTTTACTTTTTTTTCTTTTTTTTTCTATACTTTCCTCTTAAGTTCTCTTTCACTTTACGCTTACTTTTTTTTTCTTTTTTTTTCTTTACTTTCCTCTTAAGTTCTCTTTCACTTTACGCTTTACTTTTTTTTTATTTTTTTTTCTATACTTTCTTCTTAAGTTCTCTTTCACTTTACGCTTTTCTTTTTTTTTCTTTTTTTTATATACTTTCCTCTTAAGTTCTCTTTCACTTTACGCTTTACTTTTTATTTTTTTTACATCTCTTGATGGCCTATTCGCTTTTTCTTTATGCTTTTCTTTTTTCTTTATTTTTTGGGGAATTTCGTTCTTTCTTTTTGTTTTCTTATTTCCTTTTTCCTTCTTTTTTCCTTCTTTTCTTATCTCTTTCTATAATCAACTTTTTCGTTCCTGTTTTGTTTGCAAAATGTAATAACAAATGTTCTCAGGTGTAGGCTTTTTGAAAGCTTTATTCAACTAAGAATACAAGTTTCGCGTACAGTGTCCCTTTATAGTCCCAGTAAACAGAAATAGCTCTCTCAAAGACGAGAGTAACAAAACAAGGAGAGACCACTCTTCATTATTCATAACCCAGAATATTTCTTTTTTCATGGTTTTCTTTCCTTTAATGTCTTCCACTGTTATTATTGCTTCTCCCTTTTTTTCTCTCTTTTCTTTCCTCTCTCACTCTTAATTCATTTTATCTTCTTCATAAATTTATTCTTCTCTCTCGTAGTTCATTCTGCCATTTTGCATATTTTTTCATTTTTCCTTCGTTATTTTTCTTTTCACGTTTTTCTTCAAATTTTCTTTTTCTTTTCAAATGTTTCTTTTTTCACTTTATTAATTCTCCCTTCATTCAATAAATATTTTTTTCATTTTCTCTTTTTTAATTATTTTCCTTCTCTTTTCCATTATTTTTTCTTCCGAATTTTGTTTATTCTTTCATTCAGAAAAATAACTTCGCTTTGTTTTTTTCCCCTTAATTATCGTCATCTTTTTCTTCCATTTTCTTCTTTTCCTTTTTCATTCCTTTTTATTCCCATAAAACTTAATTCAAAGCTTCTCAGTTAATCTTCTTTTATTCTTTCATACTGCGTCTTTCACTTTTTCGATGAAATTCTAAATTTTCTCATCTCCCTTCCCGATTCTTCTCATCCTAATTTTTTCATTCTCCTTCTTCATCTTATATTTCTTCTTTTATTCTGTTTCCTTTTTTAATTCTCAATCTTCATTTCGTCTTATTTTTCTATTTATTCCTTTCTTCTTTCCTTCTCTTCCATCTTAATCCCTTTTTCTTCTTTTCATTTTTCTTTCCTTCTTTTACTTTTATCTCTTTTTCTTCAGTCTTTCTCTTTCTTTTTTCTTCGTCTTTCCTTCTTTTGATTTCTATTCCCCATCGACTCTTTCCGATTTTTATCTTGCTTCTTTCCTCGTACATTTCACATTTCTTCTTCTTCTTCTTCTTCTTCTTCTTCTTCTTCTTCTTCTTCTTCTTTCATTAGCTCCCTTCTTTGTTTTTCTTCTCTTTCTCCTCCTCCTTCTTATCCTTTTCTTTCGTTTTTATTTTTTTTATTTTTTTATTGACCCTATTTTTCCTTTTGTCGTCATTATTTTTTTCTTTCCCCTCTCTTTCCTTCATTTACTCATTTTATTTTTCATCGCTTCTCCCGTTTTACATTCCTCATTTTCAATTTCCCTGTTTTTCTTGCCATTTATAACACTATTTCTTCGATTTCCTCTTCTATTTCCTCTTTCTTCATTTATTTGATTCATTTCTTTCTTATAGATTATTCTTCACGTTTTCATTCATTTCTTTTCTTTTTTTCTAACTTTTATTTCGCTTCCTTCTTCATTTTCCTTCTTTTTTCTTCCACTTAAATATAAATGTACATCGTATGCATTTTTTGCTCTTCTTCGTCTTTTCTTCTTACGTGTTTTCCTTGTTTTTCATTATTTTTGCTTATTCACTTTTCCTCTGCCATATTCTTTCTCTTTTTCTGACTGCTTGCTCTTCTTAACAGCCAATCTGTGAATCTTTCTAATTTCTCCACTGTCCAAATTTCTTCCAAATCTTTTCTCGTAAAATCGAAATCTGTTTTTTTCTTTTGCCTTTTTTTCCAGCAAAACAGAGAATCATTTCTCATCAACTATTCTCTATTTCCAAGCGTTGTCTGATTGGTTTAAATGGAAATGCAATAAAAAAAAAATAACGTAAAGAACCTTTAGAAAAATAAAACGATATAACAAAATAATAATACATTAGGTTGCATGCAATGAGAAGTTAATCGGCCATTTTGTTTGTTGAACTGTGAAATAACAAACAATATTTGAAACTGATTTTTTAATATCGTTCCCATGACGATGAATTCAAGGAATAAGATAATGCTGGTCGAGGCATCAACAAGGATCAGTATTATTATTATTATTATTATTATTATTATCATTATTATTATTATTATTATTATTATTATTAGCATAATTCTTGCATGAACTGAGTAGAACAAATGAAAATTATTAGTTTGACCCGTTATAATTATACGGGTGTTTACAACTAAGATTATACGATTATCTATTATCTCAAACTTCTATTGTTCTCTTAACTTTTATCTCTATCTTGAAATCCATCTTGCAAAAGCCCGCAAGAACATTACATATATATATATATATATATATATATATATATATATATATATATATATATATATACTAATTGATTTGAATAATGTAAACTTGGAAACCTCCGCCTATAACTGTCAGTCTCACGCTTCAATGCGAGCTTCAGATCTGGTTTGAAAATTGCATTGACGCGTGAAACTGACTCACCAATTCTTATGTCCACTCTCTCTCTCCCCTTCTCTTTATCTCCCACATCCTCTCTCTCCCTCTCTCTCTATCTCTATACCTCTATCTCTCTCTCTTCAAATATATATATATATATATATATATATATATATATATATATATATATAAAGAAAGAACACTAAGTAGAACTGTGTAGCGAAAAAAAACATATTTTAAATCAATTAATTTATAATATATATATATATATATATATATATATATATATATATATATATATATATATATATATATGCCTTTGCTGAATGCATAATAGTATCCGAAGTGGAGAGGATGAGACAAAGGTGGAAAATCTTTTATCCGACGCGTTTCACCGACGTGACGTCTGTTAGGTTGGGCTTCTTCAGGTCGGAACGAAGGACAAAACTGTCTGTATGGAAAATAGGTTGATGCCATCTTTCACGATTGTTTTCTACATTTTATTCGAACCGTTTTCGGGCATCAGGTGCTATTACTTTAAAGTCTTTTCATCTCGATGTTCCCTAAAATTATTTGCGCAAGATTCTAGGTCTAATAAAAATATACATTGAGAAAAAAGCGTCAGGATCCGACAACTGATTATTTGCGATTTGTCTATTTCTAGTTATGAATATATAAAGAGCGGTTGACACCTTTTGGCAGAAATCCATCACTTAAATTTTGAATTCCGCAACAATGAGCGTGTAAATGACTCTAGAAAGCTTCAAGTGCAGGCTTTCCTACATATATGGCAGATGAAACATTTCTATTTGCACTCTGATATTGCTCTACAGACCTGCTGCTGAACCCACATTATTTGTCACAAAACTGACATAAATTCCCTGACAGTCTGAATAGTTGTGATGAAAACCAACTGAAATTAAGATGAAAGTTTGCAAATCCATGAAAATAACCAAATAACTCCAAACTGAAGATCTAGTTTGCATTAGGTTTTCTTGTTTTTGTGATGAGAGCTTTAAGTATCTGAAAACTTTTTCAATAATTAATTATACGTTGTGGACTTGTTAGGGCCAGAAATAAAGCCACAAAAGAGGAATTGAGTTAAACAAATATATTAACAGAAACAGTAATACAAACATATACAAACAAGAGTGTTACAGCAAGAATGTTCGGTCCGACTGTCAGAGCTGACTGCTGGAAACTTCCATCTCCAAAAGGCTGTACCTCCTCCTAGTTATAGTTAGGAGAGTCCATGCGTGCGTGGGTAAATTACATTATATATGCGCATTTGTGTTTTTGTGTATATATATATATATATATATATATATATATATATATATATGTGTGTGTGTGTGTGTGTGTGTGTGTGTGTGTGTGTGTGTGTGTGTGACGCGCTGGTTAATTAATGCCCTTTTATAGTTTTAATTTCGCGCATGCGCTTTTTTTGTTTTTGTTTTTTTCGACTGCACAGTTGGGCACCATGTGTGAAAAATAAAGCATTATGACGCAAATAACTTTGCCAGAAATTTGGAAATGGCATTCTGTACTGCATAACATTCGCTCCAGTCCGAATATTTCAGAGTGTTTGGGTGTCAATCTGAGGACAGTGAAGAGAATTTAGAAAAAGTTGGATGAGTCTAATGCTGATTACCAAGGTACGGCATCTCGGAAAATTAAAGTAAATATATCTGTTAAAATGAGATGTCAGTGTTATTTTCAAGTTTGCGTAATTTAGACAATTTATCCATCGCACCCAGTATACTGATTGTAGTCGCAATCACAGAGTCATTGTAAAGTCTACGATTCTTTCATTAGCTGCATAGTGTGTGCTTCGCCAGGGCTACATGCAGTTTTTGAATTCAGGGTTGTTTTTATCCCAGACTGAAGATCCCAGTCTGCCCTACTATTTACCCATAGATGGAGATTTTCTAATCGGAGTTGCCCTTCTCCTATACTGATTGCCACCCAACGCTCTAGGTCCCCGACTGCCTCGCTATTCAAAACTTAGCTTGTGGCAGGTGGGGTAGAGAAGAAATAGATTCATACCTTACCCAAGGATATTTGCACCTAAGTGAATGTAACGATCTTGACTGAGATTCGAACTCGGCTCTCTTGATAAAGAAATCCATTCTTTTCTTTTTATGTGCCATGTCCTTTCAGGATGTAAGCGATCATGGCTCTCCACCTCCCTCTATCTCTTGCAATTCTCATCAAGTTTCTCTGCTTCCTCCTCTGGACCAGGTTCTGTCATCCACCTGCTCAAGCTAGTCAGGTATGTCACGTGCTGCTTTCCCTTGTCTCTTTTTCCCTCTATTCGACCCATAAGTATCAGATTCTCCAGGCCCTCCTTCCTCATTATGTATCCCAGAATCTTTAGCTGCCTCTTCCTGATGTTGAGTATAAGCCTCCACATTGTTTGCAACCTCTCTAAGATGTCATCGTTGCTCACACGCTCTGTCCATGATATCCTTAGCATCCTTCTGTAGAACCACATCTCCGATGCCTCGAGTTTCTTCTTCATCTTTGAGGAAATCGTCCAACATTCGCTGCCGTAAAGAAGAACAGATGTCACATAACACCTCAGTATTCCTTTCTTTGTTTAATAAATAAAGTATTTTACTCATAATTGTCAAAAAAGACACTCCCTCTTGACATCCGCTGCGTAAAGTGGGTAACTCTTCTACATGTGCTGAATTCTCTCGGGACGTAGACGATCATGGCTCTCCACAACATCCTGACACTGTAGCTCTTAATAAATTTTTCCTGCAAAGTTTATCTTATCGTTATATATATATATATATATATATATATATATATATAGAGAGAGAGAGAGAGAGATAGATAATATTAGGGGTCAATATATATATATATATATATATATATATATATATATATATATATATATATATATATTTCTAAAAGGTTAAAATCCAGGTAGAACTCTATGTATAAGACAGAACAAGAATATAATTTAAAAGGCTACTAATAAATCAGACCTACAAATTCAAAAAGGTCTGATGAATTGGATCGTGATTACGATTCCAATGTAATAAATTATAACTAAGGAATATTAGTGTTTGAGAATTTTATATATATATATATATATATATATATGTATGTATGTATATATATATATGTGTATATATATATATATATATATATATATATATATATATATATATATATATATATATATATGTATATATATATATATATATGTATATATATATATATATATATATATATATATATATATATATATACTGGTTGTAACAGTAAAATTGTTCAAATCGTGTAACAGTGAAATTATCCAACCCCCCACCCAAATTTTTAATATCTAAAAAAAAGGAAACTGAGTTTCTTTTTTCCAAGTTTTTAGATAAGACGTTTTGCCATCTTCACACAATTTTTCGTAAAAATCACCGAAAAATCCTTTGAGTTATTCACCTAAAAAGAGAGCAGGTTAAAATTGTTTTGTTTCAGACTTAATGTCTTCCTAACTGAGCAGTGGTGAGAGGAAAAAGATCATTTAGGCCTTCAGTAATGGTACCAACATTCATACTCTGGTTTCCTTCTTCACAGTCCATTCAAGAACCATCAAGAGAACGGTGAATAAGTTTTAAAAAGAGGGAATAATAGAGAGGAAAACTAAATCGGGAGGTCACAACAGGAAGAGGGATCATCATTTCAACTTAGAGCTAAAGAGATCAATTAGAAAAGATCCAACACAATCTATAAGACATTTGGCACGTGAGAAAGGAGATTCAGCTAGCACAGTGTCTGCCAGGTATCCCAGCCTTCTGGACAGATAGTCCTATTTTTGTATGTTGAAATTACTAATCGTAGATTTACATACTACTACGACTAGTAATAATCTCAATATTAAAGGCATGAAGCAATCTACTAGCTACAAGTTAAATAAGAGGATAGACTGGGATGTCTTGCCTTGGGTGGCAGCCAGTGTAAGAGAAGAAAAATTTCGAATTCACACCACGTTTTTCGGGGAACTATCGTGTTTATACATTTTGACATTAGGCTGAAGAGGTTAAACAGTGGAACCTAACAAGGTTTTGGGTTTTGTGTATATTTATGTGACAGTGCGTGTTCAATATATAAACAAAGTACATAGAAGAAGCATACAAAAAATTCGACTTTCTGCTAGGGACGTTTATTCCTTTTATGTCGACTGATTGAAACAAAGTTAAAAGTTCTCTTGAGTATGTTTGTTTTTCTTTTTTGATTCTGAAATGATTTATGGATAGTAAGGACCCGAACGGGTAAAGATGGTAGAGCTCAAGCCAGCATCGCCCTGAGTTAGGAAGACCGAACCTCTACTTCATGAGTAGGGCTTCTAAAGCATGTCCGAGGATGTCGTTGGTAAATGGAAAAATCTCAGTCGTCAGTGGACCAGGTAAACTAACAATTCCCAATTTGAACGCTATTACCGCGGGGTTCACACCTTGAAGCCAAGAGGAGAAAGAGAAAGATTATGTGCCCCCTCACCCCCGGAAGTCGGGTTATAACATCGAACATATGACCAGAAACCCTTTCCGGTTTCTTTATAACTTGCATCATGTGAAAATGAATTTATTTATTTTATTCGTTATTATTATTTTATTTATTAGTTAACATTTCCCCCACAAAATTCCATGACCAGAAAACATGAGGGGGGCTGTTTAGAGATTTTGTGGCAGGTTGTATATCATTTTACACGAGACTTTAACACCGCCATCAAATCCCCTGTCTGGGCAGTCAGTCTAAATTGAACTGTTGGGCTGTCATATGTTGAAATCGACAGGAGTGTTCCTCCTAAATGTCTGTGTATATGCCTATACATTTAAAAAAATCCACGGTCATATAATTAAAGCAGCATTTATTTTTCTCGATAAATAATCATTTTTCAACATAATAAGCATTTTTAATATCTTTCCTTGTGAAGACACTTATGCTGAATTGCAACACTCGTTTATTTTTTTCAAATAATGGATTTGCTATTTATGGGAACGCTCAAGTTACCGTTGAAACTGTTTTTTTGTTGTTGTTTTTTTGTTGGTGTATCCGAGGGTATCTGGAGGTTCTGTCGGAATTTGTTACTGGTGACCACAACCTCAACAACCTAAGGTATGTAGATAATACAAAATATATGGATGATACCGTATTGAAAACAGACACAGACAAAAACTCCGTCCTGAGTATGACGATAAAATACATCCGCATCCCAGGTAAGGCAATAAACTACGTCCAACCGCAAGGCCTCTGATCGGGAGGTTTTGAGGAGTGTGGAACCACCTCTTCATTGCTGGTGTTTTCAGGTCCACACTGACCCGGGGTGGTAGAACCTGTTAGGGTCCCAACTATGGGAAAATAGTTAAATCCCAAACTGGGGTCAAAACACTATGAAAGTGTAAAAAAGAGGTTTTATTACCAGAAATACTTTGTAAAAAAAAATATTACCAGCAATACATTTTTGAAGAAAAAAATATTACCAGCAAAAAATTCGTGTCGGCATTAAATAACCCTTTGAGGTTGATAGACCGTAAACCAAATCAAATGGACAAAAACTACGCGTAATTTTAAAAATTGTACAAACGGAAGGCGGGAAGAAAGGATTAATCATCAATTACATAAAGACAGAATGTATGGTTGTCAGTAAGCGGGAAATCTCCAGATGCTATCGACAAATTGGGGACTTTGGAATAAAGCAAACACAAAAATTTAACTGTGAAAAAAGAATTCAAAAGACAAACCGTGATAGCAAAAGATGCCTTTAAGAATTTATTTTCTGAAGATATAGAGAAATTTTCATTGGGCACAAATATAAGTGTGTTCAACAATCCTTCTATATGGCAGTGAATGCTGGTTAATTTCCTTACAGATGAAGAGGAGTTTTGAAACAGAGATGTCATTCTACAGATGGATGCTAAGAATAACATGGACATGTGAGCAATGAGGAAGTTTTAAGGAAAATAGATACTTATATTTAGAATCAGAAAGAGACAGTTTAAATATTGAGGAAAGAAGACTTGGAAAATTTGGCACTAACAGGACATACTGAAGGCAAGAGCAAAGCAGAGATAGATAGATAGATAGATAGATAGATAGATAGATAGATAAGCAGGCTGAGATAGATAAGCAGGCTGAGATAGATAGATAGATAGATAGATAGATAGATAGATAGATAGATAAGCAGGCTGAGATAGATAAGCAGGCTGAGATAGATAGATAGATAGATAGATAGATAGATAGATAAGCAGGCTGAGATAGATAAGCAGTCTGAGATAGATAGATAGATAGATAGATAGATAGATAGATAGATAGATAGATAGATAGATAGATAGATAGATGCAATCGTAGCTCTGGCTGAATAAACCTGATTCTTCCCTGAGGTTGTCATTTATTCTAGACCAAGTAATTTTCTGCTATTCACATAGGCTTCTTTTATTAATGTGCTATTGATTCAAATTTCTTGGAACGCTCAGTTTTACCGCCGTTGCCATGGTTTTCCGATATCATCTTTTCAATGAACAGGAGAACTTCTCAGATATTTGTTCAATATTATTTAATAATCTTTGCTTTTTCGGGCATTATTCTCTCATAGCTAACCGATCATGCTATAACAATATAAATAAAATACTTAAGGGTTTCATAGGATCTTAGGAAGGAGGATATTGAAGTCAGAACAAAAATCTTCTTTTATATGCTGTGGGCGATAACGGTTCTCCACAACTTCCTATACCTTTCAGCAATGTTTTGCCTCTTATTAACCCTTTCAATCAATGTTTTGCTATCCATTCACGCAAGACCTTTACTCGCGGTTTCTCTCTGCCTCTCTTGCCTTCAATATATTTTGTGAGTGTCAAATTTTCCAATCCTCATTTCCTCATTATGTGTCCTAGAAATTTTAACATTTGCCTATTTGCGGAGAAAATCCACATTATAACCAACAACGTTTGTGGTTTCTCTCTTCTTTTTAATATATATATATATATATATATATATATATACATATATATATATATATATATATATATATATATATATATATATATATATATATATAGTGCAAAATTTTGGAGACAACTACATAAAATGAATATATACCTTTATTTTAATAATTTGTTAAGATTTTTTTAAGAGTATACTTTTATGAATAGTGTCTGTGGGCCTTAAGGCATTTGAAAATCAGTTTTTGCGTTTTCGCATGTACCATGTTACATAAGACAAACCGCTTTAAGCAGCTTGAATTTTAACAAGATTATGCAAAACTATTGAACCAATAACAGATCTGAAATGATAAAGTCATGATAATATGCAAGTTTTTAAGTAAGAATTGTTCCGTCTTATTAACATGAGTATAAGATACCTTGGTGAATTATTGTAGTTGAATATTAACTTCTTTTTTTTAAATCATGGCTGAAAATTTTGATGAAATAAAGATAAAGTTTGTGATTTAAAGGGGAAGATAACCCTGCCGAGATTTACTCAATCGAATGAGAATTTCCAGAAACAGTGTTCAAACCAACCAAGAGATGTTTGCTACTTCTGGAAATGTTTTAAGGGCAAAGAAAACCAGAAAACCACAAAGGTTAGACAAGGGAGATGAAATAAAAATTCATTAGAATCTCATTAGGCAATCCGAAATTAACAAAGCCAGACAAGTATAGAGTGAACTCAGTTTTAACAGTTAGGTTTCAGTTGATACAATACACAGAGTATTACAGAAAAAACAAAACATCTTCGACAGGGGCGTTAACAAGAAAACAACAATAATATCCAATAAATATTGGAATAGAAAACAGAAGTTGTCAAAAGAACATATGACATGAGGCACGGGGAAGTGTCAAAAAGTAATTTTTGTGTTGAATTCAAAATAGAGTTACATTTTAATGTAAGAAGATCAGTGATAGAAAGATACAAGATACCCTACAAAGACGGTAGCATTGGGTGGAGGACATGTAGCGGTGTGGGGTTTCATTAAAAGTGATAGTAAAATAAAATTGGTAAAAGTCGGCGAAAACTTAAACTGCTAAAATTATATTAGTTTACTGTGGTCTAATCTTCTACTGGATTACGAAGATAGAAAGACTTTTTTCGGCATGATGGTGTTCCTCGCCACACATCACATACGACAAAATGATTTCTTGAAGATTATCAACTTTTGGATGACTGACAAGTATAAAGTCCTGATCTCAATATAAATGAAACATTGTGGTGGGAACTGAAGAAAAAAGTGCTCCAACGAAAAACACGAGCTTAAAGATTATTGTCAAGAAGTATAGGAAATAATTCCAAATGAGAAAATCAGGGCCTTGCTCTATTCAATGTCACATCGAATTGAAGCAGTTATTCGAACCAAAGGCAGCAACTCTGATTACTAAATCCATACTTTGACGTTTTGTACTTTCTGTGCTTTCTGTAATAATAAAGATCACTTGTTGCAAAAGAAAATCCTTTTTAGCTTGTGAAAAGTGCTGAAAGGTGAAATTTTCGCTGGTGGCCCAGTGTTTTTGCCTGACTATTTTTCAGCATCGCTAAGCTTAAGATTCTCCATGATCCACCATAGAGGATTAATGAAAATGCTGTAACTTTTTCTCTGACCATCAAAGATCATAAAATATACCATGAGAAAGCATGCTTTTAATCCATCTCGATTTGGGGTTTAAAATTAACGAAAGCAATTAATTTACCAAGGTTGCCTAAAAGATTTGAACCTAATGGCCATGCAAAGACCGCATAGTGCTTTTAAACATAGATTTTTCCCGATTCTCGGAATATAAATCTCTGTTCTGTTTCGTATGCTAACATAAACAAAGCAATTTTTAGGAATGGATTTTTCATTCATTATTCCAACATATTTTGTTACTTAAACATTATATTTCGCTCATTACTTATAAGTAATAAACTATCATATATATATATATATATATATATATATATATTACGAAATGGACAAAGTCCGACAATTTATTTATTAAAGACATTTTTATGTTTAACGTTCTTTTTATCGATACAAGTATTTAAGTAAATGCTCTGTTTATAATAAACAGTATTAAATAACATTTACAGGCCTGAATGTCCGAGAAATTTTCATAGAAAATATTCGTCCTTGGACGGGATTCGAACCTGCATCCTATACGAAACCGTCATTTACATTTTTATGTTTAACGTTCTTTTTATAAATTATCGGACTTTGTCCATTTCGTAATATATGACGTCATTTGTTACATTCGATACACCAATGACCAGTTATGAATGTACGAGATTCATGGAAGATTGAAGTTTATAAACAGTAAATTCGATCTTGCCTACGAACGATCCTTGGTGGCCGAGCGGTCAAGGCACGTCAGCGTAAATGACGGTTCCGTATAGGATGCAGGTTCGAATCCCGTCCAAGGACGAATATTTTCTATGAAAATTTCTATTAAAATTTCTCGGACATTCAGGTAAATGTTATTTAATACTGTTTATTATAAACAGAGCATTTACTTAAATACTTGTATCTATAAAAAGAACGTTAAACATAAAAATGTCTTTAATAAATATATATTACAATGAATCATATATACATATATTACAATATATATATATATGTAAGTGATCTGGGATTGCAAAGAAATGTTTGTCGCAGATTATTTCCACGTCACAGAGAATAAATCACTAAGTTCAAACTCGAACATTGGGGACAGAAAGAAAATGCCGAAAACTCGATTCGCAACTATTTCACAATGCACGTTATCTTTATTTGCATTTGTTATTTTTTATTTATTTATTTGCTTTATTCATTTATTTGTATATTTACATATTTATATGTTTCTATTTTATTTTATCTTATTTCATATTATTTTATTTTTATTGAGATGTATTATTTTTATTAGTATTTTAATTTTATTTTGTCACGGCATATTTTGTTATTTTTGATACCACTACTCTTATTTAGCTTATTAATATTAATAATATTATTAATTAATTTATATGGAAAAAATAGAGTTGCCCCCCTTTTTTTTCAAACGTTTTTTTTTCTTTATCAATTCCTTTTGATTACGACAGCGTTTCTTAAAATTAGAATTTATGATTCTTATTTTCAACCTTATTTTCATTCTTAAATGTTAGTATGAGCCTAAATTCAAATCCAAAATTAAACTACAATTCATTTAAATATTGCAACAGCGATAGTAAAATAAAATTGGTAAAAGTCGGCGAAAAATTAAACTGCAATAATCCATCCCTATAATACATATCTTGCGATAAACAAATATTACAGAAACGGTGTTAACCCAAAAAATGCACCTGCAGAACGTATGAAACTCCGAGTAGTGTAATCAATGTAAGATATTATTTATATTTCTTAATATACTAAATATCTGTTATTTTACACTGAGCACTTATTTTTCTTACACTATATATATATATATATATATATATATATATATATATATAGTTAAGTTATAAGGAACTTGGTAAACCGAATTGGTAAATCCAAAGAGGATGAAATCCTGAGAGCTCAATGTGAGGACAGAGCTAATATGTAATGAAAAACAAACCTCTTTAAGGTACCATTACGATAATTTATTTCACCTAAATCCTTTTTTAAGGATTCAGGATCATCAGGTAAAACTTCCAACAACGAATTGGGATTATATATATATATATATATATATATATATATATATATATATATATATATATATGAAACGTATTCAGCTGTACTTCAATCTGAAATTTTCACTGCAAACAGTGTGGGCTCTGAATTAAGTTCATTTGAAAGGAAATCGTTTTATGTTATGAAAAAATAAAAGATAAATATTTGCCATTTTGAAAAACGAATATTTGCCATTTTTTTAATTTTTTGATTTTACTTTTTTTATTAGGCTGCAGACTTAATAATTCATCTCCGTATTTTTCTACGCGGGATAACACCGAAAGTTTTGTTTGTACATTTGATCAGATTTCAAGATGTAGGTCGTGCTGAGAACTTTTTCAGCATCCACTCCTTTGCCGGAAATTTAAATTCCTTGTACTTTTATAACTTGTTATACACACACACACACACACACACACACGCGCGCGCACGCACACACACAGACACACACATATATATATATATATATATATATATATATATATATATATATATATATATATATAATGTCATTCGCGTACAGGCCTATTTCTCTGCTTCACAGCTCATCAGTGCGACTAGACAACCGAATGCTTCAAATGAGGATCGAAACCCGACCGATTTGGTATCAGTCGGACTTTCTGTAAACTAACGCCAGACAGCCAGAGTGCTCTATTCATTAATGCTGACATTTGCTGTTTTTAGAATTCGCCCATCTCTCATCAGTGCATATATATATATATATATATATATATATATATATATATATATTGTTATAACTCACTTCCAGCAGTTATAATATTATGTCTCACTTAGACACTTACCGCGACGTCTGTTAGAAATTCTCCTGACTCCAACGGACTACACTGACTCACATTGAGTTCTTTACTTAAGGCGTCTTGTCTAGTTCATTTGTGTTGTCGAGGGTGTGTTATTTATGTGACGGATGAGACCGTAGAGATTTCTACTGATTTTCTGATATATCCTGCATGTTAAATTA
>OZ010610.1:2433957-2471457 GCA_963932145.1 Acanthosepion lycidas | reverse complement strand
TTGAAGTTTTTGGCTCTTGTTTTGAAACATGAGAACTCTTATGTAGCATGTTGGAATCATATTTTTAAATAAATAATTATATATATATATATATATATATATATATTGATAATGATAGTGGTCAATATATATATATATATATATATATATATATATATATATATATAAATTCCCAATAGGATAGAATCTAGGTAGAACTCAATGTCCAGGATAGAGTATGAATATAATATAAAAAGCTCAAACACTAATGTTCCATGGTTATTATTTATTACATTGGAATCGTAATCACGAGCCAATTCATCAGACCTACAAATTCAAAAAGCTTGTCATCCACAGACAGACTGTTTCGCAGCTCGTCAGTGTGGCTAGATGTCCGGTTGCCTCTAGCTAAGATCGAAACCCGACTGAATTGGCGTCAGTAAAGGATAAATCAAAAACGACCTTCACTCTGTGGCAAAGAATGCCTTGTTAATGATAACACCTACAAAACTGCTTTCTCTCTCAATTAACTAACTGATCCTTTTCTGCCTTGCATCAACATGGCTGATGTTAACCTCCACGGGATTTACTCGTTGCACCTTCTTTTGGACTAACGTTTTCGGTGGAGATGAAATGCAAATATTAAATTGAATCCATTGCCAGCTCAGCTGCTAAGAAAATTGGTTCACTGTGTCGCGCCAAACAATGTTTCTTACCCGAATCTGTTTTACATATCTATATCTACGATTCGTCCATGCTTAAAATATATATAGTGAACAACTGGGTGATTGGCTTTAATAGAAAATCTCTGAACCTTGTCATAAAGGCGACAAAATTCGTCGAAGAATTCATCAAATCACAACCGAAATCATTCTTATCTGATATAATTACACAGTTTACTTACTTACGCGGTGTCGTTCGCTCATGGGAAGTCTTGAAATACTTTCCTCGGTGAATGAGTACCATGAATTAAATCATAATCTTATAAAAAAATTACTTTAAACGTCATTAGTGGATGCACATATTTGAGTAGAGGTCCTGTTTTGTTTGTTTTTTTAAACAGTCTGAATTACGTCTACCGGTCTGAGAGTCTTAATAAAGAAAATGTGCTGGCGAATCCCGTTGTAACCTGTCGCAAGGCTCATATTCTTTATTAAGACATTCGAATGCACAGGCCAGTAGATGTAATACACACAGTTTAAGAAAAACAGGTCGTCTACTGAAATTGTAACTTTTAAAGTGATGCCGGATTACAAACACAAAAAGGCATTAAAAATTACTTGTAACTTTTGCATCAAGCTAAAGCAAATACACACATACATACAAACACACGCACACACGCGCTCATAAACACACATATAAACCCACAAACACACGCAAACACTCATACATATATTGTATGAATTTCTGTGTATGTAAATAGAGGCCTTTACTGCGCTTATATAAGTGCGTATGTATGACTTAAAAGAAGTAAGTGTCTGTGTTTACACACGGTTTACACCCAAACAGCAACATGGATATTTGCGTAAATATGATTATATTTAATATTGTCTGTTTCGTACTCTGTGTGTTTATGCGCTTATATGTGTATGTTTTGTTTATATGTTTATGTGCTTATATGTGACTACTAGTATATATATATATATATATATATATATATATATATATATATGTGGGGGTGTATACATGCAAACTAGAAATGTATAAGCTTATGAAGAACTTGTGTATATTTCTATATGTGTGCTTTAGTTTCTGTAAATGTTTACGTATTTCGGAATAATATACATATGCGTCTATTAACGTATGCTTAAGAGTGTAAAAGATAATGGTGTGTACGTATATATATATATATATATATATATATATATATATATATATATATATATATGAGTGCGTGCGAGTGAATAAGGCCAACACCGACTTCCCTATCACCAATTTCTTCGCCTTGTTGATAGCAAGCAATGGAAAAAGCGCGCGAAATCGCCCAAAGTCGAATCTTAATCGTTGACGTTGTACCCCAGGTCTTCCCACACCGTCACCGCTAACCCCCACCAACGTCCGACACACGCTTCGCTTCCATCTTTCCATACACCTCCACCTCCATTTCCACACACACACACCCGGACCGTCCTTTCCTAAAGACACTCACGTGCAGACTTCTATGCAGTATACGTAGTAAGTAGAAGACGTGGCCCGAGGAAGCCACATCACCTATGTAATGGAATTGGTTCCGACATTAACCTGCACTGACCAGGCCCTTAAACCCCAACGTGTGAGGACAGTGATTTAATCCAGAAAAGAAAGCCCGAGTGGCGTGAAGATGGACGGTTGTTGTTGTTGCTGTTGTTGTTATTGCTGCTGCTTCAGTTATTGTTGTTGTTGTTGTTGTTTCACTGGCATTTTCTGGTATATCATGACCAATTGTAACGATCGACTCGCTACAAGGACAAACACACAAACACACTGGTCCCATCAACCACTTGGCAAGAAGGCAATTATTACTTCTGTATCGTTGCATTATTTTGCATCCTAATAATAACATGTCTACAACCATTCAGACGACAACATTACTAAATCCAATGAGAAGAATGTTGCAATACTGAGAGGACTTGCTGTCACTTGACTTCGATTGAAAGCCCCCAGATACGACAGGTGTAAAAGTTCAATAAGTACAAATAATAATAATAATGATAATAATAATAATAATAATAATAATAATAATGAGGAGGAGGAGGAGAAGGAGAGTCCTGGAGTAATAATGAGACTTGCTGTCACTTGATTTGCAATGAAAGCCACCAGATGCGACAGGTGCGAAAACCTAAATAGTACAAATATAATAATAGTACAGAGGAATGTTCTGGAATAACGTTAAGACTTGTTGTCACTTGACTTGTCGTTGAAGCCTACACATACGCAGGTGTGAAAGCCCAATATACTAACACTTAAGGAGAACTATGGAGTAATTATAAGACTTGCTGTCACTTGCGATCAAGTGGAAGCCTCCAAATGCAATAGGTGTGGAAGTTTAATCAGTACAGCTATAATAATTCCGAGGAGAGTCCTGGAATAATAATGAGACTTGCTGTCACTTGACATCCAGTGGAACCACCCACATTCGACAGGTGCGAAAGTTCAATCAGCACAGATATAATAATTAAACTGAGCAGTCTTGAAGTATGACGTCATCAGTGGATCATCAGTGAAATCCACCAAACACTGGCTGTAAAAAAACAAAGTGCAAAAATTTACAATACAAAGAATCAATCACATTTGCTCTCTTCATTGATTGATTCGTTTTCTTCGGTTTATCAACTTATTGCAGGTTATTTAAAGACAAAAAATATTTTTAGATTGTAAGAATATTTTTTAATTGTTTTCTTTTAATAATACTAATTGACCCATAGCTAGGGGAGAAGAATTGGATTCGTACGTTTCCCAAGGATATTTGGACATGAATGAATATAACCAACCCAACTGGAATTAGAACTCGACTCTCCAGTTATCAATTCCGAGCCATTATCCATTAAACCACTCGCATATCCAAACCTACAGCACCTGAAATCCCCAAGTGGTCAACCATCGAGGTACTAACCAAGCTCGACGTTGCTTAACTTCGATAATATGGCTGTAAGCTCCATTTGATCTCTAGTGAAATCCATTTTGTGCTATTGTTGTTTTAGTGTTTAATAAAAACACTAGGGAATATGAAAATAAACCCGACAGGGTAGGAGCAGTGATATACAGGGAACTTTGCAAATTCGATTTAGACCATGTGAATAGACATCAATAAAAACCAGAGGCTTTTCCCAATGTATACGCTCTACGTCAATTTGACTGACCGTCATCCTGCGATTGTCTGCAAGAAAAATAAAATCACAATCGAAACATGTAAAGTTTGGACACTGTTCCTATTCAGAAAGCTAAAAAAATTGAAGCAGTAAATGGAAAAGGTGATTATCAGAATTCAATTAGTATTTGAAATAAAATAGAAAGCATGCACATATACAGAGTGGTCCAAAATTAGGTGGACAGTAAATAATTCCATTTATTTTGAGATTATATATACATACAATTATATTTACTAACACAATTATTACATTGAATTTTATTGTGAACAATAATACAAACCCTTTAAATTTTATCGTGAACAATAATACAAAAGCCCTTAAATTTTATCGTGGACAATAATACAAAAGCACTTAAATTTTATCAACGCAGGTGCTCAAACTGTTTTCTTTCACAATTTACACAGCTTTGAAGTCTACCTCTAACGCTTCGACAAACTTTTTTGCACAAGTCTTTTTGGGTATTAATTTCTTGAACTGCATCTATTATGTAATTTTTCAAATCACTGAGACTTCTTGGTTTTCGATTATAAACTTTGTCCTTGAGTACTCCCCCCCCCCCTTTCCAAAAGAAGAAATCCAAGCCTGATGAACATGCCGGCCAATCAATTGGACCTCTTCGGCCAATCAATTGGACCTCTTCGGCCAATCCATTTCTCAGGAAATGTTTCATCAAGATACTCAGTTGTAATAATCTAACCGATACATCAACCTATTCCACATACAGTCCACCTACTTTTCGATCACCCTGTATATTTTTAACAACAATCACAAAATCCTATAAGCTTTTGAGTATGAGATTCTGCGATGGCTGCTTTATAAAATTCACATTCGTTCGTTTTCTTGTTTTTTTTTTTTGTTTTGTTTTTTTGTGTGTGTGTGTTTTTATGTTCTGTGAATGATCTCGAAGAATAAACTTTCGTAGCATGTTTTTCTTTTTTCTTCTTTCTTTTTTGCTTCTTAGTAATTCTGTTCATGCTGTGAAACCGTTGATATGCATTAAAACCTGCAGACGGTCATAGCTACGCTGTGTGCGGAATAAATGGATAGGCTCAAATGGAAAAGTCCGGTAGAATATATTAAAAAAAACAGATAGGCTACTTAACCATCAACAAATACAGTTTTGAACACTAAAACATACTCAAGTCTTCTACAAAAATTATAATAAGCAAATGTAATACTTACGCTGTAATATAAGAAATTCCACAGCAACTATATTTGCATAAAACACACATAGACGCTATTAAGAACAATATGAAACTTTAAAACAGATCAGGATTCTCAGAGTGGAGCACCTTGAATGGAACACTCGTGTTAACAGCAAAAGAAATCAGTTCTAGGAAAGACAAGGACAAAGAAATAGATAAAAAATGAAGAAATCTTCAGTCTAATAAGAGATATAACTTAGATAACGTCAAGAAAAGACACAGAATTTATTAAAAAAAAACCTCAAAAATAGATGCAAGCAAAAAAAAATAGGTATGACTTAATGAGAAAAATGCAAAGATCGAAAAACTGTGGAGCACAGATGAAGTAAGTATACGCACAAAAAAGATAGCTTGATATTTGAATGTGGTCTTCGGCAGGATATATAAAAGAGGGAGAAATCTTAAAAGAAAGGGAATAGCTACAACATCGACTGACTAAGAATATGGAACTTCACCATAACAAAATAGAAAAAAATGACAATACAGGAAAGTATAAAACAAGCCGTAATACTAAGTTATGATTGGTTCTGCCCATGAAGAGGATAGAGGAAGCAGAAAGACGAAATGAGAAAATACATGATTTTAAGGTTTTTCTTTAAACTAATTAACCTAAACACCATTTTGATATTTATATCTGCTGCTGCAAATCTCAAGCAATGAAGGCGTTAGTCTCACGTGAGCCACTTTTTCCCTCCAGCTCACCTGGTCTCCTGCAGAGTGCCGGGACATCATCCAGCGCCAGATTATTCTGCTTTGCCTGAAGGACGACGTTCTTCCAGCGGTTGCATGGTCTGCCGCGAAGTGATCACCAGTTTACAGATGACGAGTCGAACTGGTAGGTGACTCTGGTAAAGCAGTCATCAGGACGTTACCGAGCCAGCGAACCTGGCTCTGTGTGATGGTGCAGAGGATTTCGGCTGGCTAGCGGGATTCAAAGCTGTGGACGCGAAACGCAAGGTTCTTGCTGAGAGGTCACATCTCAGTACCGTATAGTAAGACAAAGAGCACGGTGGCGTTGTTACCGACCTTATAAATTAAATATATGACAGCGAAGAATTTTTGAAGCATTTTACCCCAAGCAAGGCGGGGGTGCCACCAGCACGCAAGGAGTAAGAGTAAAGATGGGTCTTTGAGGAAAGATTAAGAGAAGGACGGGGATCAAGATCAAGGCATCAGAAGATGGCGATTTACATTACATTTCAATTTTTGAAGATTATAGTTATCAGGGAAGCAAGTAAGAGGAAACGAGTTCCAATGTGGAGAAGTGCGAGAGAAGAAGCTGTAGGAGTAGAAGAGGCGGTTACATTTAACTGTTTCGACAGCAAAAATCTGAGACCGAGATGCTAAACTAGTTGCAGGCTTAATTTCATGCCGTTGGGGCACTAGTGAAAATAGCTCATCAGAGCACTTTCCATAAGACTATTTGTAGAAAAGACACAGGGAAGCCACAGCACGTCTGTAAGAAAGTATCTGGAGTTGAGATGCCATGCCAGGACGTATCACATTTCATATCTGTCTTTGGATTTTGTTGAGAACCTCGAGATGAACAGCGGGGACAACAGACCGTATATGGCAATAGTATTCAATGCAAGGACGAATGGTAGATTTGTAGATTTGAAGGATGGACTCAGACGATAAAAAAGAACTTCTGGAGTGACACAGAGAACTAACTTTCCTTGTGTTAAGAGCTCGATAGATCAATGTTCATAGCGCAGGTTCGAGCGAAGGATGACATATAATTAAGATTCTAATGAATAAAACTTGTAACTGCATTAGACTAGAAATAAGGCATGAACAATGCGGACTTGTTCAAGACAGTGGGGCAATTGTCATTATCAGAATGCTGTTAGAGCAGGAATTACAAGTGCAGAAATCGTTATACTTTTATTTGATAGATTATATAAGATCAACTCAGAAAGTACGACAACGCCAAGAGTTTTTTTTTCCTTGGAAAGTTGTTGGGTCCTTCATGTTCAAGCTACTGAGCTGGCGGTTTTCGATTCTCATAAAAGACCCATTTCTCATCACAAGTCACTATTCGATCAAAAACTCATTTTTGCAGACGCAACATCGAAAACACTTCAAAACGTTGAACTCTTTGACCTTCACTGGGTTCTTAAAATATTAGAAAAGATACATGGGAAAGATACAGGACCCTGTATTAGGAACAAGCAGTTTGAATGCAGATAGAAACCGGTTAAAAGAATACATAAAAATAGAAAATAGAGTACAATTTATGGGATTCAGAATTAATTTCAACTTGGAAATAATTTCAACTCCGAACTAAATACCAATCATTTCAAAAATTAAAGTATGCAATCGAAAAAAATTATTAGAATAGCAAAAATTATTAGCATAACACAAAGCCTCATATTTTGCATTGAAACTGTTTATTTTTTTTTACATTGTAATTTGTTCTTTATTTATGAACGTGAAATCTGTGAAATCCTCAGCACACAGGTTTAAATTTCAATAAATCTGTGAAATTTTCAAATGAAATTAAAATTTAACTCATTGATTTTCTTAAATTTTGAACAATAACGGCATCTTTTGAACGAGAGTTTTTTTGCCAAAAAAACAGCTAAGCAATCTACTGTTCTTACTACAAAGAACAGCATTTTTATTGGATCAGATTTAAATGAATAAAAGTGAGATATTCACTAACCGCCCCACGTCGTCGGATGCGGCACAATGCCAAGTTTATTGTGGGACATCCGAGCCAGTATGCTCGACCAAAATTCTCCATACAACTCGTAAAAATAACGGGGTCGGATAGCTGTCCCCCGAGATGAAACTCTGCCCTTCGACATAACCTCATCTGTGGATCCACTCTACCCGGAGGCAGAGAGCTTGACCATCACACTCGGAAGTAATCCGGATAGTGATGATATTCACTAACCGCCACACGAGGTCGGATGTGGCACAAGACCAAGTTTATTGTGGAGTATCCGAGACCGTAAACTCGGTCAAAAATTCCCCGTAGACCCCGTAAAAAACGGGGCCGATTTGCTGTCGACCTCCCCAGACGAGATTCTGCCCTTCGACATAGTCTCGTCTGTGGATCCACTCTACCCGGAGGCAGAGAGTTTGACTAGCACACTTCCGAAGTAATCACATAGTGAAATATTCACCTACCGCCCTACGCGGTCAGATGTGGCTCAAGGCCAAGTTTATTGTAGAGTATCCAAGCCCGTAGGCTCGGGCAAAAATTCCCCGTTGACCCCGTAAAAGTGGGGTCGGCTTGCTGTCTACAGCCACAAGCGAAACTCTGCCCTTCGGAACAGCCTCATTTGGGCAGAGAGTTTGACGAGCACAGTTCCGAAGTAATCCGCATAGTGATCACTTAGACGCCACGCTAATTCCCATATATATAAATATTTCCTTTACCATCACGTGATCTACTTATTCATAATGGGATTGCCTGTGTGTTGCTCGCTGATGATCTGTGTTTAAATTCCAGTGTCAGCAGTGGCACTTTATTTCTATATAACACCTCCCATTTGAGATGACTTCCCCTGGAGTCTTCTTCAGCTTCGGTTTAGTAGTTAGAAATTCTGCTAGCATTCTTTTCTTTTGCCATAAACCCTTGGTTCAACAATTTCTGATGGCGTCGTTACGTTTTAACTGATTTAGGTGTTGCTTATGCGCCTACCTTTGTCCTTTTATGTCATTTTAACGATCAGCCTTTTTTTATCTTCCCAGAATTCCTTTCCGCACTGATACATCTTAAAATACCTTATGTCCAGGTTTAAAGTATCTACTTGTATTGTTATTGCTTGATGTTTTCGCCTTGCATTCTGGTAATAATTAAAAACGAACTTAATCTTCCTGGCGAACATCAAGTCTGCAGACGGCATTCCAGACACGGTGTTCAAGTTTGGTGTTATTCTGAAAACACTCAGAAATTGCTGAATCATTACTTCATCTGAGGAAAATAACGTTTAATTTAAGAATCGATTTTATTCTTGAATTAATCAGCGTTTAAATCAGTCAAAATAGAAACCCCTAATATCTATACATTTTTACCATCGAATTACAAGATTCTTTTTTTTTTCTTTTTATGTGATGTGTCCTTTCAGGACGTAGGCGATCATGGCTCTCCACTTCCCTTTATCCCTTACAATTCTCAACAAGTTCCGTCCCTCTGCCGCCTCCCACAGACCACGTTCTGTCATCCACTTCCTTAAGTTCGCTAGGCATGTCATGTGTTGTTTTTCCTTTTTCTCTCTTTCCCTCTATTTGGCCTGTGAGTATCAGATTCTCCAGGCCCTCCTCTCTCATTGCGTGTCCCAAAAACTTCAGCTGCCACTCACTTATGTTAAATGTAAGCCTTCTCCTTGTTTGTATCCTCTCTAAGACCTCATCAGTGTTCACACGCTCGATACATGATATCCTTAGCATCCTTCTGTAGAACCACATCTCCGTCGCCTCGAGTCTCTTCTTCATCCCTGAGGAGACCGTCCAACATTCGTTGCCGTAAAGGAGAATAGATGTCACATAACAACTTTTTTCTTTGTTACCAAAGAGATCCTCTTCCAATACTCTGCCCATTTTTTGAAATGTGTCCTTGACCATCCCAATACGTCTACGGATTTCAGTTTCGCACTTGCCGTCCTCTGCCAAAACACTTCCTAGATATTTAAACTTCCGCATCTGCTTGATTTTAGTGTCGCTGACCTGCAAATCTCATTTCGGGTTCATCCTTTCACTAATGAACATGCATTCTGTTTTCTTGTAATTCAAGCTTAGTCCCTTTTTCTCGCTCTCCTTCGCTGCCTTCTGTAGGTGGTTTTGTAATTTCTTTTTTGTGTCTGTTATCAGTACCGTGAACTCCAAAGATTTGGACGCCAATAAATCTGTGGATGCAGTGTCTGCCTATTCTTTGCAACGAAATGTCTTTAGGCTTGAAAAAGGTTGTCAAGATTTTTGAAAAAGTGGTAGTCAGAGGACGAGAGATCATGAGAATATGTTAAATGTGGCGATATCTTGTATCGTAAGTCGCCGAGTTTCTCCAATGTCAACCTGTCAAATGTGACAGAGCATTGTTTTCCCGTCAAATGTGACAGAGCATTGTTTTCCTGTCAAATGAGACAGAGCATTGTTTTCCCATCAAATGTGACAGAGATTTGTTTTCCCGTCAAATGTGACAGAGCATTGTTTTCGCATCAAATGTGACAGAGCATTGTTTCCTATCAAATGTGACAGAGCCTTGTTTTCCCGTCAAATGTGACAGAGCATTGTTTTCCTGTCAAATGTGACAGAGCATTGTTTTCCCGTCAAATGTGACAGAGCATTGTTTTCCTGTCAAATGTGACAGAGCATTGTCCTGAAACAGAATTGATGAAAAGAAAATCGATTAACCAATGATTACCGGTCGCATTTTGCTTAACTAAACATGCATTTCATCCAGTTGCAAGCAGTAAACTTCGGCAGTTATGCTATTAGAACGAGCGTTTGGCTGCAAAGGAATGAAACAAACAAGGATTCAAATTTCAACAACGTGTATATTTAATATATACATTGTTGTTTGAAGGTGGCAGGAATTGTCCGTATATGTTCTTCAGTTGTTGTTGGCTAAGAGTCGATGGTGGAGTCTAACGCACGGCTTTCTTTCAGATTGTAATCGACACGTGTGATGGTGTTGATTAGCTGGTAATCATGTGATATCGAGATGTTGAAACCGAACTGGTAAGGTGGGTTGCTAAGTTGGCCGATCGAGGTCCCGGAGGTGGGCTGATTTGTGGTAAGGCGCGTTGGTTGCCGGAGTTACGGTGGTGACGACGAGGGTGGCCTGGAGTAGATAGTTAAGGTTGTGCGAGTGGAATGTCTCTGTTGTATCCTGGTCGAATATGGTATCAACGGGACGCGGTCATAGTGGTGACGGCGAGGGAGGCCTGGAGTAGAATAAAGGCTGTTCGAGATTTAACGATAAATGGATGACAATGAAACTTATATCTAAAATCAGAAGGAAACTAAAATCTCTGAGATATATGAAAAAAATAAGAGAGAAGGCACAGAGAATTTAATACTCGTAGAACATTATATTTGTGGACAGAGAGTCGGGAAGGAAACATTGAGTAGCATACAAAATGGGTTTGTGTGAATTGATGGCAAAACAGATAGAATGATGGTAAAAAGATTAAAGTTACTTTGAGCAACAAAAGGACAGGTAGATGTGGAGAGCCATGATCACCTAAAGATCTACTGGTTCGAAGTAAAAATGTTCCTCGCTAAGATCTTCAGACTTCATTCGCTCAATGTCGTTTTTAAACATTGTTTGAGAAAACGTTTGTATTTTCTGTCATTTCTTGGACTTCCTACAACTTCTTGCGTCATATTGGCATTATCGACTCCCTTGGGGTGAAAAGATTAAAAAAAACGTTTTTCTCAATGCCTAAACTGTCAGAAAGACAGGTAGTTGTGGAGAGCTATGATCTCTTAAAGGAACATGATATATAAAAGAAGAATATATATATATATAATTGAAAGGTCTAAAAATTGTTTTCCTAGGTACAATTTATATATTATAAATACAGCAGTTATAAACAGGGAACAAGTTGTTTAGGTTATGGCCTAACTAGCAGCAGACGGGTAAACATATATGTAAATAAATTATGAGACGCCATTATGTTAAGGACAGCAATAACTATGAAATAACTTAATATTATTTGAAATGCCACGTCATACAATCGCGTCGTTTCCAATATGGCGTCGATTTAACGAAGATAAAATTAAACGAAGGCATGAATAATGTTTGGTCGGACAAGGTGAAGCAGTCACGGAGTCGGCTGGGTATGTCCGACTGAGCAGTCAACGCTGAGTGCTCCAATCAACCACTGCAAGCGCTAATCACCGACGGCCCGAAATTTAATGGTGGGGAAAAATGTGGCTAGAAAGAGATGTTGCTGGCGGAATGAAGTAAGGGAAGTTTTATGGGTGTGGCGATGCTAGTGTTGCGCATTCGATTACTTGACAACTGGACCTTAATCAGGCGGGAACCGCAGTCCAATCAGCTGTTATGCGCGAGACACGTGGTTCCATAAGTGCCTTATGGTCGGTAGCATGATTGTTGTGAAAACGTGCCAAGAAATTTTGCAAACTCGGACGTCGTCCTTTTCGTGTTTAAAATAAAACACCGGACTCTATCTACAGCTCATCCACATAGATGCACATGTACTGCGAATAAACGTGTAGTTATTTATAACGCTTTGATTAATCTAGAATGAGTTCACAGTAGTGCAGCTCTCAATCAGGCCTGAATTCACTATCGATAGTTTGCAAATTTAAGTCGGTGATCAACATATCCAAGCACAATTGACTCTCATTTTAACGGACTTAGAGGCTGGAATATGTCTATCAATCCCAAAAGTCCGTTAAATCCGAACGCAGGCAAAGATGCCATTTTCACTATTTTTTATTTGTTTTAATGTAAAATAATAATATTTATTACAACGTTTCGACCGTTGTACGCACATGCCTTCTTCAGGTGGCTGGAATGTCGAACTGAACCCTTTATTCCGCTCGTTGAGGTAGACTGTTCTAGTTCCACGTGCCATGTCTAATGGATGTCAGTTATCAGTTATCTCCTGTTAATTCCCCTCTCTAAGTTCTCCACCGCCTTAACCTGGTATTGAACTAACACTCTTTGGGTTCTGGCACTGGATCTAACTAACGTCTTTATCCACTGTGCTCTAAAGGGTTCAGTCTGACATTCCAACCACCTGAAGAAGCATACAACGGTCGAAACTTTGTGATAAATATGGCAACAAAGATGAGGATGATAGTGAGAATTATGTTATAGTGGCATATTAGTCAGTATGGAAGATTTCATAGATTTTACTTTGTTGTAACCTAGAATTTCTGGTATTTCGGCTAGAAAAATGTTTTCCTAGAATTTCATAGTGTTTTGCTTTGTTTTTTAGGTTCACTATTTGCCCATAGCTGGGACCCTAACAGGTGCTACCACCCAGGGTCCGGGTGGACCTGGGAACAACAGCAATTAAGAGGAGGTTCCATACTTCTCGAAAACTCGAATCTCCCGATCAGAGGCCTTGCTGCTGAGTGTGATTATCGTTGTCAAGGCTCCGATGATTAGAGGAAATATACAATACGGAACTACCCTCCCTACGTCCTTAATTGGTTCAAAAACCGTCTATATATATATATATATATATATATATATATATATATATATAGAACCCGCGGAAGAATATAACTATAGCTAAACCTTAAATAACACTGCTCTTATATAGTATTAAAATTTCCAATCAAATACAACGGTAAGATGATATCCAATGCTCTTATATAGTAAAATAATTTCCAATCAAATATCACAGTAAGATATTTGCGATATATTTAGATAGTTAAAAAAAATGCAATATATTCTTATAACAAAATAACATTTATCTGTTAAAATCACTACTAATATATTAATATATGGGTAACACATTTCTATATCTCTTTTCAAGTCATAGTCGACCATCTCTATGCAGTGACATACAATATTATTTTTAATTTAATTAATAAATCTCCATACAAGGAGGAACACATTGTTATTCCTTTATTGTCAGATGTACGGATATCATCATCTCTGTTGTCGTTATTGTTATCTCAACATTTCAGCCTTCTTCAGCTGTCTGCCGATAATCTTCAGAGAAATTCGAACTAAAACCTTTATTTAATTTAGACTGATTTCGTTTCTGAGCTCATATCTAGGGATATCACATCTTTCCTCCCTCTCTCTTTTTAATACAGCCTATTTGTTGTTATCACAATTCCACAGAGTTTGAGTCTGAGTCGACATTACTGGTTATGAGGTGAATCCCAAAAGATATGAAGTGACATATAAAAAAGCGTTGTAATAATAGCAACAAAGATGAGGACATAATACTCGAATCGTTTTGCGTGGTTGATTTTTCTTCTTCTTTTTTTCTTTTCTTTTTTTTTTACAGTAAGGTTTCACCCTGAACAAGGACCGAGGTTAAATGAGATAGAGGGTTTGTTAAGAGGCAGGAAAATAACTGTTAACCCTAGACTTGAACAGGTTAAGACTGAAGCGATCGAGGAAGAATCCTTTTGGGTCACGGTTCCATGAAGCAGGTGTTCGTGGGAAGTTGTTCGAGTGGAACTTACTTCTCACCAACGGAATACGAGGGGAATGTGGATGGTTTTCTACAAGTAGCTGTGAAGGTTAGAACTGGCAAAACCAAGGAATGTAATTCGTCCGAGCACTTTCCATGGAAGTAGCAATAGGGCAGTGAGAGACTCGCCACATTGCACCTGTGAGGGAGAGGCTGGCGGGTGTAAAATAATTCGTCACCCCAAAAGACTCGGATACGCTTTTGAGCTCTATCGAAACTGGAAAGAGAGATGTGGGTAGCTCCCAGCCAAATATGACATCAGTACTCCATTTTAGGCCTGATCTGGCTCTTATAAATGTAGATGATAGCACGTGGAGTCAGGTACTTACTGAAGCTGTACAGGGAGCCGACCATTTTATCTGCATATTTAGTGAGGGCTCGTATGTCCGAGTTCCACTAGGCGTCAGGTGGGAGTCTCATAAGTCATGGTGCCTCCTCGAGGGGACGCCTGTTCATCGTTACTGTCGGGGTCAGGTCAGTGGTTATGGAATATATTAGGTTGGTGCAAAAATAATGACGTAATAATGTCGTTTTTTGACGTTAAAAAATGAATTATTACGTCATTATTTTTGCACCAACCTTATATATATATATATATGCCGCTTGAAAGTTTGTGAATTAAATAAGGCTATTAAATGTTAGGAGGCACGATGGAGTAATGGATAGCGGCTCGGATTAAAGAATCGAAAAGCCGAGTTCGATATTCCATCCAAATACAAATTCACTTGCGTACTTGGGAAAGGTATGAATACTCTTCTTCTCTCCCTCTATCTATGGGTAAATGACAAGGCAGACCGGGTTCTATCGAGACTGGAAAAACAGATCTGGGTAGCTCCTGCCCAAATATGACACCATTACTCCATTTTCGCCCTGATCTGACCCTTGTGAAGATAGCCCGAAGAATCAGGTACTTCCGACAATGGCACAAGGTACCGGCCATTTTACCTGCATGTTTGGCGATGGATCGTACTTGACCTAAAAATATCCAATGAATAGCCATAGCAAAATAATTTGTAATGTATTTTTAATAAAATAACATTAAATGAATATCTATAGTAAAATAATTTCCAATTAATTTCTGTTGAAAAATTATCCCCATTTTTTTGTATTTTTTTAATATCACCCCATGCAAGGCAGTAAAGCCACTAAAACACAAGGGATTACTGAGTGTGAAAAAATAAGAAAAAAAAAGAGAAACATTATTAAGTAGTGAGAACAATAGAAGATTAATCAAGAAGACACTAGATAACGAGTGATATTGCATTTGACTTTTGGCAGATCAAAGTCGGCTGGAAAGCATGGCGGCGGAAGAGAGCTCGAAAAAAGAAGTGCGAGAAAAGTAACTTACGGTTATATTTAGCCAATTCAACTGTGAATTGATGAGACCTTGTTGCCAATCTAGTACTGCGCTTAAACTCATAAAGTCTAGGTGCCATAGCGAAGAATTCATTCTACCAATTACCATGAAAATATTTATAGAAACGGTCCAAGGAAGCTACTTTACGGCGATGTGGAAGTGACTGAAAGCGAAACGCCAGGTCACGTCCAATAATATTGCTGATTCTTCTTTGGATTTTATTAAGAATCTCTAGATGTATAACAGGAGCATCGAATAATATGTGGCAGCAATATTCAAGGAATGGAGGAATGGAGACTTATAAATCTGTAAAATAGATTCAGAAGAGAAAAATTTTGTAGCATGGCACAATAAAGCAACTTTCTTAGCAGCAAACCTAGAAATGAATTAAATATTATCTTTCCACTTCATATCATCCGATGATTTTAGCACGAGAAAATGCAACAAGTCACTGTCACGGAAGTTAGTATCAGCCATGCTGATGGGAGGCAGGAAGTGGTCTTTCCGTTGATTATATATCAAAATAATTTGCAATGTACTCTACAGGGAGCGATGGTTAAATTGTCGCGATTTTATATTTTTAATTTCGCGCATGCGCGATGTTTGTTTTTGATTTTGTCTACTGCACAGTATAGTAAAGGTCAGTTGGGCACCGTCTGTGAGAAAAGAAGCAGCATAACGCAATTCAATCCACCAGAAATTTGGAAACGGCATGCTGTACTGCTTGGCATTCACACCAGAGTGTTTGCGTGTCAATCTGAGGACTGCAGAAGAATCGGGAAAAGTTGGATGAGTCTAATGATGATTACGAAGGTAAGGCAAGCCCGGAATACTCTCTCTGGTCGTTCCGATAAGAAAAGAACTCTCGAATTTGTTAGTGGGGGGCTCAGACTCAATACGGAGGACTACATGAAGCGCCTTGAGGAGATAGTGCTGCCTTGGATCAAGAGCGTGACTGCTGGAAGAGCTTATGTCTAGCAACAGGTCTCTGCACCATGCCACACAGGCAGGAGAACCAAGTCATGTCTGTCAGACAATTACTGCGACCACATCACCCCCTACATCTGGCCACATAACTCCCCAGTCTGCAACCCCCCTTGATTATAATATGTGGGGCGCAGTTGAACGAGAAACCAAACAAAACCAACAAAACTCCTTGTAACACCAAAGATGAACTGAAGGCAAGGATTTTGGAAGAATTCACCAATTTAAACAAGGAGACAGTCCAGAAGAATTGCAGGAGATTCCGAAGTCGTCTGAAGGTCGTGGCTGAAGCTAATGGTAATTTATCGAATAAATTTACTCTTTTCAGGATATTTTTGTGTAATTTTGGTAAATATATTTGTTAAAATGAGATGTCAGTGTTATTTTTTTCATTTTTGCATAATTTAAACGAGAATTTATCCATCGCGCCCTGTATAGTTAATTACAATCTAATGAATATTTATAGTAACATAATTCCCAATGAATTTCTATTGTAAAATATAGCCCAATATATTCATATATTTAAATAATTTACAATGTAAATATAGTACAATAATTTCTAATGAATTCCTATATTTTCGTATCGGTTGTCTTGTTATATACCTCATCGTTGCAGTGACGTAATGTGTTGACGTATTTATTTAATAAATCCTCATCCATGACAAGGAACTTGACTTCATATGTTTTCTATGACCACTCATCTATATTGCATTATGGGATGTATGCGATAAAACACTCACGACGACGTTTTCTGCATTGTATCCCATTAATTTCTTTATCAGTTTTTTTTGTTTTTTTTAAGTATTTCACCCTAAGCAAGGCAAGAAGCCACTGGCACGCAAGGGGTTACCTGAAAGTTGGAGCTAGAGCAAATAGGAGTGATAGAGGAAAGGATGAACAGAAGGATAGGGGGTAGATCAGGGCATCTGGAGACGTCGATTGACATTAAATTTGAATAGTTGGAGATTATAGCTATCAGGGAAACAGGAAGAGTGGGGAGTTCCACATGCGAGAGGTGCGAGACATGAAGCTATTGGAGTAGAAGAGATGGCTACATTTAACAATTTCGGCAGTGAAAGGGTGTGAGCGAGATGCCTGCCTAGTTGAACGCTTAAACACTGAAATAAATGGTGGCGTAATGTTGATGTGGGATATTGATTTATTACTTTCTGGAATTTCACACCAAATGTGTCTGTTTCTTATTGCCAGTAGTCAAGTGGAAAGAAGCTTCAATAAATTACTAGCATTTTTTAAAGGATTTCGCTAATTTCAATTATTCCCCCTTCTCTCTGTGTCTTTCGGTATCTTTATACAAGTTATTGTGAGAGCTCCGTCAATTATACGTATTAGCTTTACATTCACATTCCTACCCTGGGTATGGCGATAAACTACATCCGCCAGGATGGTCTCTGATCAGGAGATTGAAGATTTTCAGTAGCGTGGAACCATCTCTTAATTACTATTATCCCCAGGTTCACTCTGACCCGGAGAAGTAGCACTTTTTAGGGTCCTATTTATGGGCAAATAATGAATCTCGAAACAAAAACAAAATACTATGAAAGTATAAAAATAGATCTTTATAGTAAAAATACCAGAATAACGCTTTTATATAAAATAAATTACTAGCAGTAAATATCTATAGTAAAATTACCAAGCATCCATTTTATCTGTAGTTGAAGGCATACAACTGCGTTCAAAATATATTTAGTTGAAGCCATAAAATTGCTCAAAATATTTAGATTTTGCCATTAAATAACCCATAGAGGTGTTGATATGCCGCTAATCAATCAACCAAACATTTATATTCTATATGTTTTACAACTCTTAAAAAAGAATTTGATATTAATTTCGTCCTATGATCAACTAGAATTACGACATGATTTCACATTATTACGACTGTTAAGATTTGATTGTTTAATGGCATATCAACTACTTATGGGTCATTTAATGCCGAAATTTATTTCTCTTGCGAGCTTTGAAGTAATACAAATATGACATGTTATTCTGCTTTCACAATTGACAACATGATAGATGATACTAAGATTTAATGCAAATACACGTTTGTGAGAACACCATGACAAGAATGTATATTTTTTGTTGTAGTTTTGTTAATGTTAAATTGTAAGCTGTTATATCGATTAATATCATGAAAATGCGCTTTCATGCTGTTTGGATTTAGTTTAACGATATATCAACCTCTATCAGTTATTTCATTCTAAAATCTAAATATTTTGAACCCGGTTTTATGGCTTCAACTAAATATATTTTGAACGCAATTGTATGATTTTAACTACAGATAAAATGTATTGCTGGTCATTTTGCTATGAAATATATTGTTGGTAAGTTTTCTATAAAATGTATTGTTAGTTATTTTACTATAAATAAGTATTGTTAGTATTCTTATACTTTCATAATGTTTTTTTTTTTTTTTTTGGTGGGGTGGTGGGTTCACTATTTACCTATGGCTGGAACCCTAACAGGTGCTACCACCCGCGTTAGGGTGAACAACAGTAATTAACAGGTGGTTCCACGACCCTCAAAATCTCCAATATCCTGCCTTGCTGCGACTGTTAAATCAGGAAAATGGTTTGCCTAAACCTGATGAGCTTATGTAAATGGATGACAGAACAAAGACGGAGAATAATGAGGTTGTTTTTTTTTACTCATGTTCACCTAATGCAAGGCCCAACAGTCACTCAATGTAGAGGGTTATTCTGTAATCCGTTATAAGTGTAAGAAAAGGCCAGAAGTGCATTTCATGAGGTTATGTAGACATGAAGATTGTTGTGATCGGGAAAATCTGCTGACGGGAGTCTGTTCCACAAAGCAGCAGTGAGATGCTTGATATTAATATAAGGAGGAAGCTAATATTATGAGGATACGGAGGATAAATAAAGATTGACACTTGACTCGAAGAGATTAAGATTGAAAGGAAACATTCACGTAGATGTTTGTTCCAGAGAATAGCAGGTTTTGGGAAGATGCTGTTCGAGTGGAACTTACTTCTTATTAATGGAATATGAAAGGAATAAAGATGATTCACATTTGTGTAAGTGGCATGGCGGGTCCCAGTTGTAAAGTCAGAGGTGGTGGGACTAAGGAATGTAGCGCATCAGGACACAAACAATGGATATAGCGACAGATAAGCGAGAGGCTCGTGGCGTTCAGTACATAAGATAAGGGTCGTAAGGTGGAAAATATTCATCACTCACAGGGCCGCGTAGACATTTATGAAATCTATCAAGACAGTCAAGTGAAGTTACTCTATCAAACAGCACATTAATTAGAAGCAAAATAATATTAGGAAGCATTGCCAGACAATTTTCTGAATTCCGCTTTGTTATATTGAATGTAAATATAACATACTCTAAAAGCGATAGGAAAGGCTATTATGATTTTTCACATAATATCCTAATTAAAAATCCCTAAGGATGATAAAAGCTGTTATAAAAGATTCATACATCAGAAACTACCCCTTTTGCGAAGAATCATTCACAATTGGGAGAAGATAATAAACAAACTTAATAGACACAAAATGTCTATACCGGAAATCTGTTCCACAAAGCAGGAGTTCTTGGGAAGATGCTGTCCGAGTGTTTTTATTAATGGAATATGAAAGAAATGGAGATGATTCATCCTTGTGGACGTAACATGACAGGTCCCAGTTGTAAAGGGTTATGGTTGGTGGAACCAATGAATGTAGTTCGTCAGAACACATGCCATGGGAAAATGCGATAGACTAGCGAGGGGTTTGTAACGTTTCGTTTCTGTGAGAGGGGTTGTAGGGTGAAAAATAATAGAACACCTGCAAGATAGAAACCCATGAGAACTTTTGAACTCTGTTAAGACAGGCAAGTGAGGGCTGAGCAGCTCTAGAGAAGATATGACATCAATACAGAATTTTCGGTTTGATTTGGCTCCTGTAAATACAGAGTATAACAGGTTTGGTTTGGTTTGGTTTGGTTTGGTTTACGGCATATCCACATTAATAACCTGAAGGGGTTATTTAATGCTGACAAAAAATTTTATTGTTGCGAATATTTTGTTTTCTAAAAAATCTATTTCTAGTAATATTTTTGTTTGTTTTGTTTTGTTTTGTGGCATTTTAACCTCAATGGGTTATTTAATACTGACAAGATTTTTATTTCTGGTAATATTTTCTTTTTTAAAATATTTATTGCTGATACTAATTTTTTTTTAAGTATTTCTGGTATTAAAATCTATTTTTACACTTTCATAGTGTTTTGAGTCAGGTTGTGGGGTCAAATATTTGCCCATAGCTGGGACCCTAACAGGTTCTACCACCGCGGGTGAAGGTGAACTTGGGAATACCAGCTATTAAGAAGTGGTTCCTCAAAACCTTCTGATCAAAGGCCTTGCTGCTGGACGTAGTTTATCGTCATACCCAGGACGAGAGTATAACAAGGTAGGGTCAGATACGCATTGGAGCGGCAAAATGAACCCGACTACTTTTTCAGGTTCTTTAGCAAAATATATTGTATATATGAGTTCCTCGTAATGTCTGGGGAGAGCTATACACGTTCAAGGCAAGTGGCTTCCGTGAAATAAGACACACCTATCATGATAGGAGAAAAGTTAGTGTTTGCTCGGGTTATGGTGGTACTTTACCAGTTTAATCTTGGGCGTATTGAATTTTACAATACAGTCCACATTGTAAATTATAATTAGTTAAAAGTATTCAGTACTATTTCCCAACTAGTTTCGGTTTCAAGGAAGGATTTGTAATATTCACCAGGATCGAGGTTTAAAGTGAATTTAACAGCTATACCACGCAAAAATTCCCAAGCCTCTTTTGGGGACGCCTCGGGCACTGGGCAATAAAACCAGCCCTCATCCCGAAGAAGAGATACTGTCTAGGGTTAACCCCCCTAAGACTTGGGCTAATATTCAAAGAATTCCCACTCGAATCTGAAGATGCCAGTCAGCTAGGGTGGTTAGCTAATCCCCATTGCAAATGCCTGCTCAGGTACATTTGCGTTTGTTCAACATCCACAGAGCAAACCTGTGGTTTATACTGCAGCTATGTTGAGCAGATCTTAGTTAACACTTTCTAGAAGACAGCGCGTTATCTAGTATGATCAACAGTCTGAACAAGGCTAGCACGCTCAAACCCTCAGTCACGATGAGTTGTGACTTTGTGCTAGCACAACCAATTTCACTCAAAAGGCTTGGGGCAACACGGGGTATGGTTTTCCGGCACTTTTCAAAGGTTCCGAGCGCTGGGATCGACCCCTCCAGTCCGATAACATCAGGAATCCACCTTCCTGAGAAATCGACCATGGTGAGAAATCGAACGTTCTAACCACTCGGCCACATGCTCATATATTTACAACGCTAAAGATCAGGATTTGTTTAGCCTCCACCTGTATCAACTGCTATTTATAAAGTGGGGAGTTGCATATGAATACAACAGTCCTTCCCCCATTGGGCAAATATTACTTAAAATTACGAATGATAGGAAGTTGTGGAGAGTCACAAGTAAAGTGATGGTTAGTAAGCGTGTCGCATAGACCGTTACTCCTGAAATTAGTTCAATCCTCACAGGCGCACTATATTTGTGGGTGGTGTCACCGTCAATTCAACGTCGCCGAATTAACAACGGCCAATTATCTCTGTCACAATACAACTCCAGGACAAGTCACTTACCAGCCCACGCAGCGCAAGGACAACTCAAACAACATGCAAATTATGAAATTTCTTCATCGACTTTTTAAAAACAAATAAAAGTAATTTATTAATAAACGTATTTTAATACATGACTTTATTTTTAATTTAAAAAATTATTGAAAATTCTATGGAATCCCTATCTAATATTGTATGGAATCCCTATCTAATATTGAAGATCGTTCTGAAAAAGAAGATACAATCTGAAAAATTCTTTCACCTGCCTTCATATATTTCTTCAATTTTAAGGGAAGCGGGATGACATCCAATTAATTTCTGGAAAAGTGAATATTGGTTTCATTGCACCTTTTGCAGACCCCGTAACGATTCTCCATGTTGTGGGGGACTCTATCCCCAGCTCTATGTGCAGTCTTCTATTTGCAGCCTCAGTATGTTCAATTGTCTGATCAGTCACCCAAATAGGCTGTTGTAACTAATAAATCACTGAAACAAAAAGCCAAACTATCAAAATTTCTACGACTCAAAGCCGATCTAAGAGATGTGCACACTAGGAGAGCTAACATCGGTTTGAAACTATGAACTCAGTGTTGAGTTGTTCTCGCGCTAAGTAGGTTGGTGGTGAGTTGTCCTGGAGTCAAGTTGTCACGGAGATGAATAAGTCGGTGTTGAGTCGACGGTGGTGAAATGTCCCATACTGATATTTGTGGCTCAGAAGTAGAATAAACTAGGTGCGATCAGAGATTTGCAATACCTAATATTTAAAATAAATTTTAAAAATGAAATATCATTCTTAAAGCTTTCTTTTTAGATTTAATTCAAAGGTAAAGGAATGAATTTGCTATACCCAGTAAGCAAAATAATTTGGTGTATTTAAAACTAGATTTATATTAATTGGAAAAAATTGTCTTTTTATTTTCAGTAAAATCGATGATGTCCGACATTTTTGAGAAATTTATAAACAAATTTAAAAATGTTGCAAAAATAAAATGTACTTTTTTCAAAAGTTATTTGAGGAAAATTAGAAAATTCAAAATTTACTTAATCTAATTTGAAACAAACATTACTTCATTTTTACCAGAAAAAAATGTAGTTGAAAATAAGTGAATTGTTTTTGAGGTGTTAAATGACTTGTTACATCGATGTATTGACAGCTTACGTCAGGGGAATTTATCGGACGGAAGAACAGAAGTGAAATATTTTTTTTCGAATTTTAAGTGAACTGTTGTGGATTCCGAGATGAAATTCGGTCTCCAATGAATGACAAACGCAAGAATTAAATATAAGAAATTAAATGTATTTACACAATAATAAAATGGATAATACTGTTAGTAAATCCAGGAACGCGGTTAGTAGCAATAATATATATATATATATATATATATATATATATATATATATATATATATATATATATATATAGTCTCGAAGTAGGACTTCCTTAGAGTCTACGTGCTTGCAACTGTGACTTCTACAAGCGTTTACCTCACACTATTACTCTACCTCCAACTCAATCACAATCACAATCTCTGCTCACTCTCTCTCTCTCTCTCTCTCTCTCTCTCTCTCTCTCTCTCTCTCTCTCTCTCTCTCTCTGCTCACTCTCACTATATTCTGACTGATTCTGGGTATTTAACGGCAGCAGTCCAAGTAACACTCTGGTCGAGTCCACTTATATGAAAAAGGGGAGGGCCCCATAACACACCCCTCCTTAGATCCCATTTTGGGGGAGTTAGTATTTTTGTCTCTTATGGTTGATAATCAGGGGTTCGATAAATTTTCTCTTCCTGTTTGACTTTCTCATTTCTGTGTCTTCCTGCCATTTCCATTTATTATCCGACCTAAATATTTAATTTCATTTAGGAAAAAAAAATCACACTTTTCTCCTTTTACTTTGAACCCAAAGTCCTGAAATCTTCTGAAAACTTCCTTTATGTGTGATGTGTGCTCTTCAACGTTGTCGCTTTTAATTAGAATATCATCTAGATAAGCGGTCGCGAAATTCTGGCCCGTGAGCATTGTGTCCATCGTTTGCTGAAAAATTGCAGGTGCAACTTTTATTCCGAATGGTAGTCTGTTGAATTTGTACAAACCTTTGTGCGTATTAATGCAAAGGATTTTCGTACTCTCTTCTTGTACTAGGATTTGTAGATAAGCCTCACTTAGATCTATTTTTGAAAATATCTTACTGCCGTTGAGCTTTGTAAATATTTCTTCTGGGCTCAGTAGTGGGTAATGGTGGTCTTTTATCGCCTTGTTGAGTCCCGTCGAAAAATCTGCGCATACGCGGATTTCTCCTGACTTCTTTTTTACATAAACCACCGGCGCTGCCCACTCGCTAGACTCTGTTTTTGATAGAATCCCAGTTTGTTCAAGTCTCTCCAATTCTTTGTCTATTTTTTCTATAGTAGCGAACGGTACATTTCGCTTCTTTGTAGAAATTGGTTGGACATTTTCTTTTAATTCTATTTTGGCCTTACATTCGTTGCATCGTCCCAACCCGCGTGAAAATACCTCAGGAAATTGATTATATAATTCTTCCTTCAATTTTATAGTATCTGATAGTTCAACCTCTAACTTTTTGCAAAAAGAGTTGATAGGTAGGTCCCAAACGTTGAACTTCTGCATCCAGTCGATACCTACTAGATTTTCGTTATCTTTCATGACGCATTTCTTAAGTTTTTTTTTTGTTTTGCCGTAAAATTTAACATTCACGATTATTTCTCCCTCAAATTTTATTCGTTTGCCTGTAACCGACTTGGCAATTTTTTTGTGTGTGTAACATGGTAGGTCTGTTGAGTTTTCTCCATGTCTGTAAGTTGATTATCGTGAGGTCGGAACCCGAATCCAGTTGTAATTTAACCTTTTTATTTAAAATTTCCAGTTCCACATATTTCCTTCCGTTGGTGTTGGCATCGTTATTCATCCTTGTAGCACTTATTCTATTAGTATCTTTTCTATTTCTACATTCGGATGCCTTGTGGCCCTTTTTTCCACATTCAAGACAGTTTTTTATATCTAAAGCGGCAAACCTTGTTCCAATGTAGTCCTCCACATCGATAACATGCTGATGGGCGGTGGGGGGAATTATATTTGTTCCAATATTCGTCATAATTTGTCCTGTATGTTGTACTTTTCCTCTTATTATAAAATTTTCTTTTTCTTTCCAGGGTGGGTGAGAATCTTTTTTCATTGTCGTAAAATTTTAGTTTTCTTTCCGGGGAGGATGAAGAATGTAGACTTTTGTTTAACTTACGTATATGTGAAACAGCTGATTCCTCAATATACTTTGCGTCTTTCTTTATACTTAAACATCTCTGGCAATCTTCCGATAATTGCTGTAATGTTAGACCCGGTTCATTTTGTAATTTTGCAAGCATTCTTCTGCACATTTCGCTATCTTTTGTAGAAACTAACCTTTGAACAAAGATGAGACATTTGAAATTGTCCGGTGTTAATTCCGCTAGTTTAAAGTTGTCCCAATGTTTATTTACGATTGCGGCAAACGTGGAATAATCCTCATTATCGCCCTTTACCAGGTTAAGGCATTTCCACCTCCTATGGAAGAGTGATGTTTTCGGGCTGAAGAGTTCTTTAAGACGTCACTGCTTCGTCAAATGTTAATTCGTTCGTCTTTTTTAGCAAGATATAATCCACGAACTTTGTATATTCTTCAGTTCCTAATTTTCAAAGCAATAGACGTAGCTTTTTTGCTTCTGTCCAATTTTGACAGTCTATGTTAAAGATGTCTTCATGTCTTCTGAAGTAATCTCCAAAATTTTTGTCCTCATCTAGAGAATATTTGAAAATCTCTATGGTATTCCACACTGCGTCTTGCGAAAATGTTGCTTCTTTTTCAATATCTAATTGCTTGTTGCCCGCTACTTTCAATATTAGTTCCTGGAGCTCTGTTTGTCTTTCTTGATTTTCCTTTTGCGTTTGTAATAATTGCTTTTGCCATTTTTCTTCCATTCGTTCTTGTAGTTGTAATTGTTGATCATTTTGGTATTTTATCAGTTCTACCAAAATATTTTTAAAATCTTCCATGATAACTCAATTTTACTTATTTTTACTCCTCGTAACTGTTTGTCGCTAATTTGTTGTTGACGAGGGACGGATTTTTCTATTTTTTCTTCTCGAGTGAGTTCGAATCGCTCGACGCAAATTTGTTTTTTCTTCCCGTGTGTGTGCCAATTTGCTTGTTGGACGACGAGAGAAGATTTTTCTTTTGTTGATTTTTTTCTTTCCCGCGTGAGTATCTTTTCTTTTCCGCGTGGGTTCGAATCTTCGTCGCCAATTTGTTGTGGATTCCGAGATGAAATTCGGTCTCCAATGAATGACAAACGCAAGAATTAAATATATGAAATTAAATGTATTTACACAATAATAAAATGGATAATACTGTTAGTAAATCCAGGAACGCGTTTAGTAGCAATAATAATTCATATATATATATACAGTCTCGAAGTAGGACTTCCTTAGAGTCTACGTGCTTGTAACTGTGACTTCTACAAGCGGTTACCTCACACTATCAATCAATCAATCAATCAATCAATCTCAATCAATCTCAATCAATCTCTCTCTCTCTCTCTCTCTCTCTCTCTCTCTCTCTCTCTCTCTCTCTCTCTCTCTCTCTCTTCTGACTGACTCTGGGTATTTAACGGCAGCAGTCCAAGTAACACTCTGGTCGAGTCCACTTATATGAAAAAGGGGAGGACCCCATAACACTAACTTATTTAACTATCCAGTATTTTTTAAAATTAACAAACACTTTCAGCAAATTTTTTAGGTACTTGCTAATAAAATTTAAAATAGTATAACAATAAAATAAATTAAACATTTCATAACTGAATAAAACTAACACTCACAAATAATACACTGGGCACTCCATTTCTAAGACCTTGTGCCAGAATAATAAGTTCGAGAAATAAAGAATGATGCTACTAATGAAAGAATCCTTATCAAGCACATCTTGTAGAACAAATCACTAGTGTAGTGTGTACTTCTTCTTCTTCTTCTTCTTCTTCTTCTTCTTCTATGTGCCGTGTCCCTTCAGGACATGAGTTATCATGGCTATCCAAAATCCCCTGTTCCATGTAGCTCTTATTAAATTTTGTCTTTTCGCTATCTCTCCTAATCCCTGTTCTGCTAGACATTTACACGAGCACATGACAGGTTATGCGCTGATTTCTTATGTCCCTTTACTTTGAATATATATCCCAAGAGCATCAAATTATCTAAGCCCTAGAAATTTCAGTTGTTTCTTTCTGATTATAGTTATAAGTGTCCTTTTTGTCACCATTTCCTCTGCAACTTCGACATTACGCACATGTTCAGTCTGTTATATCGTCTGCTTCTTTCTGTAGAAACTCATTTCTGTTGCCTCAAGTCTCTTTTTAGCCTGTAAGGAGATTTTATCCTATCATTTCGAACTTTATCATTTTAAACTGCTTCTTATACTACTACTCGAACCTGCACAAAGAATATCAGCTGAAAACAGTCTAAAAATTGCTTTTTCGAATTCAAAATCGAATGGTTGTAAAGTATGAATTCCAATAAATTCTTATCAACATCTGGCGAAAAATAACTGCTTTGTTTTCAGATATCATTTATCCATGATAAATCCAGCAAATACTTTTGAAAAACTGCCAACATACAGTTAACAGCACGGCTAGTGCAAGGCAATGTTTAACGAGCTTGTGGCATAAGGACACAATTTTGGGGCGGCAATGAAAATCACCGCCAGCAGAATATGTTCAAGAAAAATGTTTTTAGTCTATTGTTGGGGGGAGGGGGTACATCAAATGTTAATAGTATTTCGTCAACCTTCCCTTTTGGGCCCAGCTTAAAACAAGCTTCCTTTCGTGAATTTGTTACAAATTTATGAAACCCAAATATTTTTCTTCGTGTCGAAAACTGGAATAATATTGCAAACAATACTATTTGTGTGTACACAAGAAAGACGGCGACGTATGAAGCGTTTGAGGAAAATAAGTGGAAAAAAGCTACAAAAAGTATTAATAACTTAGTATGCTTCCTCTAAAGCAGCAGTCGCCAACACTTTGAACTTCATGAACCACTAAATGTATAATTCTAAATTTGGCGGACCACTAATATGAATTTAAAAAAGAAAGGTAAATATATTTATATAATAATAATAATTGGAAAACTTTTATTTTATTAATATGAAATGCACCCATTAAAGTTATAATATAAATTAAAGTGTAATTATTTAAATAAAAGAAATTGAAATTTGTAAGTCATGCTAAGTTATACTATGGCTGGATGATGTCATATTTGTGTACTTGTGTTTAATTCAAGATTACATAAGGCCTTGAACGGTTGGCGATCACTGCTCTAAAAGACACAGTGAAACATTATCAATATTCGATCTTATGCGCTTATTTTCGTTGGTATTATTACAAGGTTTCGGTCACTGCCCACTCCCACCCACCACACACACACACCGGCCTTCTTCGATCCAGATTATCTTCAGAAAATTTCGAATTGAACTCACTTTCTATTAGGTTGGTGCAAAAAATAATGACGTAATAATGTCGTTTTTTGACGTTAAAAAATACGTCAAAAAACGACATTATTACGTCATTATTTTTGCACCAACCTAATAATATATGGACTAGTGTATTATAGTATTGATTCACAAATTTGTTGGCATAGTAATTGTAAGTTCATTCCCTAGGCCGGGTAGTACAGACTCACACCCAATAGAAACAGAACTATTCAAGATGAAATGTCCCAAGGTAGGAACAGTAGAAGAAGTATAATCAACTCACGTACATTAAATAGGTGATATATTATGTGATCAAATACAGTATACCTGATTGTTTCAGATTTTTTTTCTGAATTTGGTTACATAGTAATTTTGAGTTCAATCCCTGGCCCAAGTAGAGAAAATTTATTTTACGTGGAAACAGGATTTAAGAATATAGCAGCAATAAATGAACAGTACAAAAGAAATAAAATAACAAGACAACAATCTCCCTAGACGTAGGAACAGGAACAATCTATCCTCGAAGATTAAATAAAAGGTTTAGTTTAAAATTTCGTTAAACTCGGCATTAAGAAGATCGGAGGGCACAATGTCGTGATATGAAAACTTATGCGGATATAAGTCCGAATGCAAATTATATAAATAACTAGCAGGCTCCCCCACTCGCTATCGCTTCGCAAAGTAAGATATATTCAATACTTGAAATCTTTGAAACAAAAATTTTAAATGAACATTTCATTCATAAATTGACTTGTTATAGTTAAGGAAAGTTTTACAAATAGATGCCAACTTGTTGAAAGCCAAGATAAGACGATATTCCTAAACAGAACTATTTTTAATATGAAAAACAAAACGATCCTCGAATAAAAGAACAGTAATGAAGAATAGTTAATTAATGAAATAAACATTTTTAAAATCAATATGCAAATTAGTTAAACCTGCGTGATATAGCCTAGAAGTAGATTATCTACAATGCAGATAGTGAACTTCTTGCATGCAAATTTCTATAAAGTAGAGCTGGGGCCTTTTAATCTCAGAATTCGTAGGAGAATTGTGCTTCAATTTCGCATTTATTCATATAAATTCCCTAATATAGGTTTTACTTAATTATCTGTTATGTGTCTCTAACTTTTCAAATGTTGAATGTATAACTAATTCTAGTTTCCCATCTTTACACTATAATGATTTTATATTATAACTTGTCCCCTGTTCTGTCACTCATGAAATAAAAATAATTGTTTGTACGGGAAATAAGGATCTACATATATCAAATCGTCTTTAGATTATGTGACAGAAGAAGAATTATCGTTGAACTTTCAATAGGTAAACTTAAACATTAATTCAATACTTAAATGGAGCGATAAATTTTGAGTTCTTCTATAGTTTATTGATGCCTATCGCATCTACTCCTCTCTAGCTATTGTGATGATGGCTAAACCAAGAGTCCTCCACAGGAGCTAGCTTAAATGCCGCCCAATAGTGCGACTTTTAAGCTAGTTTATAATAAAACGTGCACTGTAATTTTGGATACAAAAGAAAAATAAGAGTTACTATCGATGAACCATGAAAGCAACGATAATGGCTAGTATAATATATTAATATATATATTTAACCTCGCATAATCTGGCAACCCTGAATCTGAGTTCAACGAAAATCGTTCCCTGTGCCTAACTTTTCTGTGGATTTCGAATGAGCTATGAATCAGTAAAATCGGACCAGTTTTGATGAAAATACAGCAGGGTTTTTTTTTTTATAAAAGTTTTATCAAAATCAGTAATAATGACGATGTGGGAATTGCGATAAAAAGCAACTGAAATAAAATGATCGCGATTTTTGTGAAAAACTAATAATTATTTAATGCAAGGAATTCCATTCCTATTACAAATAATTATTCTATTATAAACTCTAAACAAAGAAAATGGCGGCATATCTGGCATTTAAAATATATGGTCATGAGGCGAATAACCTTTTCCTTATAAGGAAACATTCAGCATTCATTTTGCGTTACTGTCGGTTGAAATTTATAAAATCATTCTCTTAAAAAAACTTTTTTTCAAGCGAACATGTTTCTCAAATCTAGTAACGCTCTTTCTAGTAGTGATACGGCTTGCCTTCTAAACCTAGTAGTGCGAAAAATCAAAACCTTGATTATACTTTTATTTTATTTTCGAGTTACATGTGTTACCAATTTTAGTTGTTGATGTTGATGTAGTTTCTGTTATTTGGTAAAAAATCATTGTTTGTGATGACCAGATTTAAATAGCTGGAATTAGTTGCTCTTGATGGTATAATTGGCAAGGCAGCTACCATGGAAATACAGGCTACCAGGGATAAGACAAGCAAATTCGACTCTTACTGGGTATTTTCATTTCTGATCCTCGCTGTTTACCAACGATCGTAGAATGACGATCTAGGATTTGTGATAGAATACAACAAATATAAGATAAAATAAATATTAACCAAATAATAATTATAAATAATTCATATTGGAAATTCGTATAATATTGCAATTAATAAAACTAGTGTAAGTCAATAAAAAAGATTGTGGCATTTCAAGCGTTTTCATCCAAGGCGCTATAGGGGTGGGGATTTAGCCTATCACCTAACATTTGGTTGAAATTGAAAACTAAACAGAAGAGCAAAGTGCTCTTGTTTAACTTAAACATATAACACTAAACATTCAACCTAAACATATAATACTAAACATTTAATATGTACATATAACATTAAACATTTAATCTAAACATATAATTATTACTAAACATTTAACCTAAACATATAACATTAAACATTAACCTTAACATATAATACTAAACATTTAACATGTACATATAACATTAAACATTTAATCTAAACATATAACATTAACCTTAACATATAATACTAAACATTCAATCTAAACATATAACACAAAACATTCAACCTAAACATATAACACTAAACATTTAGCCTAAACCTATAACACGATATATTTAACCTAAACATAATAATTGACATTTAACCTAAATATATAACACTAAACATTAACCTAAACATAATACTAAACTTTTAACCTAAACATATAACACTATATATTTAACCTAAACATATAACACTAAATATTTAATCTAAACATATAACACTGCTCTTGAGCTCAGCTGTATAATTTGTCTAAAACCATTACTCTCATTAATTTTTAAAATATATCAAAAAACTTCACTTTTTCATTTTTTTTGGGGGGGGTACCTACTTGGAATTGGTCATATTTTCTTCAACCCCATTATGTACGCATAAATATTGACTTGTGGACAATGTTCTTTTCTTTTCTGGTATTTTTATCTATAAGAACGTGTTATGTTGTATGCATTTATTAGGGTTTTTTGGGGGTTTTTTTGATAATTATTTTGCCTTCAGTATTTTAATATTTACCGTGTTAATAAAGCCGTTTTTTTTTTCGAGACATTAGCTTATAAAACTTTTATATAAGTATATATACGTAAAAAAGTTTATATATCTCTTTACAGAAAATAAATATAAGTGAACATTTTTTTTTAAATCTATTTAAGATCAAATCAAATGTTTACTGTAGAATGATCTTCTACTTGACGTTTCAATTCATGGCTCTCTACTATTTCCTGACCTTTGTAGCTCTGACTAAAGTTTATCTTTTTACTATCGCTCCTAATCCCTTTTCTGCCAACCATTTACACAAGCGTTTTAAGTAGGGTTAGGCACTGCTTTCTTCCGTCCCTCTAAGCCCCTTTTACTAATTATGTGCCCTAGAAATTTCAACCCACTTTCTGATGCTAAGTGCGCCTTTTGTTTTCATTTTCTATAAAACCTCGTTGTTTCTCACGTGTTATGTCCATGATATTCTCAGTATCTTTCTGTAGAACCAGCTTTCTGTTGCCTCAAATATCTTCTTCATCTGTGAGGAGATTGTCCAGCATTCACTGCCACATAGGAGGACTGATATTACATAACAGTTCAGGACTCTTTGTTTTTAACTACTTTTTTTTGCTTAGCTTTCAGAAGGCATTTTTCATTATCCTTCGAATTTCGATGTTGCATTTTCCGTTCTCTGTTAAAGCACTTCCTACATATTTAAATCTTTATACTTGTTTGATTTTCGGATCTACAAGTTGTAATTCGAATGTTGGGCTGTTCCTTTTACTGACAACCGTACATTCTGTCTTTTTGCAATTGATGTTTAGTCTGTTCTTCTCGCTTTCTTTTACTGTGAGATATGAGGTTGGTGCAAAAATAATGACGTAATAATGTCGTTTTTGACGTATTTTTTAACGTCAAAAAACGACATTCTTACGTCATTATTTTTGCACCAACCTAATTTATCTAAAAAATGTTCATTTTATGAGAGCATCAGAAAAAAATCTTAAAATAAAAAATCAGAAATCTTAATATCTGGTTTAGAGTGTTTCGTTTTCTACGGTTTATCAACCCTTTGTAAGTTATTTAAAGCCAGAAAATATTTTTTAGAGTGTATGAATTCTTCTTTTATTTTTTTTATTTTTTTTTAGATAATTTAGTGTTACACGTCTTACTAATTAACCCCTAGCTGGGTGGAAAGAAAGTGGATTCATATTTTTCCAAGCGTATTTTCGCGTAAGTTAATATAACGAACCTAAGTGGAATTGGAACTTAGTTCTCCAGTTTCAATTTCAAGCCATTATCCATTATACCGCCCCCATATACAAGCATACAGCACTTGGTATTCACAAACGGTCATCCATCTCGATACTGACCAGGCTCGACATTGCTTAACTTCGGACATCGTACCGGAACCGATGTGAATATCTGCTTTAGGCCTCTCACCAAAAAAAAAAAATTTGTGATATGTGGCGATATGTTTGTGATTTCTGATATATGGCGATATGTTTGATTTGTAAAAATATGAAAAAAGTTACAAATAATAAAAAAAAAACGCTGAAATATAATTAACAAAATTCATACTTAGAAAGAAATGGTCATGAGATTTAAGGTTTAAAACAAAAATTGTCATGCGTGTAGATAAAACCGTTGGAAATCATATGTTGCTCCCAGCAAGTCTCGAGTTCAATCTCCGGATCAGGTAGTCCACTGACTAAACGGAGAAACGGAACAGTATTGAAAAGAGTTCCGAAATTTTCTCGTAAGGACAGCAGACGAGACAGATAAGAAAGTAGAGCAAAAACACTCCATGTGGATCAAATAAATAATTTCGTTCCAACTCATAAAACGATTACTGATTTTTGGCAGATCTCGAATAAAGTACAAACCCCCCAAAACATAGTAATATCAACAACAAAGATAAAGACACTCGCTCCAAAGAATCATGTTACAAAAATAAACATGACCTCGTTAGACAGAAATTATCGTCATCTCCCTATACATAAGAAAATTTCTTTATCTGAAAGCAGATTTCTAAAACAAAAAAAAAACTATAGGCTTTTCTATCGCAATGGGATTTTTTTTTTTTTTTTTTTTTTTTTTTATTTAAAACTGCAAATTTTTCTAATTCACACACAGACCGAAAGATGAGGAACGGGAAAAGCTTTAGCGTTTACACGAGGAATGAAATTTAAATCTTTACGCACATATTGAGTTGCGCATGTGTAGAAGCTAACGAACAAATTCTTTTTTCCTTTTCTTTTCAGATTCTTTCAAAGTCTTACTTTGTCCTCGTACTCGCAACAAATGAATTGTAGCCAGTGTGTGGCATAGCAGCCATTTTATAATGGCTTTATCTCTGTAGTTCTGTAGTGAATTCTTCTCTATTTCAATTAGTAAATCTTTTACCTATTTTTTCCTTCTTTTTAACATATCCTCACTGCACGTATACATAACATATACACATAAGCACATTGACTCATAACACACCACTTTATTTTTTTCGTATTCAGTTCATCCCTATTTTTATTTTACTATATATATATATATATATATATATATATATATATATATATATTACCCACTTCCGCTAAACTGTCAAAGATCCCAGCAAATTAGAAGTCGATCCACACACGGATAGCGTGGTTAACTTCCGGAAAGTAGTACCTCCCTGATATATAGTGGTGCGCGCCCATGATGGGAGACCTAATGAAGAGGATAACAAGATGGCGGGCGTTGGCACCGCGGCCGTGCCACCCTTCTCTCGGATCCCAAATTGAAATCTTCAAGTCAATTAATCTCCGATCTGCGCAAGCGTGGCCTCGCTAACTTCCGGAAACTACTTCCTTGAGAAAGGCGCCGATGAGAAGTCAATGAAGGGTGTAACAGCAAGCCAAAGATGGCTTATTCCTTGCGAAATCACAAATTGAAACATTCATGCCAATTAAATACGTTGAGATGGCAGTAGAACCAGTGGTGGCAGCGTGTAGAGGAGAAAGGAACGTGAGTGCCAAGGTAGTTGGACGGATGGTCGGACAAGAAGGCTGGTGAGGGTAAGGACGGTTGCGGGTGTGGTAAGGTAGGGTGGCGTGGGGCGCTGACGAAGCAAGTGGCGCGTTTTTGGTATATTGAGTGCGTCCGCGCGGTTTTCTAGTTTGATTCGGTGACATCGTCGTCGGTGACGTTTTAGCAGGGTACTCACGTAACACGTCGCCAATTTCACACTGACCGCTTTTCTGTTCATCTAATCAGGAGGGTGATTACACGGCCGACGCCAGTCGTCGTTGTATCTTGCTCAATTCTGCCCCTTCTATTTCTTTTTTCTCTCTTTCTATCGTTTTATCACCCCCCTCTCTCTCTCTCTCTTTCTCTCTCTCTTTCTCTCTCTCTCTCTCTCTCTCTCTTGTGTCTCTTTCTTCTTCCCTTTCTTATGTACACCTCTCTCGCATTTCTTGTTGTTATTGCTGTTGTTGTTTTGCATTGTTGATGCTTAGTCTAAGTTCTATGGCTGCCACACTTCTCTCCTCCATTTTTGGAGGGAAAATGTTATTTGGGTTATGCGCATGCGTATTTTTGCACAGATTTCTTTTAATCTTTCTTTATCATCATCTTTTTTGTATATTTCTTCTGATTTTTCACATTCTCTCATAAACTACAAGCTTTTCATAAAGGACTTTTCACCTTCCAATCTTTGATAGGACTCCTTCGCTCGCTCCATATCTCTCTCTCTCTCTCTCTCTCTCTGTCTCTCTTTCTCTCCATCTATCTCATATAGACACTCACACACACAAACACACGCATACGCACAGACTTCATTTCTTATTATACATTATTCATGTTTACTCTCTATTTGTCAATCTATCTATTTACTTCTTCACACACACACACACACACACACATATATATATATATATATATATATATATATATATATATATATATAAATGCTTTTCTCTGTTATACCTTCCACATATTAGGAAATTGTTTCGGTCTTTCTCCCTCTCCTTCTCACACACACGTGCACACGCATGCATACACTTCATTTCTTTTTACTTGATCATCTGCTATCGCTTTTTCTCTCTCTTTGTTTGTTCATTCTCTCTCTCTCTCTATATATATATATATATATATATATATATATATATATATATATATTCTCTGTTATACCTACCATGTGTCATAAAATTATTTCTCGTGCACGCATTTCATTTCTCTCTCTCTTTATATATATATATATATATATATATATATATATATATACTAGCGCACAGTGAATACTACTAATAATAAACCAAGCTAAAATTTATATACATTAAATATACATTTTGCTCTTCAGCGTTTATATAGATAGATAGAAAGAGAGATAGAGATATAGAAAAAGACTCTCTCTCTACCTATTTTTATCAATTTGTCTCCTCTCTCTCTCTTTCTCTCTCTCTCTCTCTCTCTCTCTCTCTCTCTCTCTCTCTCTCTCTACCTGTCTGCATTAATTTTCCCATCTTTCTGTATCTCTGTCTCTATCTTTCTCTCTGTGTCTTTATCAATTCATCTCATTCCTTTCTACATAGTTCTCTCGCTCTCTCTCTCACTCTCTCTCTCACTCTCTCTTTGTTCTCGCTAATAACCTCTCTAATTTTTCTCTCTTCTTTTTTCTTGCTCTTATCTCATTATCCGCTTTATTCTTCCTTTCTTTTCATTTCTCTTTTCTTCCCTTTCTCTTGTTTTTTTTTTCAATTTTACTACATAAAGCTCTTGTAAATGTGTATTCTATTTTCTCCTCTCTCTTCCACTCTCTCCTACTTCCACACACTCTCACTCTTCTACTCTCTCTCTCTCTCTCTCTCTCTCTCTCTCTCTCTCTCTCTCTCTCTCCTCCAACCTCCCTTAATACTCTTTTCTATTCCCTCTTTATTTTGATTACTTTTTCCCGCCTGTTTGTTATTCTTTTCATTCCTTTATCAAGTTATACCATTCTGTCCGCAATTCATTTTCCACCAAATGTTCTGGCGTCCCAATCTTGGTGGTCTATTTACCCGATTGCTTACTTTGTTTCTTCCTATATATATATATATATATATATATATATATATATATATTGGGTTGGTGCATATTTATCAGGCGTTTTTTAAACAATTTTTTATTGTGATCAAAGAAAGATAACAATTCAGCAATAACATTTTTAGATGATTATTCTGGAACGTTTGATTATCGACACGCATTTTTATAACCTAAAAATAAAATATTTTCATTAAAAAAAGTAAACAAAACAGCAATTTTTATTAACAAATAACTCGCCTACAAAAAACTCCTGATAATTATGCACCAAACCAACACACACACACACACATATATATATAATTAATTGTGCATATTTACAGAAAAATTATCGACTAATCTGAACATATACACACATATATATATATATATTCTTTAATAGCAGCCACTCAAATCCGGAGATGAAAGTTTA
>OZ010610.1:2303957-2431457 GCA_963932145.1 Acanthosepion lycidas | reverse complement strand
ATCCCTGTCTATTCATCTATCTATCTGTTTATGTCTATCTATATCTATCTATTCATATCTATCTATCTATCTATCTATCTTGCCTTTTTAGGTCTATCTATCGATCAGTCTCTACATACCTATCTATCAATCGATCTATCTCATTAATTTTATATGGTATATATCTATCGATATATATATATGTCAGTCTCTTTTGTTTATCTATCGTTCATTATTATCATAATTATGTTTATCTCTTTATATATCTACCTATCCATCTATCGTTGTATCTCTGCCTATTGATATCTATTTATCAGTCTATTTATATCTATCTATCTCAGTGAATCCATGACTATATATTTATCTATCAGTCAATCTCTTTCAGTTTTTTCATATTTATTGATCTATCAATCTTAGTTTATTCATATCTATCTATCTCAGACTATTCATTATCTGTCTCAGTATCTACTAATCTCTCTATTTCAGTAATCTTATATAAATCAATCTATTTCTATTCATATCTATCTATCTATCTATCTTTCTTTCTTTCTTTCTTTCTATCTATCTATCTATCTATATTCATAACTCACTATAAATCTATCTGTATATCCCTATTCATATCTATCTATCTATCTATCTAGCCATCTCTGACTATTCATATCTATCTATCCATTTATATATCTATCGATCTATCTCGGTTACTTTATATCTATCTATCCTTCTTTCTATCTATCTATCTATCTATCTATCTATCTATCTGTGTCTCTTGATATCTATCAGTTTATCTATATATCGATCTATATATATATATATCTATTAAAATCTATCTATGTATCTATCTCAGTCTTTTTATATCTATCATTTTATCTATATATCTCTATTCATATCTATATACCAATATCTGGCTAGTCATATCTATCTATCAATCTATCTCAGTTTCTTTTTATCTGTCTGTTGTTCCTTCATTCTCAGTTTTCTCACATCTATCTCGGACTCATATCTATCGATATATATCAGTCTATTAATATCGATTTACAAACCATCATAAACAGTTATATTCACATTTATTAGTCAATCTACCATATTCTGTTCATACCTATTTATGTATCTATCTATGTCTTCATATCTATCTATATATATCAATCAATTCATATATCATATTTATCTATAACTATCAATAGATCTATCTCATTAATTTTATATCCATATATGGTACCTATCTATCTCTCTATATCTGTCTATCTATCTATCTATCTCTATATATGTATGTATGTATGCATATATGTGTGTGTGTTTATCTTTTTGTTCATCTATCGTTCATTATCATCATAAATATCGATCTATTTATATCTATGTATCTATCTATATCTATATATATATATATATATATATATATATATATATCAACCTATCCATCAATCGATATACCTCTATTGATATCTATCTATCACAGTCTATTTATATCTAAGTCTGTTTATATCGACCTATCTGCCTGCTTCAATGCATTTATATGTAACTTTCTATCTATCTATCTGTCTATCTATCTCAGTCTTTTCCTATCTCAGTCTGTTCATATCTACCTCTATCAGTTTATTCACATTCATCTAATTATCTATGTATATATTTATCCCTCTATCTGTCTATCACAGTCCATTCACATCCATGTAATTATCTATCTATCTATCTATCTATCTATCTATCTATCTATCTATCTGTCTGTGTGTTTGTCTATCACAGTCTGTTGACATTCATCTAATTATCTATCTGTATATCTATCTTTGCTGTGTTCATATCTTTCTACGTAAGTTTCTTCTTTTCATATCTATCTATCGTTGTTTGTTCCGTTCATATCTCTCTTACATCTTTTTATTCCCATCTAGCTATCAATCTCTCTATCTTATCTCTGGTCATATCCATTTATTTAGCTATCTATTTTGCTTTTTATATCTATCTATCTATCTATCTATCTATCTATCTATCTATCTATCTATCTATCTTTGGTTTGTTCATATCTATCTGTATTTGTTTTGTTCATATCTGTTGATCTATTTTTCTACCCCTGTTTCTTTCTAACAATATCTCTATCTATTTCAGTCTCTTTATATATATATATATATATATATATATATATATATATATATATATATATATATGTATAGACTTATATATATATATATAAGTCTATACATATATTTTTATCTATTCGTATTCTCTATTCATACCTATATTAGTCTATTCGTATCTTAATCTATACATAGCTATATATCTGTCAGTCTATTTATATATATATATATATATATATATATATATATATTATTTCTCTATTCAGCACTATCAATCGATCTTTGCTGCGTCATAGCTATCTATTTATCTCTCTCTCTCTCTCTCTCTCTCTCTCTCTGTATATATATATATATATATATATATATATATATATATATATATATATATATCTTATTTTTCCATTCACCTCTTATCTGTCAATCTATCTTTGCTATGTTCATATTTATCTATCTATTTTATTTTTCTATTCCCTTCTATCAATCTATATTTTCTCTGTCCATAGCTGTTTCTCTGTCTATCTTATTTTTCTATTCCTCTCTGTCAATACTTTGTTCATATCTATGTATGTATCTTTGTTTATTCATATCAGTGGGGAATATATATGTGTTTACGAGTCATTTTTATATTGTTTTCCTTCTGCTTATAGTTAGAATGCATTTGATTACGGTGTAGTAGTTTGATATGTTTAAAGTTATTTGAGGACGTATTATGTTCATTTTTACTTATGTTTTATTTATGTTACTGATTTAAGTAAAATTAATTATATACTATACTAAATTTAATACAATCAACCTAGTCATGCAAAAGAACTTTTCTCCACCAACTAGCGTCTTACAAAAAAAACAACATCGTATATCTATTTAAATGGTCTTTGGGAGATTGCATCTCTGATAAAAATGTTAATACGCATGTTGATTTTACAACTATAACAATGAGAAGACTTACGCTTCACTTGAACGATCATAGTTCAATCTCAGAACATTTAAAGGAACACTTATATACACGTTCACAGTTTAGACAGATATTAGTTGAAAATAAATCATTGCTTCATCAAGATAATAAGCAAAAAATTCTTTATATAAAAGAAATGCGGTTAAAAATAAATAAAATCAACTACGACTATAGCAACAAAGTTCTATATATATATATATAATTTTTGTTTCTCACTTTCCCTTCTTTTGTTATTTAATGTTCTCATTTGCTTTTCACATTCCTTTGTCATTTTCTCTTAATCCTTGTTGACTACTTTTCACTGTTTATTTTCTTTCATTTGATTTCTTTCTCTCTCTATCTATCTATCTATCTCTATCTCTCCCTCTTTCTCTCCCTGTCTTTTTCTTGGCTTTCTTTTTCATTCTGTTTTCGTTTCTCTCTCTCTATCTATCTCTCTCTCTCTCTCTCTCTCTCTATATATATATATATATATATATATATATATATATATATATATATATCACACACATATTTTGCTTTTTTACTTCCCTTCTTTTTTAACAATTTATAACCTATTCGTCAATAAAATTCAAGATTATAAAGTATAAATTTTTGTACTGGCACATCTTCCACATTGGTAGATTAACGTTACACAATCTTTCTAAACTTACAAACCTCTCCATATACCTTTATACAAAACTAAGTAAATATTGCCTGCGTGGTGACTGTGTTAAATAATAGTTTAGCAGACTATTATTTTTAGGGGGAATTGTATCTTAGTTGAGACTTTCAAAGGTTGACCTTCGAGGTCAGATGCAAGCCAAAATATGGTAGTCGATTTTGATTGGCTGGGCCAGCGTGGAAAGGGAGAAAGGTTTCAGAGAGTCGAGTCTTCATCGTTAAACTATGTAGACGTTTTTTGTTTTTTGTTTTTTTTTCCGGGCCTGAAACGACTCTCCAGTGAGAGGGGATGACCCTCACTGGATAGATGGAACATGTCGACATGAACGTTAATAAAATAGGTTAAAATTCCCTGTGTTGAAGTTCTCTTATCTCTGGACTCAAAACAACTACTGATCACCCACCGCGAGAGAAGAATGCAACTTTATTATCTAATTGACGCCGTCGCCCAAGACCTACCAGCATGTAGGAGCTATGCAAGAACTGAAGGAGCTGCGTATTTAAGATAGGTAGATCTCAGAAATATCACAAATACATACACATAGCTACCATGCACAGGCAATATATATATATAATTTTTTTTTAAAACTTCGTTAGTTTACGATAAACGGAAAACGCGTCTATATGTGTGCAGATATATGTGGCAGGTATACATTGTTTTCACAAATTATCGCTAAGCATTATTTTGTAATATTGTATATTCGAATAAAAATGCGAAAGATGTAATTGTGAGAATTTCAGTCCCGTTTGTGTGACAAACGATCGAACAAACACTCTGGTCAAAGGTTCACTGAAAACGAGAATTGATCATATTTATTTGTTAGTTTTAGGATGTCAACGAACACTCGTTGCCACTTTTGGGATGTCAACGAATACTCGTTGTCACTTTGGTAATGCTCGTTGTAGTAGAGACTTTCTAATCGCAGATACCACTATAGTACGCTGTTGAACAATACTGGTGTCAAACGCTTTCGAATAACACTCGCACTAATAGTACTTGCTCAATAATACTCGTTCGAATAGTAAACACTGTATAGTGATCCGAATAGAGAAATAGTATAGTGAATAGAGTAGAGAATAGCGGTCCGTATAGTAATAGAAGATAGAGTAGAAATATTGATCCGAATAGTAATAGAGGATAGAATAGAAATAGCAATCAATCTAGACGTTACATGACTTCCTATATCTGCGTTTCCTCTATGGTCACAGTAATGGGATAGCCGTGTTTGCTCACTGGCGATCTATGTCCAAACAGTGGCAGTGGCACTTTAGTCCTGTATAACAATTAGCAAACAACAATTGATCCTATTTATAATAAAATAGTGGGCTCCGGATGGATCTAAAATTTCAATTTATTAATCTAAAGCTTATTGGCTAATATATATTTCTAAATATTCCTTTTAAGGAAGAAAAATATTATTGAACATATTCTGAAGTTGAGCCTCCAAAATTTAATTCTAAGATATTATACTGTCTGCCAATCCAAAGAATACTGCGCGTCACGTACGACGTCGCTGGTTGGTTAATATATGTGAATACAAAATTTCAAATATTAGGAGGCAATATATATACAAAAATTGAGTTACTTTCTGTGAGCAGGTTTTATACAAAAAATAAGTTTTCAGTGACAGTACTTAAATCTATTAGCATTTTTCTACAATTCTGAAACTGGGCTCCATATATATATATATATATATATATATATATATATATATATATATATATATATACTTTCTAAATCAAATTCGTACTCATGTACAGGGTGCGATGGATAAATTGACGTCTAAATTACGCAAAAATGAAAATGACACTGATATCTCATTTTAACAGGTATATTTACCAAAATTGCACAAAAACCTCTTAAAATACTAAAGAGTAAACTTATTCAATAAAATCGCCATTGGCTTCAACCAGGGCCTCCAGACGACTTTGGAATCTCCTGCAATTCTTCTGAACGGTTTCCTTGTTTAAGTTGGTGAATGCTGCCATAATCCTTGTCTTCAGTTCATCTTTGGTGTTACAAAGAGTTTAGTTATTCTCTTCCTCAACTGCACCCTCCCCCCACACATAGTAATCAAGGGAGGGGTGTTACAGTCTGTGGAGTTAGGTGATCAGATATAAGGGATGATGTGAACGCATAAATCGTCTGACAGCCATGACTGGGTTCTCTTGCTTATGTGGCATGGTACAGAGCCTTGTTGCCTTACATAGGGCCTTCCAACAGCCACCTTCTTGTCGCAGGGTACGATGGATAAATTGCCGTTTGTTCAAGGCACTTGATGCAGGCTTCCGTGTTGAGTTTGAAGCCCTCACCAGTAAATTCGGGAGTTCTTACCAGAACGATCAGAGTGACATTTCCGAGTTGCCGTACATTCGTAATTACCATGAGACTCGTCCAACTCATTCCGAATTCTCTGCACTACTGACCTCAGATTGACACCCAAATACTCTAAAATGTTCGTATTGGAGCTTCCGGTGCGAATGCCAAACAGTACAGCATGCCATTTACAAATTTCTGGCCAAGTGAATTGCGTTATGGTGCTCGTTTTCTCACAGACGGTGTCCAACTGACCCTACTATACTGTTCAGTTGACAAAGTCAAAAACAAACAACGCGCATACGCGAAATAAAAATTATAAAATGGCGACAGTTTACCCATCGCAGCCGGCACAATCAAGGGTGGATCAACAATTTCGTAGCATGAAACGTCGTCAGTTGAATTTCAATCTGAAATTTTCATTGCATAATGTTAAAAAAAAAGTGTGGGAAGTGTTCACCACTGAATTAAGTTCATTTGGAAGGAAGTCGTTTTATGTTATAAAAATAAAAGATAAATATTTGCCATTTTTAAAAACAAATATTTCTTTTTTTTTTTTTTTCATTGTTTGATTTTTACTTTTCTTTTTTATTAGGCTGCAGACTTATTGATTCATCAGCGTATTTTTCTACGCGGGATAACACCGAAAGTTTTGTTTGTACATTTGATCAGATTTCAAGATGTAGGTCGTGCTGAGAACTTTTTCAGCATCCACACCTTTAAGAAAAATTTAAATTCCCTGTACTTTTATAACTTGTTACACATACAAACACATGTACACACACACACACACACACACACATATATATATATATATATATATATATATATATATATATATATATATGATTGCACAAACATCTAGACATTCGTGTGCTCAAAAGCACACCCATCGATATTGTATGACAAACACACAGAGAAAATGTTTTGTAGACTCCCATCAATCCGGGCACTTTTTTTCAATTGGTTTTACACGCCTGGCCGCCTCTGTTAGTGGAGCGTCGAGTCGACAGAGTGGCAGCCATGTGAAAACAGGCCACGCACTGACATCTGAATCTGCACCCCTCTGCGTCAAATATGACTAACGAGCCGCAGGTGGACACCAACCAATTCTGTCCGTCCGTTCGTTCGTTCGTCCACCAAACTATCTCACCATCATCCTTTTTCCATACCCGCCAACCAACCCTGGTTTATTTCTGCGCTGTTTGCCGCCGCCGCCGTCATTGCCTTCAACAGAAACACTTGCATCAGTTATTTCACGCGAAGGTTTTACCAGCAAGTTTCCCCTCTCTCTCTCTCCCTCCCCCCCTCTCTCTCTTTCTGTCTCTCTCTCAGAGTACATAAAAGCAGACAGAGGTAGATTATCATGCCTCTTCGCAGCTTCATATGATTTGTAGTTCTAAGTATCTTTTGATCGTTTGCCATCTTTTTGGAGGACTGTTCTACCATCGAATTATACAACCCTATTAAGATTTTACCATCTCTCTACACACTGCTTCTATTGCTGTCAATATGTCCTGTGAGTGTTAGACTCTATAGGCATTCTTTCCTCATTAATTTTCACGGAAAGTTTCCATGTCTATTTCATATTTTAAATATCTTTCTTGTTTCTCCTATTTTTTTCCACAAAACTTACTCGTTGCTCACATGTTCAATCCATAGCATTCGTTAATAGAAACACATCTTTCTCACTTCAAGTTTCTTTATCTGTGCTAGATTGTTGAGTTTATATATTGTATATCATTATACATTACATTATATTATATCATTATCACCTGTTAATTTGCCTCTGAAAGTTCTCCACTGCCTCAAGGACACATGGCGCAGTGGATAAAGGCGTTAGTTAGATCCAGTGACAGGACCCAAAGAGTGTGAGTTCAATACCCGGCTAAGGCAGTGGAGAACATTCATAGGGAAATTAACAGGAGATAACTGATAACTGACATCCATCAAACATGACACGTGGAACTAGAACAGTCTAACCCCAGTTTGTGAAATAAAGGGTTAGGATTAGTTCACATTCCAACCACCTGAAAAAGGCTGAAACGCTGTAATAAATATGGTGACAAAGATGAGGACAATAGTGTAAATAATGAGTTCATTTAAAGTTAATGATTTTGGTATGAAGTCCAACCGGAGATTATTTTATTTTGCTCATTTACTTATTTTTGACATTGCTTATTTTTTTTAAATACAGTGTAACCCGGATATAAGAGACCCTGATATAAGAGAAACCCGGATATAAGAGACTTCTTCTCCGGCCCCGACAACTTTCTTATATCCGGGTTACACTCTATATCTTGATTTCCTTAGTTTATCTGTGAAGAAACCGTGCAGCATTCAATCATGTAGATTGTATATTACCAGCAGCGCACTTTTCTTTGTTTCTGGTGCTATTTTCTTATTTCTTAAAGCATTTCTAAAAGGTATGATTGTCCAGAATTCACTGCCCTTTATGGAGATTGAATATTACATAGCATTTCAGCAGCCGTTTCTTCAATATTACATAGCAGTTGATTATTCTTTTCTTTGTTTCTAAAGATATTTTCCTATATGTTAAACAGTTTCTGAAAAGCATCAGATTATCCAACATTCACCGCCATATAAGAGATTAAATATTAAATTATCAGTTTAGCATTCTTTTCTTTATTTATAATCATATTTTCTCATCGCATAGTTTCAGAAAGGCATCAGATTTTCCAGTATTCAACTGCCATGAAGGTTTTTCTCGTCTGAGTTCATCCGTTAAAACCTACCATTCGTCCTTGCATTGAATACTGTTGCCATATATGGGTCGTTGTTCAGTAGCGTACAGAAATGGAGGCAGAGGGTGTAACGGTCCCCGGAACATCCAATCAAAAGTGAAATAAAAAATTTAGTTTTTGAAATTGTCTGTTAATTTCGTTGTACAAGTGCGCTACAGTCCCACACGCTGATGTCAATGTCGATCCGTGTTTTGATGAGCCATACCAGAGTAGGCCCCCCTACTTGAGACTTAGGGACATACAATCAAGGAATTGGCCCAGGCATCATCAAGCCTTTGCACGTCGTTTCTCTTTGATTTCTAAGTATCCGCTTCCGGTCGTCTATCAGCAGTGTTTCTCAACCTTTTTTTTTTTTTTTTTTTTACTTCAGGTTGCACTTGTGGATTAACCCAATTTCTGGTGTGGAATTTAAATTTTAACAACGAAAAATTAGTCATGAAATTTGAAAATAGGAAAATAATAAAAAAAAATTCTCCTCAAATAAGCAGTTAGTTTTAAGACGTTTTTCTTTTTTCTTTTTATATGCCATGTCCTTTCAGAACGTAGGCGATCATGGCTCTCCACTACCTTCTATCCCTTGTAGCTCTCAACAAGTTCCTTCCCTCTGCTTCCTTCCCCAGACCATGTTCTGTCATCCCCTTGCTTAACTCCGCCAGGTATGTCATGCGTTGTTTACCCTTGTTTCTCTTTCCCTCTATTCGACCCGTGAGTATCAGGCTCTCTAAGCCCTCCTTCCTCATTATGTGTACCAGAAACTTCAACTGACTCTTCTTGATGTTAAGCATGAGCCTCCTCCTTGTTTGCATTCTCTCATCGTTGCTCATACGCTCGGTCCATGTTATCCTCAGCATCCTTCTGTAGAACCATGTCGCGCACTGATTTCCCTTGGTTCACTTTTCCTCTCTTCGCCCCGTGAGTATCAGATTCACCAGGCCCTCCTTCCTCATTATGTGTCCAAGAAACTTCAGCTGCCTCATTCTGGCCTTCTCCTTGTTTGCATCCTCTCTAAACCTCATCGTTGCTCATACGCTCGGTCCATGATATCCTTAGCATCCTTCTGTAGAACCACATCTCCGTCGCCTCGAGTCTCTTCTTCATCTTTGAGGAAATCGTCCAACATTCGCTGATATCACGTTACAGCTCAGTATTCTTTGCTTCGTTACCAAAGAAATCCTCTGTCTCGCAATACTCTGCACAGCTTTTAGAATGTGTCCTTGGCCATCCCAATACGTGTCGAACTTACTGTCCTCTGTCAAGACGCTTCCCAGATATTTAAACTTCCGCATCTGCTTGATTCTAGTGTTCCCGACCTGCAAATCGCATTTCGGACTCATCCTTACGTGATATATTTACGTATACGTGTGTCGAACTTGTGTTCGATGTGCTTTGGCAGAAAAGAAAATAACTTTAATCGTTGTCATTTTACATTAATCATTCCCAAAAGTGGATCAGCGGGTAGCGTTTTCATATAAATGGATTTATGACAAATCTACTATTTTCTTCCTTTTTTTTTTATTTTATTTATTTATTTATTTTTTTAGAGAATTATGTTATGATCAATTTCCCCATTAATGGATCTGTCCTGAACATATATTCAGGAGAGCCTCTGCTTGTAGAATTCTCAGACTTCGGGTGGAAAGAAGCTCGGACCAAGCTATGCCTACAGGCAGATTCTCGTCTAGGGAGGTAGACACCACACGACCCCCGTGTATGCGGGGTCTGTGTGGAATTTTTGCCCGAGCGTTCACGTTCGGAATTGGCCCACGTTAAAAACTGGTCTTGTGCCACACCCCACCTTGTGGGAAGGTCTTAGGTAAATGACGAGACCACCAAAACTCGAAGGTGTCAGGTGATCTACTGACTGGATCCGATTATCAAGCTCTCTATGTTCGAATAAAGGGGGACTTAGTTGGGTCTCTCTCTACGGATGGAGACTCGACTGAGAAAATCAGACAAGCAAATTACCCGATCTCACTGTTGCATGGGCTGGGTAAATTTTGACCACCGGTCTGTGTGGACACGCTCGAGTTATCCACATTAATCTCTACCTTGTGTCACATCTCATCTCAGTAGGAAGACTGGGTAAATGCCGAATTCCCTAAAACTCGTCGCAGTCAGGCGATCCGCTCCTTGCATCGCAATTATCAAGCTCTCTGTCTTCGGGCAGAGGTAGTCTCAGTCGGGACTTTGTCTACGGACGTTGACTCAGCTGACAAAAACAGACAAGCAAAGTGCCTAATCCGCGTTTGCGGGGTTTGGACAAATTTTGACCATGGGCCCGAGTGGACACCCTCGTGTTCCCTACAGTAATACCGAGCTTGTATCATATCTCTTCCTAGTGTGGGGACTGGATAAATACCAAGACCACCAAAGCTCGAACGAGTCACGTGGTCTGCTGACTGGCACTGTTCGTCAAGCTCTCTGTCCTCAGGCAGAGAGGGACTCGGTCGGGGCTCTGTCTGCCGACAGAGAAACGGGTTGATAATGTATATGAAATAGCTGCGTTAGCTGATGAATACGTTTTGACACATAACCACAGTAAGCATAAGCCCCGTAATTCATTTGAATGAAAATGTAAATTTGGATTTAATCCTAACCTAAGTCCTAAGTCAAATCAACCATATAACCTTGACCATCTTAATAATGAGGATGTTGTCTAGGATATCAATTTTGAATTTAATCCTCACCTAAGTCCTAAGTCAAATCAACCATATGACCTTGACCATCTTAATAATGAGGATGTTGTCTAGGATGTAAATTTTCATTTAGTCCTAACCCGAATCCTAAGTCAAATCAACCATATAACTCTGACCATTTTCGCTATTCTTATAAAAACAATAAGAAAAGTTCGAATTCTCAACAAAGTGCTGTGGATGGAATCAAAAACTCCCCTTTTGTCAATACTGTAATAAAGCAGGACAGATAATAGTAAATTGTTCGGTTAAAAAAGAATGACGACTCCAGAGGGCTAACCCAGATTAAACCTCAGGGGCTAGTATCTTTTAACCACAGTATGTTGGATAAGATTTTTGTTGAAAATGTTAGGGATAAATACAAACCCTATATTTCTACCGGGTCTGTAGCAATTGTGGGTAATGCTAGTATTAAGATACAAGTTAAAATTTTGCGGAATACGGGAGGTACCCAATCCCTGATTTTAAAAAGTTGCTTACTGCGTGAGTCGAATTTAGCCACAGGGAAATCTGGGTATATTCAAAATATTAGTAGTGAAGTTGTTAAAATTCCCTTGCATAGTATTTACCTTGTGTCCGAATTTCTCTCAGGACCTGTTGTTGTGGGAGTTGTTCCCAAATTACCTATGAAGGGTGTGCCAATGTTATTGGGTAGTGTGATCTTTAGCGGGAAATCTATCATCCATCCCCAAAAGCCGTAGAGTATTTCCTTTGTGACAACACGTGCTCGAAAGAAAGCAACAATTAATAAAGAGGAATGATATATAAATTGATTTATCGCAAGATTTCTTGAATTCTGCTGAAAACGGGAATTCTTCTCATCAACATGCAAGCAGATGTGACGTTGATAAAGTGGAACCTGTCAATGATATTCCTTTGTCCCGGAATCAGTTTCTGGTGGAACAGAAGAAAGGTCATGAAATTATACCTCTTTTTGATAATGTAGTATCCGTAGAAAATTTGAAGAAAATTAATACAGGATATTTTATAAAAGACAACACACTTATGAGAAAGTGGAAACCGAACATTTAGGCAGTAATTAAGCAGGTGTTTGTTCCTAAGATTTGTTGACCAGAATTAATGAGATCTGCTCACAAAATCCCTCTGGGAAGCCATTTAGGAATACCGTAATGTATAATACGCCTTCATCTATAATACGCACCCATAAAATTGTGTTGAAAGTGTGAGAAAATGCTTCTACTCATACATAATATGCAGCCCTTCTTTGACAATCAAACCCTATAAATTGTACCTATCCAATTTCATTACATGCGTTTCCTACTCTTATAAAAAAATCGTTTTAAGCATAGAATAATATTATTTTAAGTTAGTTTTATGATAATTCTTATTTTATTTTACATTTGTAAGTATTATTAGGTACATGTCATTGTATTTGACATCTTTATGGAGTCACAATCGCCGAATGTTAGTGTCAAAATGTCGTATGTTTGTGTTGAGTAGTCATTTCACAACTGAAATCGACCTATGAAACGGCAATTTTTTAAACATTTTTTTGTAGCTGCGCTTAATACGCACCCCTAATTTTGCTGGCTATTTTTTAAATACGTATTATACATAGAGAATTAAGGTAAATAAAAATTGTGATAAAATATGTTTTCACTCCATATTAAAGAACATGATTTGAACCTATTCTTTAAAGAAATGGGATGAGGGTATTCCTTTTCTATTATTTGCCACATGTCTGAAATAACCAGTCTAAAGAATTTTTTTTTATTTTCTTCCTTTTAGGTCGGAGGGTCTGACATGACCCTCCTTATTTATATTAAAATTAATAAAATTGAATTAAATTGGATCAGTTGAAGTATTTATATTTAATATAAATCCCTATCTTAAAATTTAATAATTTATGTTTTGTTCTGTATTCTATTTCTTAAAAATTCAATATTGACCGCTTTTAATTGAGTCGACGTTAAATTGTCAATTTCATATGTAGTGTTCGACGATTGTTTATTTCCTATGTTAATTCAACGATAGGGTGAATTCCTACATTCTTTCTTTCTAAGTGCCATGTCCCTTCAGGACGTAGGCGATCACGGCTCTCCACCTCCTCCCTCTATTCCTTGCAGCTCTCAAATTCCTTTCCTCTGCTTCCTTCCCTAAACCACGTTCAAGCTTGTCAGGTATGTCGCGCACTGATTTCCCTTGGTTCACTTTTCCTCTCTTCGCCCCGTGAGTATCAGATTCACCAGGCCCTCCTTCCTCATTATGTGTCCAAGAAACTTCAGCTGCCTCATTCTGGCCTTCTCCTTGTTTGCATCCTCTCTAAACCTCATCGTTGCTCATACGCTCGGTCCATGATATCCTTAGCATCCTTCTGTAGAACCACATCTCCGTCGCCTCGAGTCTTCTTCGTCTTTAAGGAAATCGTCCAACATTCGCTGATATCACGTTACAGCTCAGTATTCTTTGCTTCGTTACCAAAGAAATCCTCTGTCTCGCAATACTCTGCACAGCTTTTAGAATGTGTCCTTGGCCATCCCAATACGTCTATGGATCTCAGTGTTGCTCATACCGTCCTCTGTCAAGACGCTTCCCAGATATTTAAATTTCTGCGTTTGCTTGATTCTAGTGCTCCAGACCTACAAATCGCATTTTGGGCTCATACTCTTGCCTACGACCATGCATTCTATCGTCTTTTGGTTTATGCTTGGTCCCTTCTTATCACTCTCCGTCGCTACCTTCTGTAGGAGGTTTTGTAATTACTTTTCCGTGTTTGCTATCAGTACTATGTCATATGCGTGTCTTATATTGTTAAGATTCTGGCCGCTAATGTTAAATCCCGATAGGGTTTCCAATTCTCTCAAAATTGTCTCGCTGTATAGGTTGAACAGGTCGGGTGAGAAGACGCATCCTTGCCTTACGCCCCTTTCTATTTTTGTATATTCTCTGAACTCGTTCCCTATGCATATGTATGCTGTTTGCTGCCAGTATAGATTCTTGATTATTCTGATATCACTCCCGAGTATATCAAGGTTGTTGAGCAGTTCCATCAAATCCTTCTGGCATACTTTGTCGAAAGCCTTTTCGTAGTCTATGAAACATAGGTACACGTCCTTCTGCATCTGTATCGCTCTTTCTGATAACATTCTGAGCATGAATATTGCGTTCCTTGTTCCGGTGTCTTTAACGAACCCGCACTGTTCTTATCCTATCTTTGGCCTGTTTCTGATACGTGCTCTATTCAACAGAATACGAATGATGAGTTTTGTCATTATGTCTCGTCAGGCTTATTGTTCGGTGGAGTTCACATTCGTTTGCGCCTGTTTTCTTAGGCATAGCTACGAAGATAGATCTGCTGAGCCCTTCCGATATATCTGCGCTGTTGTAGATTTTATTTGTTATTTCTGTGATCTTGTCGATCACAGAAACAAAGTCATCTAAGGCTGTCAGCATTTCCGTTACAATTCCGTCTGGCCCAGCTGCCTTGTTTCTGTTCAATTTGGCCAGTGCGGCTTTTACTTCGCTTTTCAGAATTCCAAGTCCGTCAATAGTTCTGTGTATTGCTGGTTGTTTTTTTTTTCGTCGTGGAAGAGTTCTTCAATATACTCGCTCCAGATTTGAAGAATGTTTTCCTTCTCTAATATGAGTGTTCCATCCTTTGATTTTAGGCAGCCTGTTGATGAGAATCTCTTCTGTCATGTTGTCTTATTCTTGTGTTCATTAATGTTATGTACAATTAAAATTTTATGATAAAAACTTCAGAGGAGTTAACTAAGTTATGAAATGTTTAAATGTTGTTTTTTTAAAAAAAAAACTATTTAAGATAATTAGTGGCTTTATTGCCTTGCTTAGAGTGAAATTATTGAATAATAATAATAAATAAATAAAATGGAATAAAACCAAATAATAAATTAATTAAGCAAACTGATGGTGATGATTACATATAATAAATATCATTACCTTTAAACTAAAAAACAACTGGAATAAACAGTTTTCCGCTTTTCTAGCTTCATATAAGACGCCAAGTGTTTTTATAAAAAAGAATCTATAGAAAGTGTAACAAGCGTGAAAGTATCAGTACAGTGTTGATTACTATGTCCATACACGATATATATATATATATATATATATATATATATATATATATATATATATATATAATGGGCTCTCCCATCGGTTTTTACGCATGAGGATCTGACAGCTTAGTTGATTCAGTTATGAAATTTTGTACAATAATCTTGTGGCATTTAAAACCCGCTAGTGATTTACAAAGGAGGCCACATACAGAGCAAGAGTGAGGATTGTGAGATGAGATCACTGTTAGATTGGCTGACCTTTTAGTTCTTGCTCTCGCTTCTTGAAGATGATTCAGGCAAGCAGATTGAAAACGGCTGAGTCCACTAAAACACGTTGATCTCCATTCTACCCGCTCCAAGGTTAAGCGCTCAAGGGTGTTATGTGGTATACTGACAGCTGACATATATATATATATATATATATATATATATATATATATATATATATAGACACAAATATATACACACACATATATATATGTATACATATATATATATATATATATATATATATATATATATATATATATATATATATATATATTTAGAGAGAGATACAGCAATTTTGTCTTGGCAGATGACATTAGCAATTTTGTCCTGCTAATGTCGAAAGTACTCGGAAATAAAATGAAGAGACATTAACATGGTAAGTTCCTTAGTCTCTTTTAATGGGGATACTAAGAAACTCGTCCGTATATATGAGAAGAGCCTATTAAGAATAAGTAGACAAAACTTGTCTAAATTGTTTAATGAGACATGTCTTAATGAAAACATGCTGTTTAAATATACGCAATATATATATATATATATATATATATATATATATATATATAAACTTTAAACGTTATTCTAGTGGATACCCATATTTGAGTAGAAAATTCGTTTATTTATTAAGTAGTATATTTATTTTCGTCTACAGGGCTGAATATTTGAGAAATCATATAAAGGAAACATAAAAATATGCGCTTTCCGGCAGGACTCGAACGTATGACAAAATCTGTCGGATCTAGTGTCATCCATAGATAGACAGTTTTCGATGTGTCACAGCTCATCAGTCTGGCTAGACTTGCGATTGCTTCAAGACTCTCACCTCTAGGTCATGAGCACACGCTAGGAAGAAAGAGAATTTTTAACAAAGAAGCATTACTGGGTACCAGAGGGCTCAATTCATAATGAAAAGCTTAGCATTAATATCATCATCAGCAACCATCAAATTCCCTTTCTCCCACAGTGTTCAACCTACGATTGCGTCTAACGTGAAACAGCCTTTTCGCCTCCAAGTGTTGTCAATGTTCACTTTCATATACATATATATATATATATATATATATATATATATATATATATATATATATATATATATATGATAACGATATGTAAGTTTTTTACATATATAGAAAAATTTTAGGAGAATAAAACAGAAAAAGTTTTCGTGTAACGCGTTTTGTCCTTCAGAACTTCATCGGACTAAGTTTATATTTACGTTCATGTGACTGCGCATGCGCACGAACGAGAGATGCTGGGAATTTTGAATTTAAAAATTATTCTTTTTCTAATATGTGTTTTGGGTAAATAATGTAGCCGATTTCATTTAGATTCTTTTCTTTTTGTTTATGCCAAAAATGTTGAAATGTTGCAAGATCCTAGACGCAAATTTCACTGTTTGAAAATAAATTATATATTTACTGAAACCAGTCTATGCACTAAAATAACGTTTATAGTAATTCTCTGTGTCTGTGTGTGTGGGGGGGGTTGTGTATTTGTTTGTTTTACCCCTCAAAACAATGTCTGGTTTAGCATTTGATCATGACGTCGTAATTTTCTTGAGGCATAAACGTCATCACCATCAGTGCACGACTTCCCAGATTTCGTAGGCTCCATTATACCGAGAGAATGTCAGTTCCATGTGTAGGAAGCAGCCACCGTCAGATTTGGGAATCTCTATATTTTCCCTCTTTTTCGATGCAAAATTTATTATGGTTTCAAGCAAAATAACAAAAATAACAGTACCGTCGATTTTAGATAGGTAATAGTCCAATCATTTTTCTCGAATCGTAAGTAGTGATTTGAGGTCTTATTCATATTTTACTCCCCTTTTCCAACTCTATCTCGGACGTTATATCGTTTCTCCTGCTCGTTCTCGGATGTTATGTACCATTTCCCGATCTTTGTCGGATGTTATATCGTTTCCCCCAGTCGTTCTTGGGTGTTATGCTCCTTTTCCTGATCTTTCTCGGACGTTATATCAATTCTCCCGCTCGTTCTCGGATATTACGTTCTATTTCCAGATCTTTCTCGGACGTTATATCGTTTTTCCCACTCGTTATTGTATGTTACCTTCCTTTTCCTGATCTTTCTCGCATATTATATCGTTTCTCCCGCATTTTCTCGGGTGTTACGCTCCTTTTCCAGGTCTTTCTCAGACGTTATATGGTTTCTCAAGCTCATTCTCCGATGTTATGTTCCTTTTCCAGATCTTTGTCGGATGTTATATCGTTCCTCTCGGATGTCACACTTTTTTTCCAGATCTTTTTCGAATGTTATATCGCTCCTTTCGCTCGTTCTCCGATGTTGTTTCTTTTCCAGATCATTGTCATTGTCCTTTTACAGAGATTTCGCGGATGTTATATCGTTTCTTCCGCTTGTTCACTTATGTTACGTTCCTTTTCCAGCTCTTTGTCCATGGATGTCATACTCCTTTTCCAGATCTTTCTCGGACGTTATATCGTTTCTCTCGGATATTATACTCCTTTTCCTGATCCTTCTCGGATGTTATATCGTTCATTCAGCTCGTTCTCGGATGCTATGTTCCTTTTCCCGATCTTACTCGGGTGTTATATCGTTTCTCTCGGATGTCATACTCCTTTTCCAAAGCTCTCTGAGATGTCATATCGTTTCTTCAGCTCGTTCTCGGATGTTACGTTCCATTTCCAGATTCTTCTCGGACGTTATATCAGTTTCTGCGTGTCGTTCTCGGATGTTATGTTGCTTTTCCAGATCTTTCTCAGACGTTATATCGTTTCTCCCACTCGTTCTCGGATGTTATGTTGCTTTTCCAGATCTTTCTCAGACGTTATATCGTTTGTCTCAGTCGTTGTTGGATTTTATACTCCATTTCCAGGCCTTTCCAGGACGCAGATATCCATGGTTAACGTATCAATCCATCTCTTCTCCACAATCAATGGATTAAATAGTTAAAAAACATAATTGATATCACAATAAAGAAAATTGTTAATCCGATATTCACTTGTAAAAATAATTCTTACAATTCAAAATTTTTGTCCTCAAAATAATCTAAGCGTTGATAAGTGGTAAAAAAACAAGTCAATCAACCCTTTCCTTGCTTCAGATATTATGTTTCCTTTCCACGTCTTTCTCGGATATTATGCTCCCTTTCCATGTATTTCTCGGATATTTTACTCCCTTTCAATGTCATTCTCAAATATTATGCTCCCTTTTCATGTCTTCCTCGGATATTATCCTTCCTTTCTATGTCATTATCGGATATAATGAACCCTTTCCAGGTCATTCTCGGATATTATGCTCCCTTTCCACGTCATTCACCAATATAAAGCTCCCTTTTCATGTCTTTCTCAAATATTATGCTCCTTTTGCGCGTCTTTCTCGGATATTATCCTTCCTTTCCACGTCATTCACTAATATAATGCTCCATTTCCATGTCTTTCTCACATGGTCCCTTTCTCTGCCTATATTCCTCTTTTTTGTTCCTTACTCTTTCTTTCCTTTCTTCCAACTTGGTCACTTTTGCTTCTCCACGACTTTAAGTTTCTCTCTCTCTCTCTCGCTCTCCCCCCCCGCTTTCTTCTATATATTCTTTTCTTTTCTCTCTCATGTTCTCTATTTTTTCTCTACTGCTTTCGTTATCTTCAATTTTCTTTTTTATCTCTTTTCTTTTGTTATTGTTCTTTCTTTCTTTCTTCTTAGTTTTTCCTCTTTTTTCTGTCTTTTTTACTTCTTCCGATCTTCAAATCCACCTCTGTTCTTCTCCTAATGCTTCTCTTCTTCTATTTCCTTCTTCTTCTTTCTCGTTTCTCATTCTCTCTCTGTTATCTTTAACTATCTCTTTTAATTTATTCACCCTTCTTTGTTCTCATTATCTTCAAACTCTTTCTCGTTTCATCTTTCTGCTTATACCTCTCTCTCTTTCATTTTCTCTCTCACTTTCCTTTGTTTTTTCTCTATATACTTTCTTTATTCTCCTCTTCTTTCTCCGTATTTACTTTTTACTCTCTCCATCTTCAAACTCATCGTCATACTTTGTCTGCCTGCCTGCATGGCTACCTGTATCTCTCTCTCTCTCTCTCTCTCTCTCTCTCTCTCTCAGAATGCACATGCGCGTGGAGGCATCTTTCCCTGTCCTCTCTCTTTTTTTCTTTTATTGTCTTTTCCTTCCTATTCCCCCACCTCCTAATCTTCGCTAGCCTCAACTTCATTCTTATTACTTTCCACTCTTCTTATACCTCCCTCTTTTTTATTTTTTTGCATTCTTTACTTTGTTTTTTCTCTCTATTCTTTCTTGTCTCTCTTTATTGCTTTATTCTTTTTTTTTCTTCTTTACTTTTTTCTCACTCGATTTTCAAATCTATCCCTATACTCTCTCCCATCTCTCTCTCTCTTTCTCTCTCTCTCTCTCTCTCTAAGAAAAAAAAAAGCAAAAAAAAACGTCGTTTTACTCAAACACAGAATCCTTCTGCAAAGGTCGATCCCGTTTTCCATTGATATCATTACAATCACTATTGAGGAATTATTAGCCTGATATTAAACTGAATCGAGCGTTTCAATGAGAAGAGAATATGGCGGCGTTCGAGTGGGACCGTGGCTTATGCATATTGTTGATAACAGCCACGCTGTTGAAGTAACAACTAAAATCACGAAGCGGCCCATAATTGAAAAGAAGATTATGAAGACAACGACGCACCGCCATTCGCGCTGTTCATCTTGCCGGCGCTAATGGGAAAACTAAAGGACACTGGAGGTTGGGACGGGGTTGGATTTTCTTTTTCTTTTCATTTGTTTTGGGTTTTTTTATTATTATATTTTCATTTTTTGTAGGTGGGGCAGTTATCGCTCGAGATTTTAGATTTTTGATGATGTGGGAGATAGGTAGAAATGAATGTGTTCTATGTCGCTATCTATTCTTCTCTCTCCCCACCTCTCTCTCTCTCTCTCTCTCACACACACACACACACACACACACACACATATCTTCCCTCACCATTCAGCCCTTATCGAGAGGATGGTCTCTGGCAGCTAGGACCGGTAACTCTGACTATTTCAGCGTCTCACTGCATGTGTGTATATGTCTTGTGTACATGTTGTGTGTATGCAATGTAAATATTTTGTAAATGGATTCAAGATTATCGATGAATATGAAGGATAGAGACAGCCATTTTGAAATTCCAAAGAAAAACTTAGTTTTTAATTTTTCTTCCTTTTTTTAGGGCATATCTTTGCGCTGATCTCTTTTATTTTATTTATGGTGGTTGTTGCATTTATCGGCAGGGTTCATTATTTATTTTCTTCGTTATATTTTACATATGAATGAAAAGGTCATAAGATTTGCGGAAATGAGCGGTTCAAAAAAAAGTATTAAGAAATAGAAAGGAAAAGCATAAAAGTAAAAGGAATGGAAGAAAGAAAGAAAGAAAGAAAGAAAGAAAGAAAGAAAGAAAGAAAGAAAATGAAATAAGTTTCGTAAAGAAAGAAAAAGATTATTTAAAAAAGGTAAAAGAAAGAAAGAAAGATTTAAGAGAGGAAGGAAAGGTAAAAAAGAAAAATGAATTGAAAGAAAGAAAGAAATAAGATTCTTAAAGAAAGAAAATTGTTATTTAAAAAGGCAAAAAAGAGAAAGAATTAAGATACTAAGGAAAGGCAAAAAGGAAAAAATAGAAAAAAGAAAGAAAAGAAAAGCAGAAAGAAGATTCTTAAAGAAAGAAAAGGCTAATTTAAAAATGTTAAAAGAAAGAATGAAGGAAAGTAAACGAAAAAATGTTAATAAAAGCAAATTTTTAAAGACAGAAAGAGTGAAAGAAAAAATTATCCCAAACAAACGAATGACAAAAGTGAATGAAAAGTGATAAACAGGGAAAAACGAAAGAAATGTAAATGGTCGAACCAAAAAGGTCGAACAAATTAACTCAAAAAAAAAAAAGAAAGAAATTTATGTTCTCGATAGACTAACTGAAAAGATCAGAAGATAGATTAAGAAAGCCAAGATAACTGTCGTTACTTTCTTTGTCTTCCAAATGTGTCTAAAAATGCAGTAAGGGCGTTTTTAATTGCAAAAACCAACAAGAGAAGAATGAAGATAATAAAATACACTAAAAAATGTCATTTTTAACATAAATCACTTATTGAAACATAAAAAGTAAGGAACAAAGAATGAAAAGCGATAATAAATACATAAATAAATAAGCAGAAATATCCAACCAGCGGTTTTCGTTGCAGGTAAAAAAAAAAGTGGGTGGCAAGAAATGATATTGATAGAAATTATTCCAATATATTTTCCCTTTTTTTTTCTTTTTAATCTCCTTCATTATTTTTTCTCCCTCTCTCTCTCTCTCTCTATCTCTCTCTCTCTCTCTCTCTCTCTCTCTCTCTATATATATATATATATATATATATATATATATATATATATATATATATATATATATATATAGATAGATAGATAGATAGATAGATAGATATTCACTGCTTTATTTTTACTGGTGTTGTCGTTTTACTCTCTTTACCTTATTTTTTATCTCCCCCCCTGTCTCTCTTTTCCATTACCTTTCGTTACTCTGTCCCTTCCAGGCATTGAATGACCTGGGAATATGAAAAAGCATCGTTTTTTTTTTTTAAAGCCCTAAGGATGAGTTTCACAGAAATCCTGATAAAGATGTCCCTAACAAACAGCGTGGCATTAAAAGATGGATGAAATATAAAAGGAAAAGAACTGAAATATATTTCAGGGTTAGCACACTGGAGCATTATTAAGTAAATCGAGTGATGAAGGGTCAGGAATGAAGGAACACAGAAAATACAAATTTCAGAATTCCAGTCAAAGACTTAAAGGTAACAACGAGAAAGGACGAACGGCATTTAGCGATTTTCGACAATGTAACTAATCAATCGACATTTTCCCTTCATTTACAAATATTTAAAACAGTTCTATAGAGCGTCGTTCGTTGCTGATCTTAAAGACCCTTGTCAATGACATTGATGCATGATGATTACACAGTCTTGTAATATTCTGCCAAACGAGACTCACATTCAGTTTGTATTTAAACTCACAAGCTGTTATTAAGGAACTTTATCCTCGAGGGTGTCTACAAAACACTAAAGTAATCTCGGAAGTTATTACTAGTAAACTCTAACATGCAAGGTACCCTTCATAGACAAATACAAAGGTAATCTCACAAATCTGATCGGTTCTATAAGGTCAAATTGGCAGCTGATTTTAAAAATGACCACCAATTTGTTGTTAACTGGGGCAATCTTGTTAATTTTAACGCCTATAAAACGAAACTGTTCTCTATTAATCATCTAAAAAATACTTTCTGCCTTCCACCGGCATGGTTGATGCTTCTCGGGCTAACGTTTTCCGCTGACACGAACGGGAAAGATTATATTAAGTCACTTGCTAGGTCTGCGGTTAGTAAAATTGGTTCACTATGTCGCGCAAGACAATTTTTCTCTCCAGAATCTATCTTACATATTTATTAATCTACCGTTCGCCCATACCTTGAATATTTTCTGCTACATATGATCTGGTGTTCTTGATATATATTTAGAGATTCTTGATCAAATCCAAAGAAGAATCAGCAATGTCATTGGTGCTGACCTGTCTGTTATTTCCCTACTTGGCACATAGAACTAGAACAATTTACCCCGGTGCACGAAATAAAGAGTTCGGTTCGAAATTCCAATCACTTGAAGAAGGCTGGAGCGAACAACGGCCGAAACGTTGTGAATATGGCAATGAAGATGAGGATAATACTCCGAATAATGTAAATAATGCAAGTAATCTTAAAACCTCATCTCAGAGATATAGTCATATATTTTCTGATGTTACTAACAAACGCCGATTGTTTCTTTCCAAGCATTACTGTCTGCTAGTGTTTATAGACGTATGCTGAGACACATTTGTGTTTCTACAATGCCAACAGTTATACCCTGACAATGCTGACCTGACTTTGGTTAAAATGTCAGGGAGAGTGAATAATCTGGTGTGATAGTTAACTAATACCATTTATATTTATATATTTATATAAAAAATTATACCAGTCTGTCTACTTATGATTATTTTTTATAGCTGGCCACTCGATTCAAGGATACCCGTCTACTAGGGCGGCTAACCAATCCCTCTTGCAGTCTCTTACTCAGGCGCATTTGTGTTTATTCAACACCCACAGAGCCCACCTGTGGTTTATACTACAACTATGTTGAGCAGACCTTAGTTACAGTTTCTGGGAAAGAGCGTGTTATCTAGCGTGATCAACAATTTGAAGAAGTTCAAGCACGCTCAAGCCTTCGGCCACGATGACTTGTGACTTCTTGCTAATACAACTATCGACTGCACCCAATGACTCCGTCTATCCAATTTCACACATAAGGTCACTTTCAGGCACTTTCAAAAGGTGCCGCATGCTGGGATCGAGACCTCCATTCCGATAACATCAGGAAGTCTCCTTCTTGACAAATTGACCATGATGAAAATTTGAACCCGAATTTCATGGTCATAATGCGAACATTCTAACGATTCGGTCACCTGGCGCCATGATTAAACAAAAGAGAAGCTTTTTTATTATTATTCAAGTGTCAAATTGCCGCGATGAAAATTGGAGAGAACTATCTTATGATTAAAGTCCAATCCAACTTAAGAGCAACTATGTTTGTCATTGAGTAGGCCTAGATTTATTTGGAACAGGATCGCATGGAGCACCTACCTAAGAATTAATTCAGTGACTCAGTAATAATGACCAACCAGATGAGCTAGCTGTTATGAAGGTAACCATAGTAGTCTCCCCTTCATCTGTGTGCCGAGTTCCTTAAGGAAATAGGCGACCATAGCTCTCCACAACTTCCTATCTTTTGTATCTCTCAATAAATTTTGTCTTTTCAACATCTCTCTCAAATTCTGCTCAGCCAAGGTCTCCAGATAGGTTATGCGGTGTTTTCCTTTGTCCCTCTTGCATTTGATCTGTCCTGTGAGTATCAAATTTTCCAAGCACTCTTTCTTCATTGTGACCTAGAAATTTTAACTCTTTCTTCCTGATTTTAGGCATAAGTGTCCTTTTTGTTGCCATTGTCTCTAGAACTTCGTCGTTGCTCACATGTTTAGTCCATGGTATTCTCAGCATCCTTCTAGAGTCTCTTGTTCTTGATTGATTGATTAATCTCTTTTTTACGGTTTATCAACCCTTTACAGGTTATTTAAAACCAGAACATATTTTTATATTGTTAGAATTTTTTTTTAGATAATAATGATTTAGTGATCTCCAAGTCTTACTAATTAACCTATATCTGGGGGGGGAGAAGTGAATTCATGCCTTTCCCAAGGGGATTTGTGCGTCAGTGAATATAACGAACCCAAGTGGAATTGGAACTCGGCTCTCCGATTAACAATTCCGGGCTGTTATACACCCGAACACCCAAGCTTACAGCACCTAGTACTTCCATCAAAGTACTGATCAGGCTCGACGTTGCTTAACTTCGATGACCGTACGTAAATCGGTGTTTTAACATGATATGGCCGTAAACCTCAAATCTCTTCTTCATATCTGAGGAGATTGTCCATCGAAATAACGGACTATAAAAGAAATGGCCGAACCTCACTTTTTTTTTCTTTTTTTGTTTTATCATTTCACCTCAAGCAAGGCGGTAATGCCACTAAGACACAGGGTGGGGGTTACGGGGAGTGAAAGTGAAAGTGAAAGAGAAAGAGAAGACTGAAAATAAGGAGGATTGAAGAAAGGAGAAAAGATTAACAGGGTTCAAGAAGACAGATGATGAAGATTGATGGTGCATTTAAATTTTTGAAGATTGTAATTATCAAGGAAGCATGTAAACGGAAATGAGTTCCACATGTAGGAAGTGCAAAAAAATAAACTGTTGCGGTAGAAGATGCGGTTGCATTTAACTTTTTCAACAGTAAAAGGGTGGGACCTAAATGCCAATCTAGCAGCATGTTAAAATTCATGTATTCGGGCCCCAGGAAAAAGAGTCATCAGAGCAGTTGCTTTGAAATATTTGTAGAAAAGACAAAGGGAAGCCACTTCATGTTGGTGAGAAAGTGACGGAATTCGAGATGCCTGGTTAGGATCTATTATATTACAGATCCTTTGTACATTATTTACATTATTCGGACTATTGTTCTCATCTTTGGAAAATTCGTAAACTTAAGGAATCAGCACATATGCTAGGCCGCAAAAATCTCCTGAGCCGACCAAGCATAGAAATGAATACAATATGGGAATCAGTAATAAGGAATACCAGAGAAAAGCGATAATAAGAACAAAAATTGCAATATGAACTCTGGTAAAAAATAAGGAATGATAACAGCAAAAATTGCAATAAATAAAGAAGAGCGAAATAAAGGGTTCAGTTCGAAATTCCAACCACCTGAAGAAGGCTGGAGCGTAAAAACGTTGTAATAAATATGGCGACAAAGATGAGGACAATAGTTCGAATAATGTAAATAGTGTACATAATACTTCATCTCTGAAATATAGACAGAACCTTTATATTTTGTCAAGAATATCTGGATGTACAGAAGGCGCACCAGACCAGATATGGCAACAATATTCATGGCACGGACGAATGATAGATTTGTAAATGTGTAAGATGGATTCTGCCGAGAAAAATTTTCTGTCACGACACAATGACCCAACTTTCATTGTAATAGATGCAGCTATTGATTCGATGTAGTCTCTCCACTCCAAATCAGTGGAAAACGTGAGGCCAAGAAGACGTACTGTGTTTCTCTCCTGGGGTCTTATTTCAGCCATGCTGATGATAGGCAGGAAAGGTTCTCTGTAGCAGTTAAATGAAAGCAATTGTTTTGCAAACGTTAAAATTTACAAGCCATTTATTGCCCCACTGATTGGAGGTCTTTTTCCAATGCAGCTGCCAGGTTTAATTTGTCAGATATTGTCTACTGAGACACAGAAGTAAATTAGACAATCATTAGATTGCACTGAATAAACCTTCACTACGAGTTTTAAAGGCTGTCTTAATTGCAGCTGTGGTTTGTTATAAATAAAATAAATCCCCTTAGAAAAATATAGTGAATTATCAGTCATTGTAAAATATAAAATAATATTTTTATCTGTAAAATATTAGAATAACTGAACTGCTCTGTTCTGTTTTATCGATTCTTCATATAAATTAAATCTTCTTTTACATGAAAAAATTAATGTCTGAATTTCTGGAATATGAAAAGTTACCATTATTTGCATTCCAACTATTGTTCTCATCTTTGTTGTTGTTAAAATGTTTCGCCTTCCTCAGGTCTATATCGATTTAGGTAACCTACAGGGAAGTCTTAACTGAACACTTTATTTAATCTATGCGGTAGACTGTTCTTGCTCCATTGTTCCAGTTCTATTCATGATACTGTCTGGTTCTTAGTTTGTTCAGTTATTGCTTGTCCGTTTCCATTGCGTACAAATGCACACTTCCCGACCCAGGGATTGAACTCACAATCACTCTCACCAAATTCACAAACCAACGCTTTAATCCACTAGGCCATTTTCCCGTAGGTGCAAGAACTGAACAGTGTTAAATAAAAAATAAACTGAAACGAGACATGGCCAGTCGAAGGAGAACAGTCTGCCACCGTAGATTAAATAAAGGGTTAACTTTGAAATTCGCTATAGGTTACCCAGATCGATCTACACCTGAGGATTTCTCTTATAACAAACATAATTTTTTAATTTTTTTAAATATTGAAAAAAAAGTTTAAAAACAAAAATGGTTAAATTTTTTAAATGCAGATGTCACTGATGTTAGGACATTTCGAAAAATTTACATTTGTAAATAACAGTTAAGACCAATAAACCTGTAAAAGTCGGGGATCAATTTGGCACTATAACGATTTTATAAATAGGACTCCCTTCTAAATAGATAGCTAATCAATATTTTTCTTCTTTGACAAATGTCGCGGCTTAAAGACTGCTAATCTTCCTAGATAAAAAATCCCTTTTTTTTTTTATTTATGAAAGGAGGAGTCTATTTAAATAGTGCCAAAAAAGTTTTTTTTGTTTTGTTTTTTTGTTTTTTTTTTAATTACAAGGAAGATCGCTTACCTGGTCTGCCAAGGTGATTATTCCAGGTACCTTGAAAGATAGGGTTGTTCTTTTGTACTATATTTTCATTACTTTCTTTGTTCTTGATCGAACTGGACGAATGAGATTGAGGCTATTAAAGTTGTGTTGCCAATTCCCTAAAATAAAAACGCAGGACAAGTAACTCCTTTAAAAAAAAGTTAAGGATCGATTTGGGACTGTCACTATATTATGAACAAGACCCCTAAATTCTAAAAATTAAAAACATTGTTTTATATTCTAACAAATGCCGTGGATAGAAGAAAATAAAAAATGCTAATCTGCAAAAATTATCAAAACAAAATCCCTATTTTTTTTTACAAGTAAACCAGTTGACCTCATTCTTCTTCTAGATACCGTGACACTTCAGAAAGTAGGCGATCATGGCTCTCCATAACTTCGTATCCTTTATGTTCTGCCATCCAAGATTTTTCGATATGTTACTCGCTGTTTTCCACTGCTCTACTCGGCTACAATATGCCTTGCAAGTGTCAGATTTACTAACCCTTCTTTCCTCAGTAGGTATCCTAGAAATTTCAACAGTTTAATCTCAGTTGTGCCGCGAAATCCCTGATGAAAGAAATGGTAAAAGGTTGTATACCACAATCAGGCGTCGGTCCAGAATAACCGGTAACTGAAGCCCGAATTTTATTTAGCGGCATTCATTCCTATAATATAGAAGGATTCTTGTTGGTGAAGCCAAATCAAATGCTGAAGAGTGGCAATTCGATCCCATGATCGACAGAAATACCTTCAGCGCCATTCCCAAATGTCTGGACGTAGGTGGTCGGAAACTGCCAATCATTGTCTCTGGAAGAAGACCGGTATCTAGAACTATGAGGATACTTGTCACCGGAATGTAGGTCGACAGCCCAGCGGCGTGAAAACACTTTCACCACAGAAAAGGAAGCTATTGTAGTTTCGCCTACCACTTCTAACTGAAGAAATTGGTTAGACATTGAGACAAACCACTGTCCCTGCTTGCCTGTAACTTCTCCATCGCTAAAAAAAATAGCTGTCTCAGAGGAGTCTGAGGAAGAGTGCCAGGTGATGTGAATGTGTGAAACCCCGTTACAGAATTGTAGAAAAATGCCATAGATTTGTTATATTACTTAAACTCAAAATTAACTTATTTTTGTGCAATTTTTCGGCTCTAATTTGAATTTCCACACTCGCATATATTGACCAATCAGCGATATTAATTGTAAGCGCGCTGAGATCTTTGAAATTTTCAAACAATGTTTATCGTCTGCAACGAAATTTGTAGGATCACTTCAGAAAATGATCAACAATATTTTTCCTCCTTTAAATAAATATTTAAAAATTGGGAAAATATTTATTAACCAATAAACTCTGAGTTTAGTAAAAATCTATCTTTTACATTTCTGGAGCCTTTTTAATTCATATAAACATTCGTGATGTTAGTTATTCAGTTTTCAGTAAATCTTTGATCAGGGTCGGTTTTTCGTTATTCTGAATTCTCAAAAATCTTTCATATAATTTATACGCAACATTTCGCATACTTATTTGAGTATACTTTATTAAAAAAAAAAAGCTTAGCGATGTTAAATTAAGCACATTTAAATCATACGAACCTAGTTATTGCCAACACGAATTTTAACAATGGTATTAACACGGATTTCTATGCCTGCTGACATGCTACTACTAGAAAATTATACGCATTCATAAAACAACGTAAACACGTGACACTCTCCTTGACGCAATTGATTAGGTTGCATTGTAAAAAAGACAATCAAAAATATTTTTTGTGAAGTTGTTTAACAAAGTATCTTTGTAATTCATTTCTTTCAATTTGAAGGAAAACAAAAACTCAATAATAAAAATTTATTTAAATTTGTAGAGCCATGTTTGAAGATTTTTTTTTTTTTTGGCGGAAGTTAAAATAGAAATTACTACGACAAGCCACGCGTATTTCGATTGGTGAAAATATATGTCATAACAGAAAGATCCATTTCTTTTAAGTTGGTTCTCGAATAAAAAAGAAAGTGGGAGAATGTCCCCTTTTGACCTAAAAGACACCAAAAATGGTGAGGAATTTCTTCAAAGAGGCGACCCACCTATGTAAACAGAAGGGCTGGTTTATCTCGCCAGTTCGACAATTTTACTATCACGGAAAAGATCAAAGAACTGACCCTGACTCCCGACGATCAGTCTTCATTCAACCTTATATACTGTAGATGTCAGGACTTCGAATTGCTTGTGATTTTACTGTTGTTCAGCATTCTTGCAGAACGGCAAATAATCTCAAGAACCAAACTTGTGAGATGCAATACGTTGTTTCATTCTATCAAAAAAACAGTAACTTCACTTCTTTGAGGAGACCCTTGTACTCATTACGAGCATAGACAAAGAGACGTTTGTTGCAATCAGACGTGTCGCTCTAGTACAGCCGGAGGAAGTGATTCTTGTGGCCTATAGAGCGGCCAAGCATGCAGGCGAGAACCAAGGAAACGAACACGGTTTAACTTTCTGGAATGAAAGCATCGATGCTGGCTTTCACACAGGAGGAGACTTCAGAGGCGCATTTTTTGAGCGGGATGATTAAAATCTTCGCTCCAAGGGACGTCCCAAAGAAAATGAAGGAACGATTCCCAATCCGCTCGTTGATAACAGAAAGTAATTCTATTGGTAAGAGGTTCTTGACTGATTGGGTAGCGGAAAGAAATATTTACAGACATTACCACATGATCAGAGTTGCCAAGAGTGTCGAGTTGCCTTGTACGACAGGGGACAGGGGTTAAAAAAAGAGATCTAGACGAGAAGCGTGTCCATCAGGATCATTAAGTAAATGCCGGAAGTAGTCCACCACTTGCACGAAAGATTAAGAAGTTCCGGGTTTGGATGCCAGCGAGGTCAACGACAGAGTGTTTATGCTACATGGCATGGTGGGCATTAACGTCACCGAACGCAAATATATTTACAAATGGCTGTTGGGAGATGACCTTGTCTATATTATTAGAAATGCTGTCTAGCAAGAAACAACAATGAGAGGAAGGGGAATCGTAGAGAAAGAAGAGATAGCTGACTGAGTTTAATAGAGAGAGAGGCGGAAACACATGTAAGAATGATTTGAAGATTCAAGAGAGTGTTCCCTAGCCAGCGGGAGATATTCGCAGACATAAACTCTCAGGCCATGTACGTGAACATTAGAGTCCCTCCTAAGGAGAGGAAGATAGCCAAGAATCAAGACATCAGAGGAGAGGATTGAAGAGTTAAGATTACTTTCGCAGAGAGCTAGGATGACTGGAGGCTTTTCGAAAGGAATGATTCCACACTGCAGAGCTTGATACGAATGCCAGGAATGAAAGGCTAAGGGGTTTAGGGGTTTTTGTTTTTTGTTTTTTTAGCTGGTTAATTTTATATCTTTGGTTTCTTAGAGTCATGATGTGTTATTTTGTTAAGTAAAAGTCTGGGGTAGTAGTAGCAGTCGTTCGTCTAATGTAATATGGTGACTGCAACATAGTGTAACCTCGGAGTTGCCCACCGGAGGTACTTGCAGGGACACCCTTCCATGCGCGACATGGCACCGCAGGAACCCCGAAATTATGCAAATGTTGATCAAAGCAGCCTCTCAAGACGCTACGCAAGTGTACGGGCTTCTAACTACAAGTCGAAAGCAGCAACCAGAAAACTACCCACCCGATACCCTCGGTATGAAAAAACGTTGCCACCATTTACACATATTACAAAACATTCATGACAGCACTACTATTTAAGGTTTGAGAAAAAGAAGGAAAAGAACCGGGAACACCTTCCTAAAAAGGAAACAAGTGATGAACTTCTACATCTGTTCCAGAGAAGGCGGAGGAATATGGACCGGAAAACCTATCTAGTCATAAAAAAGAAAAAATACTTACTAAGTTTTAACTTAGTTAAAGTCAAAATGTCTATTAGAAATTTAACAAAGAATTAAAATTTGCAAAGACCTACTCATTCAATTTACTACTCAGGGGATAAACTCCAATTAAAATGTAATATTGAGAATAATAAATTAAAAATTACTATGCAAGCACTTTATACAGATGTACCAGCATGCACGTAAGTATATATATATATATATATATATATATATATATATATATATATATATATATATATATGGGGGGTGCACAAATACACACACATACATACGTGTATACGTGCTGAGGCAAGTATTAAGAGAAAATTAAAACAATGAAAGAAGAAAACAGAATAAAATTCGGAAAATGGATGACAGAAATGTGAAACAGGCAAAAAACAATCAACAAAAACAAGAAAATTCCACAAAATATCAATCAGAAGTTTTCATTTCAACGATTACAATTACATCAAGACTGACGAAGTCAACTCGTGGGTTTTTGAATGAATATTAAATAAAGAGAGATTTGGTGACGCCAACTTTGTGTGTGGGTACAGTTAACATTTTTATTTTTTCTTTGGTTTGATTTAATTCATAAATTTCCCCTGGACTGAACTAATATTGTTTTGAATGTTTAATTGTAATATATTTATATTTTACGTATTTAAATAAATGATTTTTATTATTATAAATGTTTAGCGTTAATAGTACTACTTTATTCTCTCTGTCTCTGTCGACAAAATGGCGGCTCGTCCTAAGTTTTGATGTTCATTTCAAAACAAAAACTTCAATTCAGCTGTCTTACCTAAAACAAATATTTTTCTTATCCGATATTTATTTCACAACAAAGTAATTCATATTTCTCTTCAGATATTTCTTTTGATAAAACTGACTTTTATTTGTGTGTGTGTAAAAATGTTTTTTCTGTTGAAGAATTTCTTTCTTTATCCGATTTGGATGAAGAATTTTACTTATTAAAAATAATCAGAGTTATTACAACTAGCTACATATTTTGATTTAAACATTAATGTAAATATGAAAAAAATGCAGAAGTAACATTAGACCTACTTTAGTAGTATTAATAGCAATGACATGATTATTGGATATATTTATATATGTAAAGAGCTAAGCATAGATTATTAGTGATTGAACCTGAGATTCAATCACAACATTGAATACCATTTGTACGGGGTAAGCATTTGTAGTGGTTATTTAAGATTAGGAATTTATGATGCAATACTAATCACCAGATATTGATAGTTTATGAATAGATAAGCTTTTTAATTGTGCAAGTTGAGAAAAGTGTTCAATGTAGACCGATACATAGACGAGGCTAGATCAGTGTCAGACATCCTAGCCCTTTTCCCCCACTGAGTTAGATCCAGGTTTCGTCCGGCAATTTTGTGAATCAGTTTATAGTAAAGAGTTTGTATTAAGAATAAATTAAAAAGGACATGTTCATTATGGAAGCAGAATGTTGAAATATTTCGGTCTTGTTGCAAGCACACTTAAAACCTACATTCGGGTGTGGGACTAAATACTAAATATTAAAGATATTTCCATGTGAATAACCCTTTCTGAAGAAATGAAACGTAATGTTTTGAATGGAGCACAGAAGAACAAGAAAAGCGCTGCAGAAGAGAAAAAGAAAATAAGAAAACATCCAAAATTAACATCGTGGCTCAACACAGATGCACCGACTTAGACGATTCCTTCAAATATAGCATCCACTTCTGCCAGTCACTAATATCGTTCCTTCAAATACAGCATCCACATCTACATTGATTCCTGTCACCAATCATCCAGTTTCAGCAGATATATCACCATTGCCTGTTCCTGCTGCTGCCAGTGACATTTTACAAAAGGAAATATCCAAATCTGTAACAGTAAAGGAGTTTGCTGTTCAAGAGACAGTTCTGGTACTATGGAACATTAATGATGCTAACACAATAGATTGCTGGATTCGTAGTGGGCCCTCATCATGTCAAAATCATGATAGCAACCTTTCAAACTCACGCAGAATGTATAAAACAGCTGAAGTAGAGAATATGAAGGCAAGGTATTTATCGATGTGATCAAACGTGAACTGTGGAATTGTGAGTGTGTAAAACGTGAATGGCTTTGTCTATTCACCATCCCAAAGTCATTTGTACGGCTTTGTGTATCACCTATTGTCCAAGAAAGAATCTCCCTTTGCTACAGCGGAGTTCAATGACTGGATTTGGTTTGGTTTGTTTTGTTTTACGGCATATCAGCCTCAACGGGTTATTTAATATTTTTACAATATTGTTATTGCTGGTAATGTTTTTCTTCAAAAATCTATTTCTGGGAATATTTTTCCTTGAAGAAATCTAGAGCTGGTCATATTTTTCTTAAAGAATGTTTAGCTGTTTGTATTGCTGGTATTTTTTTCAAAAGTATTGATGATGATAATTTTTCCTTTAAAAATTATTGCTGGTAATAATTTTTTTATTACAAAGTATTTCTGGAATTAAAACCTATTTTTACCCAAGTTTAGGTGTTAACTATTTGCCCATAGCTGGAACCCTAACAGGTGCTACCACACCGGGTCAGGGTGGACCTGAGAACACCAGCAATTAAAAGGTGGTTCTATGCTCCACAAAACCTTGCTGCTGGACGTAGTTTATCGTCATACCCAGGACGAGCTATTAGATAAGAAAGACTGAATTAGTTCAAAAATTCTTCCGGAGACATCATAACTTTTCAACTTGTGAAGAAGACCGGTATGCCAAACCTGATCCGAGGCCTTGCTGATGGATGTAGTTTATCGTCTTACTCAGGACGCGGATATAGTTTATAATCATCTCCAGGACGCTCAATGACTGGAAACACAGCAATGTTATTGTAGAATATAAAAATGGAGAACATTGAAAGTTCATAACAGCACATTTGATAAGGCATAAAGAAACTGGAAGTGTAGATTCTTTATTACTTGAACAATATCACTCAGAGCAGGAATCTTCGTATAAACTGTTGACACATGTGGTTTCTGAAAATTCGCTTTCTTGCCTCCCGAGGCTCGTCATTTCGTGAAGAAAATCAGATTATTGGGTCAGAAAAAAATGGCGAATATTTAGGTATACTAAAGCTGCTGAATGAATTCGACCCTTTCTTGGAAGAACATCTCAAAATGTATGGAAATCCTGAAAAAGAGAATCTGTTATATTTATCTGCAAATATTTGTGAGGATTTTATTGAATTAATGGGACAAAAGGATCTTTGTACTATTCTTCAAGAAGTAAAAGAGTCAAAGTATTATTCAATAAGTGTAGATCCCACTCCAGACATCTCACACACATATCAACTGATATTTACTGTCCGATGCATTAAAGGCTGTGAAGCTGTGGAACGTTTCTTAATGCTCATCCCCATCTTTTCTCATGGAGCAAAGGATGTAAACAGCTATTGTTGTGGATTTTCTTAATGAGAACACAATTCCACTATCAAACTGCCGTGGTCAGTCATACAGTAATGGCTCAAATATGTCCGGACGATATACTGGACTGCATGCAGGGATGGATCAACTCAATTAGTTTGTCATTTATCTCCCCTGTGACGGACGCAGCCTTCGAAAACGAAGTGTACGTTTGCTGGATTAGAAGTAAAGGTACTTCTAAATAAAAGCGAAAAGTTCAAGGCGGAAATTTTCCTTCCTATTCTGGATACTTGAAGTGACAAAACGTGCAGAAGCTTATTCACAGATTGGAAATCTGTTTTCTTTCTTCAGTGAATTGAAAACCATTAAAAACAAAAAGTGTGAACAACTGGCTAATATGAATCACAAAGATCTGAATTATAATGATCTTTTAAATTAATGTGAGCATTTCAAGCACTACGTAGCTCTTGATAAAATTGTGAGACTCTCCCTGCACTGTACAGAAAAATAATTTTGATAATTTGCAATTTGTTTTCTTGAGTGTTAAAATTGCACTCAGAATGTTCATGTGCATAATGGTGACCAACTGTTCAGGAGAACTTTTTTTTTCAAGACTGAAACTTATAAAAAAATCTGCTTCGTAGCACTTTGGAGCAGTATCGTTTGAACTGGCTTTCACTCTATTTACAGTATTCGGACTATTGTCGTCGTCTTTGTCGCCATATTTATTACAACGTTTCGGCCGCTCCGGCCTTCCTCAGGTGGTTGGAATGTCAAACTGAACTCTTTATTTCTAGTTCAACGTGCCATGTTTTAATGGATGTCAGTTGTCAGTTATCTCCTGTTAATTCCCCTCTCCACGTTCTCCACTGCCTTAACTGGGTATTGAACTCACTGTTTGGGCCCTGTCACTGGATCTAACTTACGACTTTATCCACTGTGCCATGTATCATTGAGCCGAAACGTTGTGATAAATATGGCGACAAACATGAGGACAATAGTCCGAATAATATAAATAGTGTACATAATACCTCATCTCAGAAATATAGACAGATACTGGCTTTCACTCATGTGCAGGAAAAATGAGTTGGCGCTAATAGAATGAAACGAGGGGTCTGACTGAGCCAGTTATCGTAGAAATCGGCTTCGGAGGTGTTTGCTCACTGAACTAGATATGTATATATACTAAAAAGAAACCAGCAATTCCCAACTGAAGTTATTGTGAATTAATCTTAACTTCTGACCGGTAAACTTTTCTTCTTTTTTTTTCCTTTTTAGCCCACTGACCAAATCACCCAAAGTAAAATCAAATCTCTTCTGTTTACTATAAAGAAACTTAACTGATCTTCTTGTCGTTCTCTTTACTTCATTTTCTTATACCACGTGACAAAATGGAGGCTCGTCCTAACTAAAACCAAAATTGTTTTAATAATTTCCCGATCGTTTTGCCTTATTTAATTTGTTTCCAGTAAATCAAATAACTTAATGAAAATTGCTATTTTAAAACTTGCTATTGTAACCTTGATTAATAATGATGTCATTTTCTATTGAAGAGTGTTTGTCTTTACACAATCGGAGCGAAGTATTTGAATCTTAAAAAAAAATAAATTATTACAACTTGTTACATATTTTAATTTAAATACAGTTTAGCCATGGAAAAAGCGAAAATAAAGATATTAATTAGAAATATTAGTTGAAGAAATTTTACATTCATATATGACTTCGAAGGAGAATTTCCTAAAAAATAATTGATCTTTACAATTAGTATTTTAAAAACGAGAAAGACGAGAATTTAAAAAAGATTAAAAATTGAACGAGGAAAATTAGAATTAGAAAGATTAACAAATTAAAACAGCAATAGAGAATTTTCAAAATTCCAATTCACTTTTTTTTCTGATTTTGATGCATACGTGCGAGATTGACAAAAAAAAAAAAAAAAAAAGACGACGCACGTTGACGTCAGTGGCGGTGGCGGCGGCGGAAGAGACTGACTTCGAGACGCCGAAGGTTTGTATTTCGACCCCCGAGAGCGAAACGACGTTGCCGCTTCTGCTGCTTGTAGTCATCTGGCAATCAACGACTGCTCGTGGTCGTAACGGAAGCGACCCCGCAGTCTGCAAGCGGGAAACGAAGAAGAAGAAGAAGAAAAAGAAGAAAAATCTTACTTCCATCCTGCGACGTCCCCGCGTGAGAAAGGCAAATCAAAAGAATGATGCGGGGGACGGTGAGATGCCTCTCGACTATCGAGTGAGAAGACATGGCATTTCCTGCCTCTCGACCGGACGGGGCCCCGAGACAAGGGATCTCGAGGCCGCAATGTGCGTTCGAAGTGTCGATGTTCACCGAGTCCTGCAATTCGCATCAGTTCTCGCGGCTGGCCGCGCTCTTCATCGACGGACGAGCCGAGTGATACCCTGTCCAAGGTTTTTTTTTTTTTTTTTTTTTTTTTTTGGAGGGGGGGGGTCTGATTTGTTTTCGCGACCGGTTTTAAAAAATGGTTATATAAGACTGGTTCCTAAATTTTCAGGAAAAATCCGGATATAAATATTTTCCACAATTTGAAAATGTAGCAGAAATTTTAAACGGCAATTCTGGCCAACTTAACTACATCTCATATTGATAGGTAGGGCAGCTGAAATATATTCAGCTCTTAATATTGAAGATGCACCAATTTATGATACAACTAAAGCCCCCGATTTTTTAAATGCTTACGAAGTGGTACCAGAGGCATATTGACAAAAGTTTTAAAAGTATAAAAATTTGATAATCAAACTTTTGTGGAATTTTCAAGAGATGAGGAAGATCTTTTTGATCAGTGGTTAAGAGCTAAGAAAATTGACGGTGGTATTAATAAATTGCGCCAATTAATTCTTATAGAGGATTTTAAACAATGCATGACCCGTGCTTTATTAACGCACCTTGGAGACAAGGATATTAAAAATACAGTGTAACCCGGATATAAGAGAGTTGTCGGGACCGGAGAAGTCTCTTATGTCCGGGTTTGGTCTATTTTGTTTACATTAATACAGGCTCTAATTTGGGACCAGAGAAAATCTCTCTTATATCCGGATTACTCTGTATAAATGAGGCAGCAATCCTCTTTGATTCTTATACTGTAAAACATCAAAAGAATTTTCATATAATCGGTAATTATAGACATATTGAAAATTATGAAAATAAATCAGTAGACCAGTCGCGTTTCTTATCAAATCTCTCTGTGGCATTCTAAATCTGCTACAGTATGTCAAATCGAGTTGGGAACCGTGGCATTGCACTCAATTTGAAATGATAAATAAAGACACATAATATTTTTTCCAAATCATTACGATTTTTTACGAAACAAGTTTAAAGATTAAGTAAAGGTTCAAAATCATAGCGTTGGGATTTCATTCCGGTGATCAGTGAAAACCTTATAGCACAGCTTTATAAAATTTATAATTTACAGAAGCTTCAGGACACATGGCACAGTGGATAAATGGTGTGAGTTCAATACCCTGTTAAGGCAGTGGAGAACTTTCAGAGGGAAATTAACAGGAGATAATTAATAACTGACATCCATTAGACATGGAACATGGAACTAGAACAGTCTACCCCAGTGAGCGAAATAAAGGGTCCAGTTCGACATTCCAACCTCCTGAAGAAGGCCGGAGCGTACAACGGCCGAAACGTTGTAATAAATATGGCGTCAAAGATGAGGGCAATAGTCCGAATAATGTAAATAGTTTACTGAAGCTTTACAAACAGTTTATGGACAAGATGAATGGTACAAGAACATTATTACAAAAACATTGTGCCATCAAATAAGACCCTCATTTACTTCAAAGGGAAGTTATACTGAACAATTTAGCTATATTATGATGTAATATGATATACAGTGCAGTAGTTTTAGTGAGATTTTTCTATTAACAATGCAAATTTAAAACATTTTTGCCCAGTTCTATTATGGTGTTATATACATTTTTATCTATTTTTTGTTTTTATTAATTATGATCTAAAAAATCTTCTTTATTGAGTAGTCATTTTTTTAATCTTTTAGAATTGTTTTTACACAGTTTTTACTTCTCGAATACAGTAAAATTAATTGCATATTTTGATTGTGGTGATTCATAATTAGAAATCTGGTTTTAATATATTTTCCAGTCAATGTATCTAATACAAAAGATATCAACTTTTTGGGATTTATTCTTGAAATAGTAAAAGTCAGTTCGTAAGCAAAAACCTACGGAAATTATGTATTTCTGTACATTTTTTCAGACGATCTTTAAAACTAAATGCTCAGAAATTCGTAAAAGGCATGAATCTAATTTTTGGTGTCAGTACTTATTGCAACATAACCCAGCTTTCACACTGAGTGCAATTTTGATTTTTAAAAAAAAAAGAGGGAAAAAAAATCAACCTGCCCTATTGCTATGGCTAGTCAAAAATAGTCGTTTTTCATAATTCTGCTGAAGCAGAATAAAAAAAAAATGGTGCTTCTTGTAAGAAAAATAATCACATTATTTCTGATTTGAAGCTTAAAAAGAAACATGAAGTTTAAAGCTCTTTTTGTCTCCACGCTTTTGTTACTAAACAAACTAACAAGAAACCTTTTCTCATTTCAAAAATCCTGATAATCAGAATCTTCAACCCAATTCCTTTTCCATGAAAAATTATATGCCCTTCTTGCCGCAGGGATTTGTTTCTATTGATGATACTAGTTGTTTTAAACCTGTTAAAATCTTAAGAGGTACTGGTGTGTTTCAGACCTTATTGTGTTCTACCCTTATTGTGTTCTACCCTTATCAGACACAACTTTCACTGGTATTTCAATATTATTACAAGGTGTTGAGCCAGGTGTCATTAATCTTCTCCTCTATCGGATTTACTTAAAGTCGGACATAATTGCTGGTCCAGTTATTGTAGGTGTTCGCTCTACGCTTCCTAACAAAGTGGTTTCTCTATTATAGGTGGGAAAGTTGTGGTGAGTCCTATTAGACATATTACATTTAAATAATGATTGTGATTCGGAAAATCAAGACATATTCTTGCTAAAACAAAGAAACTGAAAATGATACAAAAAAATAGATAATCTTCCGATAAATTTATTAAACTAAAAATTATGAAAATGGGTTGGAAATTAGAAATATCCAAAGGAAAAATACTGTTCGCTCTAAAAAAAATCTAGAAAAGAAAAAAAGTTTCAAACGAGATCAACTAATCATTGAACAGGGAAAAGATGCTGATCTTAGTCAGATTATGAAAAGAGCTCTTCCGCTTGAAGAATTAGAAAAAGTTAGTGAATGCTTTTATTTTCAAAATGGCGCCCGCTTGAAGAATCTTGAAGAATAGGTCTTCCATCAAATATTAGTTCCTATGATATTATCGCCAATATATATTGAGTATAGCTCATGATACTCCTATGTCGGATCATTTAGGAAATAATAAAACACGTAAAAAATTCTAAACCAATTTTACTTGTGAAAGTTAAAGTAGAATATCTGTCTATATTCCTGAGATGAGGTATTATTATTACAATTATTTAAATTGTTCAAAGTGTTCTCCTCATCTTTATTGCCATGTTCACGACGTTTTGGCCGTTGTACGCTCCGGCCTTCACGTTATTTAGATGGTTATGGAATTTAGAACTGAACCCTTTATTTCGTCAACGGATTTCTTATAGTTGCATTCTACAGGAAATTCTGTAAAAAGATCCTTTCATAGATTATGAGTCCTCTTACTGATCTCTGTAAAAAAAAAACACTAAACACACATGAATAATTATGACGGTGCTTTCAAAAGAATCAAATTTATTCTCATTAGTAAACCAGTTCTTTCATCTCCAAATTTTTCAAACCAATTTAAATTGATTGGTGATGCCAGTGATCTGAGAATTGGTAGTATTTTATTACAGGGGGATGACGAAGTTACTGACAGTTATTTTTACAAAAGAAAAAATAAATAAATATCAACAAAAGTATTGCACTGTTGAAAAAGAATGTTTAGCATTGTTGTCCGCTATTCAACATTTTTCGGGTTTATCTCCGTCTTACCTTTCATCCAATTCTTGTGTACATCGATCGATTTTTTTTTTACAAAACATGGCGAAGAAAAATCAAAGACTCACAAGGTTGTATTCTTGAAGAAGAATAATCCAATTTCATTATTAATCACAATGTTATAGCTTGTGAACTTTCTACAATTTAAAATTGTTTATACCTTCTCGTTTCTTTCGATTTTGACTTAAATTTATATTTTATTCTTTAAAATTGTTCAGAATGTTATAATTTATTCAACGTAATTATTCAAAATATATTTTATTTTTGACCTAGATATCAACCTAGTAGCACGTTTAAACACACGTAGTTTGGGCACCAGGTAAAAAAAAGAAGTCCTCTGAGCAGTTGCCATGAAAATATTTGTAGAAAAGACAGAAGGAAGTCACGTTACGTATGTAAGAAAGAGACTGATGTCGAGATGCCAAAGCAGGATCGATTACATTGCAAATCCTTCTTTGGATTTTGTCAAGCACATCGAGATGAGTAGCAGGAGCACCTGGCCTGATATGACAACAGTATTCAATGCACGGACGAATGGTAGATTTGTAAATCTGCAAGATGGACTATGACAAGACATCCAATTCCTGTATACACTGATCACAACCCTCTGATTTTCCTTCAAAAGATGGCGAACAAAAATATTAAAGTCTCATAAAGTGGATTCTTCAAGAATGCAATTTCTTTATTAATCACATTAAAGGAAAAGACAATGTTATAGCTGATGCACTTTCTACAATTTAAAATGTGTTTAGACCTTCTTGCTCTTGATAAATTTCAGTCAGGAAAATTTCGATTATGATAATGTATTTTATTCTTTGAAATTGTTCAAAATGTCATCGTTTGCATGGGTTTTTTTTAATCAATTTCTGTGGTTCTTTTTTTGGTAAGATAGGCGAGCAGCTGCTTTGCCAGATTCTCTTGAATTTCCTCGAATTTGATTTTTCGAAAGAGGAAAAAGTCGCAAGAGGCGAAATCTGGTTAAATAGGGTGGTTGTCAAACCAAGGAAATGATGTTCTTAGCCAAAAGTTGTCGCATAAACCGCGCTGAATGGACATGTGCATTTTCATGGAAATGCCACAAACCTGATGCATGCAGTTGTGTCCTTTTCCGACGAACAGCATCCCACAAAAGCAGCAACGCGTCACGGTAGTTTACTCTTTGTTTACTGTTTGACTAGGTGCAGCAAACTCATGGCGAACAACGCCCTTGCAGTCGAAGAAAACCGTCAACACTGTCTTCACTGCTTCTAATTGTTCGGGATTTCTACGGTCTGCGGGAGCTTGGGAGTTTTCTACTGCGAAAGTTTCGGGTTCATGGCAATTTATTCTTCGCGTCCTGTATAGCTGTCTAAATTACGCAAAAAAGAAAATAAATCATTTTAACAGATATATTTGCCAAACGTACACAAAAGTAACTTTAAAATACTAGAGTAAATTATTCACTAAAATAATCATTGTCTTCAACCAGGGCCTCCAGACGACTTCGGAATTTGCTGCAACTCTGGACGGTCTCCTTGTTTAAGTTGGTGAATGCTGCCATAATCCTTGCCTTCAGTTCATCTTAGATGTTACAAGAGGTTTTGTTGGTCTCTCGCTCAACTGGGCCCCACACATTATAATCAAGGGGGCTGCAGTCTGGGGAGTTAGGTGGCCAGATGTAAGGGGTGAAGGGATCGCAGAAAGTGTCTGACTGCCATAACTCGATTCTCCTGTTTGTGTGGCATGGTGCAGAGTCCTGTTGCTAGACGATCTTCCAGCAGCCACCGTCTTGATCCAGAACAGCACTAACTTCTCAAGGTACTTGCTGTAGACCTCAGTGTTGATTCTGGGGCCCTCACCAACAAATTCTGGAGTTCTTTTCTAAACAGAACGATCAGAGTGAGTTTTCCGAGCTGCCGTATACCTTCGTAATCACCATTAAACTCATCCAACTTTTTCCGAATCTTCTGCACTGTCTTCAGATTGACGCTCACTCTAAAATATTCGTATAGTACAGCATGTCGTTTTCAAATTTCTGGTGAGGTGAATTGTGTCATGGTCTTCTTTTTCTCAAAGACACTGCCGAATTAACCTTAATATACTGTGCAGTCGATAAAACCAAAAACAAACAATGCGCATGAGCGAAAAAACATAAAATGGCGATTATTTACCCATCACAACCTGTAGATTCGTCATCTGTCATGACCTTTGTTCAAAAAGTTTTCGTCTTCTTGATATAATGAAGGAGACGACCACACTGTACACTTTCCTTCCAAGCACTGCTATAAACAACGTAAGTGAGCGAGAACGTTATTAACTTAGTGCGCATGTGCGATAGATTTCAAGGTCAATCTGTGCCAAGTGACTTTACTATGGGTACTTTAGCTCCGTTACTATAACAACAGTTCCGATACTTTTTGATCAGACCTCGTAGTCTCTTCTCACGTCAAGAACCTCAAACAGAAAGTGGATAACTGAATTTTATTCACGACTAGCAGGATAACCAGTCTTTGTCTGGGTCTTTCATCACTGGGAATTTTTACGGTTCAATTGGAGCAGTTTAAGTTTAAAGTCAACCCGCCCGAAAAATGAATATTAGTAACATTTGTATGCAACTGAAGTACATCTCCAAATGGATGGGGTGGAATTAACAGTTTGAATGGGGACGGCCCTGAAAAGGACCGTTTTTGTGTTCTCACTCTTGTAAGGAAGGAAGGAACTTCTTCCAAACACCATAATAATAATAATAATAATAATAATAATAATAATAAACGATAATTTTTATTTATAATATTATTTTTTTTATAATTCTAATAATCTTTTGCGTTAGATTTCAAATCTAAACTGATTGTACGCTGTTGTTTTACAGACATTAAATTTTGCCTTTGATTTTTGCGCAAAGTGTAAAAAATCAGATTTCGATTTTTCACCTTCAAGATTGTAATTTTTTCTCGACCAAATTTGGACTCAAAACCGGCACTGAAGAATTATCTATCAAACAAAAACAAATTCATCGAAATTGGATGAGAACTGTGGAAACGCATAAACAACATCCGATCACACACATTTTTAGAATTATAGCTATATAGAAGATGAGGATGAACCCAGCCATCAAAAATATACAAATAAATAATTGTGAATGAATTATCTCCAATTGTCGATCCTTGATCCCAGAGAGTAATAACTTTAAAACTCTAGGATGATCCAAGTTTGGCTGCTAATCTCTTCTCTGATCTAGCTCTAACATCTCAGTGAGGAAAGAAACTGGCTAATTACATTCAATGCCTAGAAATCCAAACAAGTTTCATTCCCTCATCACCACCCCTCGAGATGAACGGATATTCCCCCCTCAGGAACGCCTCATGCCTTGAGCGCATATTGGGACTTAAACTCAACTCAGGCCTCAAGTGAATAGAAACTACTGTGATGCAAAGAGGTTATTGAAGGTGAAAGAAACAGAGAGGACAATAAAAGAACAGAAGATGACAATTGACATTGTATTTAAATTTTTAAAGATCGTAATTGGTAGGAAAGCAAGAAGCGGAAAGAGTTTCACAAGTGAGAAAGAGCAAAAGAAGAAACTATTGGCACAGAACTTACGGTTACACCTGGCGATTCCAGCAATTAAATACTGCGTTAAAATTTGTGAAATAGAAGTAAGAAAAAGAAGAATGTTTGTCAGAACAATTAACATGAACATGTTTATAGAAAAAACAGAGAAGTGACGTTTCGGCAGTGTGAAAGTGTTTGAAACAGAGATGCCAGGTCCGGAATGATAACGTTCAGAATCTCCCAACTTCAGCTTCTATGCAGAAATATTACGCCTCTGTTTTTTTTTTTTTTTTTTTTTTTTTTTTTAATTTCCATTAAAAAACAAGTTCCGAAATCGATTATTTTATATAGAATTATTATTTTTGTTTTTGAGGATTTTAAAAAAAAATAAATGCCTTGTCTATCTCATGACATTTTACAAAATTAATATAATAACATATAATATTATAATTATATAATGTAAATAGTGTATAATATTTTATCTCACTCCGTGTGAATATTGTTAAGCTTTACTGAAAAAAAATATTTTTATACTACTATATCTTTTCAGAACGCACGTGATTATGGCTCTCTACGGTTTCATTTTATTTAATATATGTGAATTATTACGACACTATTTCAAAAAGATAGAGAAAACAAATGGAGAAAATTCTCCTAAGGTTTCCTATATGTTTCTCAACAATTGATTTGCATCAAATATCTACGAATTACCAAACATATTCAGAGAAAAATGATAGTGGAATGGTTTTCAGATATTTTTTTTTAATCATTTCACCTCAATCAAGGCAATAAAGCCACCAAGACGCAAAGGGTTACTGAGTGTGAAAGATTTTTTTAAAAATAGAGGAAGCATTATTAAGGAAAGAAGACAATAAAAAAAAAAACATTAAAACCGAAAATGAAGATCTAAGTTGACTGAGACGCAAGACAATTCCGCAAACAAGAAGTGTGAGAGAAGAACTTATTAGCATAGAACTTACGGTTACATCTATCAATTTAAATTGTAAAATGATGAGACCTTGCCACCAATATAGAAACACGCTTAAATTCGTAAAGTATAGGTACCAAAAAAGAAAACTCATGAAAATATTTATAGTAAAAGCACAGTAAATAAATACTGTATTGTACTTGGTTCACATATTTTTTATATTTTTGTAAATAAATCTTGCCGAAGAAGTGAAAAGTGTATACAATAACAGCAGTGTCAAGGAAATAACCGTAGTTGGGTTTTTTTTATAACCACCATTAAATTTAATATTTTGAATCAACAAGCTTTATTTACTAGATTTATTGCGCTTTATTTACTATTGTGCAATTTAATTAAAATAAACGCTTTAATTTCCTTTCTTTCAGCATACGATCAGATTTAGGCCCTCTAGAGTAACAGGGTGTAATCGACTTCTATTTTTTCCTCAGATTAGGTCATTTTCAGTGGTATGCAGTAATATGAATCTATTTTCGGAGTGTATGATGAAATTTATTTGGCCTTAAAAAATATTGCGTCATCCGTGATTGCATCAGATTTTCATCACGCCCAAACACTATTGTCTCAGCTGTTGATTAGTTGTCCTATGACCATTGTCTGTGATGGAAGTTACTCCAAGGAAGCGTACGAAAATTGTAACGCTGCACGCACACAATGACAAGCCTTACCAGTGAGCAAATCAAAGTACTATTGACAAGCTCTGAAAATCCAAATCGATAATCTGATCAGTCTGCAAGGAAAGGCTTCGTGGAATGAACATACGACGTACTACCATGTGCAATGGGTCATGTTTCATTGGAAAAATACGACAGAAGAAGAAATAACGGAATTATTCATTAATTTGCACAAGGGTGTATCTGAATTACCATGGCAGACCATGACTAACGCTCTTTAGTTTCTCTCTTGAAATGTTTCTATGTTTTTCTAAAGAAAAGTTCCATTTACTATCTGTAAATCAACATAACAGTAGTTATAAAATACAGAAGAATGCCTTCCTGTTGCTTTCTCTAATGTTTCCTATATAGATCTCTACGGAATGATTTTTATAATTTTGAAGTGAAAGTAACACTGGCTGCTCGGTCAGCGAATGCCGAAAGTTTCCTTACCATGGAACGCTTGATATTACCATTATAGGTGAAAGCAGATACGCCTTTCTTCACTGTCTCAAAGTAGTCTTTTGTAGCACTGGCTGCAATATTTATTGTACGAAATGTACAAATATGGCACACAAAAAATTAGGGGATGGTCATCTTCAGCATATTTTTACTATAGTCACCATAATACAATTATGAATGCCAAATGTTTCCTTATAAGAAAATGGTTTATATAATCATTACACTTCATTTTTTTAACGTTGAATATACACGATATTTCCCAGTTGTCTTCTCTAACGATTTCTTGAATATTATCTAGTTACATTTCATTTAACATTTGTGAATTCACATAACAAAAATTGAAAAAAAAAACAAAGGTTTTCCCGTTGTCTTCAAGTATTTTAGTTTTCAATTTCCTAGAATGGCTGTCCTACCAAGGACAGAGGACCCAGTCTGCCCTACCATTTTATCCATAGCTGGGGCATTCGTATTAAAATAGGCACTAAATTAGATTTTTGAACACATTAATTTCTCACCTGTTTTTAAAATATCTGAACAGCATTTCGTAAGTTTTCTAAATGTAATCTGTATAACTAATTTATTGTTTATTTTAATACGAATGTCCCAGTTGACATCCATTAGACATGGAACGTGGAACTAGAACAGTCTACCCCAGCGAACGAAATAAAGGGTTCAGTTCGACATTCCAACCACCTGAAGAAGGCCGGAACGTATAACGGCCGAAACGTTGTGATAAATATAGCAACATAGATGAGGATGATAGTCCGAACAGTGTAAATAGTAAACAGAAAAAAAAAAGAAATCAAAAAACATAGCCGCCAAACTAAAACTAGACAACAGGATCAAGCAACTACCAAAAGTATAGCCATTCATCAAGTTAAAAGATTTATAAGGACTTCTTAAACAAACATACAGTAAAAAAACATCGGAAAGATATATAATACAGTTTAACCCGGATATAAGTGAGTTGTCGGGACCGGAGACGAAGTCTCTTATATCCGGGTTTGGTCTATTATATATTCATTAACACAGGCTCTAATTTGGGACCAGAGAAAATCTCTCATATCCGGGTTACACTGTATATATATATATATATATATATATATATATATATATATATATATATATAAGAAATATGTTCAAATATGCACACCGACAACTACAAAAATTAATTGAAAAATAAATCAAGTTCTATAAAACGACCATCAACAATATGGGGGGAAACAGCATAAAAAGGACAAATGGTACAGTAGATAAAGGCGTTAACTTTATATAAAGTTAAACAGTATAGAAGACTGTGTTATTCTTGGAGAAGGAAAACCTGGAATTGAAAAAAAAAAATGGAAGCAAAGAGAAAATCACTCCACTAATTATTTTTCTCCCAAAAGTTTTGCCAATGTACAATTTAGAATTATTAATGAAAAGAAAGCTGTGAAAATATGATCGCCTACATCTTAATATTTTTTAAATACGAAAGATTTCTACCAACCCTTTAAATATGTCTCAAAAATTTTTAGAAAATAATAAAGTCGAATTTTGAAATAAACAACTTTAGTGAAATAAGAATATAAAGATTTTGTTTTTTAAATCAGATTAAACGTCAGATAAGGCGATAGACTAAAATCTTGCTATTTGCTTTTTCCTCTTCGGCTTTCTATCGTAGTAAGACTAGTTTATCATTCGTAATACTAGTTCTACGTGAATCTCATAAAGAACAGTTTCATTTTTATCCATCAATACTCGTTTATTCAGAGTCGATCTTGATTTGCTGTTATGTCTTAATTTCGCTCGGTTAAAGGGAGATAATCATGACAGTTCTTCTACCTGAATTATATTTTCATTAAATAGTACAAGAAAAGCATGTTACGGACATAACACGTTGAAACAGGCCTAGCAAGCCGACAATAGATACAATCGCGCCACAATATTTCGCTATAACACTTATCTATTACTGTTAGTAAAATAGCGACAGCAAAATCGTTAATATCAGCTAAGTTTATATATATATATATATATATATATATATATATAAAAGAGAGAGAGAGGGGATTAATACAAATATAATATATATATATATATATATATAAGCCAACAAATGTAGAAATATCTGCAAAATGCACACCAACAACTACGAAAATGAATTGAAAAATAAATCAAGTTCTATAAAACCAGCAGCAACAATATGGGGGTAACAACATAAAAAGCACACATGACACAGTGGATAAAGGCGTTAGCTAGATCCAGTGACAGGACCCAAAGAGTCTGAGTTCAATACCCGGTTAAGGCAGTGGAGAAGTTGGAGAGGGGAATTAACATAACAGGAGATAACTGATATCCATTAGACATGGCACGTGGAACTAGAACAGTCTACCCCAGCGAACGAAATAAAGGGTTCAGTTCGACATTCCAACCACCTGAAGAAGGCCGGAACGTATAACGGCCGAAACGTTGTGATAAATATAGCAACAAAGATGAAGATGATAGCCTGAACAATGTAAATAGTGAACAGAAAAAAAAAGCAATCAAAAAACAAATTAGACAACAGGATCAAGCAACTCCCAAAAGTATAGCCATTCATCAAGTTAAGATTTATAAGGACTTCTTAAACAAACATACAGTAAAAAACATGAAGGAGCAAACTAAAAATAAACAAATAATGCTCCTTTGTACAACTGAACGTAAAAGACTTATACCCAGCAATCAACAAACATGGAACAACGCACTAGATCTAACAAAAACAACATAAACATCTTAGATTAAGATCTAAACCTCATCAAACCAAACACTGTAGAAGGTCTATACTACACCACTCTGGTCGGAAAAAAAAAACGCAACACTAACAGCAAGAATGCTAATAACGATTACAAATTTGATGTAACAGTGGGCAGTTACAACGACATAACCAATGCGAACTTATAGGTATATATATCATCAACAAATTAGCAAACACTATCAACAAAAAAAATAAAGGCCTATACAGAGACGACAGACTAATAAGAAACTGCAACGGTAGAACCATGAAAAAATATGAAGACAAATCTTGGAAACCTTCAACACACTAGGATTCACAAGAGAGACAAAATCAAATCTAAAAGTAGTAAACATTCATATTCATATTGAACAATAATACATACAAAAATGCAAACAACCCCCTAACACATTCAAACATATCCAGAAACAAAAGTATGCCAACGAATACCAGCAAGATGCATATTTTATATATAACATGTAAAAAAAAAAAAAAAAAAAAAAAAAAAAAAAAAAAAAGGCCACAGGTATAATTAACTGAAATCTTTAGCCGAAAGAATTTGGAAGAGTCATTTACCTACCTTCCCCCAGTGATATATGTATCTGTAAATATTAAGATGTACATAAAATATAACTGTAAAAAGACAATATGAATAAAGACAAATCATAATAAAATCTATCAGAGGACAAAATGCATTGGTAAAGAGGTTTTCCATTGGTCTTTACACACAAGTATCATACATTGAGTGCTGGTGGCAATAAAACAGTGCTAAAATTTATACTAATAAATACAGACACACACACACACACATATATATATATATGACAGACTATATATATATATATGACAAACTATATATATATATATATATATGACAGACTATATATATATATATGACAAACTATATATATATATATATATGACAGACTATATATATATATATGACAAACTATATATATATATATATATATATGACAAACTATATATATATATAATGACAAACTATATATATATATATATATATATATAATGACAAACTATATATATATATATATATAATGACAAACTATATATATATATATATAATAACTATATATATATATATATAATAACTATATATATATATATATATATATATATATATATATATAAAATGACAAACTATATATATATATATAATGACAAACTATATATATATATATAATGACAAACTATATATATATATATATAATGACAAACTATATATATATGACAAACTATATATATATATATATATATAATGACAAACTATATATATATATGACAAACTATATATATATATATATATATATATATATATAATGACAAACTATATATATATATATATATATATATATATATATATATATATATAGTTCCATAGATGGACCCTCCAGCAATCACTCTGCCCACTCATCAGGGGATATAAGCAATTGACTGCTTTTCTTTTATATATGAACTTTTCATGGCACAAGGTTGATTTTTTTTCTATCCGTGTGTGTATGTGCACATACAGTCCACGTTTTTATGAGCAGAAACTTGGTATGAAGAACACAATCATACATGAAACTGCCAGTCACAATATAGTGTTGATTCCTAAGCTCACACTGTTCATATCTATAAACAATGATATATAAATTTATATTTACACACACTATATATATATATATATATATATATATTCTGTGAATATTAATTCTTGTTGCTATGGTGATTCATTCATAGTTGTAAACCTTTTAACAAAATAGTATTCACTACAATCTGGTTATTACATATTATTCTCTGAGGCGTTTCAAAATATCCCTTTCTTTCACTTTTAAGCTTAACTTCTAGACAATAAGTTCTCTCACTGGAAGTACATGAATATTAAATTTAATGTTTTGAAGTTATATTTGTTATACCTGCATATTGTTCTGTTTAATCATTTCTCCTCCCCATCCCAAGGAAGGCAGTAAAGCCACTAAGATGCAAATGGTTATGGAGTTTGAATAAATGAGAAAAAGAAAAGCATTATTAAGGATAAAGAACAATAAAAGAACAGGAATTAACAAGACAATGCTTTACATTGTTCATCCAAAACTTACATGCAATGTTTACTGGAAAGTAAGAAGCCAGAAGTGTGAGAGAAAAAAACTGTAAAAAAAAAAAAAAAAACACAAAAAAACACAAAAAAAACACAAAAAAAACTTAATTACAGCTAGACATTTCAACGATAAATTGATGAGACCTAGCTGCCAATCTAGCACTGTGCTTAAATTCATAATGTCTAGGTACCAAAGTGCAAACTAATCAGAACAATTACTATTAAAATTGATATAGAAATGATGCACGGAACCTACCCTCATGGAGGTGAGAAAGTGACAAAGATACCAGCTCAGGACCGATAACATTTCAGCTTCTTTAAATTTTATCAAGAACCTCTACCACCCTGGGTAAGACGATAAACTACATCCAACAGCAAGGACCCAGATCAGGTTTTCAGGAGCATGGAATCACCTGGTAATTGCTGGTGTTCCCAGGTCCACCCTGACCTTGGTTGGCAGCACCTGTTAGGGTCCCAGCTATGGGCAAATAGTTAACGCCCAAACTTGTGTAAAAATAGGTTTTAATACGAGAAATACTTTGTAATAAAAAAATTATTACCAGCAATAATTTTGAAGGAAAAATTATTATCAGCAATAATTAAAATTTACAGTGAAACATATACTGTTAGATTGTGTAGATTTTGATCTAGTGCAAACAAAATATTACCAAATGAGTAAAAAAAAAAAAAAAAAAAAAAAATTATGAAAATAAAACCACCCAAGATTGTAAATTTCCTAAAAGAAGTTGGCTTGTACTCGAAAAATATGAGTAATTGAAAAATGGTTCAAATATATATATGTATACATACACTTTTTTTTTTTTTAACGAAACTATCGATATGAATCTATTTCAAAAATTTTGTTGGCATTAAATGACCCACTGAGGTTTTGATATGCCATAAAACAAAACAACCAACCAATCAAGAATCTCAAAATACATAGCAGTAGCACCAGACAAGATTTGGCAGCAATATTCAAAGTATGGACAAATGATAGATTTATAAATATGTAAGACAAATTGTCTAGTGACTTTCCTAGCATCAGACCTAGCAACTGATTCGATATAACCTTTTCACATCATGTCAAATGGAAAACATTAAACTGAGAAGGTGCAATGAGACACTCATTACTGATTACATACATTAATTTTATTAAGGACATTTTTACATCTATTTACATCCGATATGTGTTATTAGTATTAACTGTGTGAATATCCCTATAATCTTTATAGTGAATGAAAACTATGACAGGTTGAATAAACAACTTTACAATAACTGCTATGGCAGTTTTTGTAATGACCATTTGTAGGAGAGACTTAGTAAATCACTGATACAATAATAGTAACACCTTCAAACAATACTTGGTCAAATGCTACTAATCCCATATATTTTTCCTTTACCCATCACATGATGTAATTATTTCAAGATATGGTCAACTGTGCTTGCTCTCTGGTGATACATGTCCAAACTGAAGTGTTGGCAGCAACACTTTATTCCTATATGACAGCAGTCATAATCAAATTTTTTAACTTATTAAAAAGGTTTCAACAAAAAAAAAAAAAAAAAAAAAAAAATTATATTATATATATATAACTGCTTAAAAGATTCAAAGAAAATGAATTCTGATAGCCAAAACAAATAACAACACAACAATGATGTCACTGCAAGGAAAAATTTTCAATTTTTTAAATACAAAGAAGAATCTGCAATGTCATTGATCCTGACCAGGCATCTCGGCTTTAGTCATTTTCCCTGTGCTGTAATGTAACTTCCTTGTGCTTTTTCTATAAATACTTTTATCATCATTGTTCTGATGAACTTTCCTCTATGGTACCTAAACTTTTTGAATTTAAGCACAGTACTAAATTAATGGCAATGCCTCATCATTTTACAGTTGAAATATCTAGATGTAACCATAAATTGTATGCTAACAGTTTTTTTTACTCAAATTTCTCACTCAATAGTTTTGATTGCAAAGGGGGGGGGGATGGATTATAATGTACCTTTTAAAATAGTTGATTTTCATGTAGAGTTGTTGGTTAAATCTATTTTTACATTGTTTATAACTATGTAGAAAGCAAAGGGAAGATACAAAAACAACGCTTTTTTTTAAATAATAATTATCATTTTTCTTCCAGTATCTTGCTTCCCAGCGAACTTTGATCTTGAAAAATTTAAATGCAATGTCAATTATTATCTTCTATTTTCATGTTCTTGCTCTTTAATAATGTTTTACTTTTTCTTGTATTTCACAATCAGTAACTCCCTCCATCTTAGTGTCTTTTTTTGCTTTCCTTGGGGTTAAATGATTATGAAAAAAAAAAAAAACCCACACACACTTAAGTTGTCCCCACTGTGAATTTAAAAGAAAATTTTAAGTACAAATTGTCTCTCCCCACCCCTCTCTTGGTGTTCTTCTACCCTATCAGCGCAATATCATAAAATCTGACATCAACCATTTTAGGACAAAAGAATCCTCCCTACCAAATTTTTTTTTTTTTTTGCATGATCAGTCTGATTATGACAAGTTTGTATATCCATACATTCTGGACATCAGGAATCAGAAAACACTATAAAAAACATTACTCCTCATATTTGCTATAAATTGATTCTATCGAATCCATACAATTCGAAAAATTTATATTTGTACAGAGAGAAAATTCCAATTATCTCTAACTACCAAACTAGTTCCAGTCAAGAGATTCCTTGCGACCTTCATTGCTATGAAATAATTATGTATGTTATAATCAAATTATGTCCTTTGCTTTGCTACAAAAATAAACTCATCATGACATTGTATTTTATCTCTTCTCAATGACTTTGTGGTTGCAATGGATTCAAACAGATAAACACAAACAAAATTGTGCAGTTATTATTGCCCTCATCTTGCAAACAGTTTAATCTCCATGTTCAATAATTTGGCTGATTCAAATGTTCATCAAAATAGTATTTTAAGACTTTGTTCCTAATTCTTATTTTTTCTGCTTAAGGAATTTGTAAAGCTGGTCTTATTTTGAGGAGGAAAAAACTTAGTGTAAATATCCAAAAAAAAAAAAAAAAAAAAAAAAATTAATTTTGTGCCTCATATAGCAATGCATCAAAAATGGAATAGTATTAATGCAGTTTTTTTGCTGCCATTTTAAAACACAACCTTTATAAGAGCTTACAATATTAAAAAGCTAAAAAGAGATTTTAATACCTCTGCAGAAATGTTGTTAATATGAAATAAGAAAATAAATAAGTATTTTAGTAAAAAAAATTTACCTTATAAATCAAGCAGTAAGCAGCTTTTGTACCTGCTAGTAATTTACTTACAGTTAAGTAAAAATTCAGTTCATTATCTTATACTGAAGTGTATATCAAAACTCGCCCCCTCAGGCAGAACTTTACTCCAAAACTTATTTCATGTACACATATACAGACTATGACTTCACTATATTATTGACTACACTATTATTATTACATAACATTATCAATAGATTTAGGTTCCTATGTTATGATGGAAGATAGAATTATTGAGATTCTAACAATTCTGAGCTTGTTATTTTAAGAATAATAATAAAAAAAAAACCCTCATAACCAATTTCAAGAACATTCCTTTAAACTATCTCATATACACTGAAGGTGCTTGCAGAATGAAATGAAAAAATATTTAGCTGTATAGCCCAAAACTGGTTTAATCATATTAGGAGTGGTGACTTATTACTTGAAACAGTCATCAGAGGCTTTTAAATACTATACTGAAGCATACCCAACTGCTATCATTCAAGTTTTCAGAGGATCATCAGAAGATACTGTAAGTGTTATACAGAAGCTGTTCATAAAAAAGAAAAAGAAATATTGCTTTTGATCCAAGCCCAATACAAATATTCCATTTCAGAAATATCATTCCTAATATAAAAAAAAAAAAGAAAAAAAATTCAAGAGTCCACATAAGGCATGAATTTGAATCAAAGACAAAAAATTCTGCAACAAGAAAAGTAGAAATATTTTCATTTAATTAAGAATCTGATGATAAAACCTCAAATTATGATTAGAATGAGAGAGAAGTTTGATTTGTCTCTTCTTTCTTTCTTTCTCTCATCTTTTCTTTACACTGCTGCAGTCAACAATAAAAACGACACAAGGGAGATAACTGGTGTCAGTCTGTCAAGCAGGCAGAAAAGAATTGTTCAAAGGTCAAAACGTCATGGTGAATGTAGGGGAGTGCTGTTAATTTTCAGTGATACACAAAAAAAAAAAATTGGATGATGGCTTTTGTTAATTCTTTTTTTTTGTTTTTCTTTCAACTGTACATTAAAGGAGGAAGAGGAGGAAGGGGGCGGGGGGTTAAAATGATTTGCTACATACAATGTTTTTGTCTGTGGTGTTGTATTTTGATTTCATTTTTCTTAAAATGTAGTTATTTCCAACACAAATGTTCAGTCCAAAATACATCTATCAAAAGGTTGGAAGTTTATATTACACAAAAGGGAACAGCAATCAACAACCAGTCAACTTTTTCATTGTCATCCTCCTCCAGTATTATATTAAGCCTCGTCTCTTTTTATAATCTTCAAGATTTAATGATCTCCTGGGTGTCACTTCTTTTACAGGCTGGGCAGCTCGATTGTAGGGCACCATAGACGAACCTGTACAAAGGAGATAAATAAATTAGACATTTTTTCAGAAACTTTGCAAATACACAAGCATTTTTAATGGACCAAGTTATTAAAAATAAGAAAATACAATTAAAAGATTTGGGTGTAAATGAATGTTTATTATGCATCAAAAGAATTATTAAAAAGGACAGATTTTCCCTCGACTTCGCCATTATTTTAATTACCTTAAATCCTCAGCAATTTTTATTGCTTTAAAAAGTGATTATTAGAATTGTAATAAAACCTAAACATATGAAAGTGAATTTATACATTTTCTTTTGTTCTTGAGAATTCACAACAAAAATATTAAACACTTCATTTATTAGACTTTATTTAGACAAATAATTTAATATTTACAACATTCTCAAAACTAATTAAATGTAATGTTTATCACTTACCAATTTATAAAGAAATAAATATGAAAACAATTTTTTATTCATTAATTTATAAACATTGACTAAATTATTAAAATATGTCAACCAACTATAAGGAAATCCTTATTATTTATCATTTTAGAAAGTTTGAATTAATATATTAATATGTTTATCATTTTTGTATTGCTTGAATGATCTTAAATGAACAGTAAACACGAACCACACTGACTAAAAAGCAACTGGCGATGTTGGCAAATTGTGTTCTTTGGAAAAACTGGCAAATTGTCAATTGATTCAAACTTTATAAAATCATAACTAAGAAAGTTTTCATTCCAGTTGGTTCACATTTTTATAATTTAGTAATTTCGTTAAATTTGTAAAAATTTGTGAATAAAAAAATTGTTTTGAATTTATTTCTTTATAAATTGGTAAATAATAAATATTGCATTAGTTGGTTCGCATTTTTAGAATGTTGTAAATATAAAATTATTCTTGGAAACATTCTAATAAATAGTGTTTCATATTTTTGTCCTAAATTCTCAAGAACAAAGAAAATGTATAAATTTATTACATATGTGTGGGTTTTATTAAAATTCTTATTGCTTTTTAAAACAAATATTGATAAGAGAATGAAGGTAGTACAAAATAATAGCAGTGTCAAGGAAAAAACACATCCTTTTCACACACCATTTTATTGTAGGTACAAAGGTTAAACTTTGACACTTTTTTTCATTTGACTTTTCCAGATGATAAATTATCACAGATGCTGTATGACAATTAATATTGAAACAAAGAATTGTTGTTAGCAAATATTGGCAATTATCAGAGAAGGAGGGAAAATATAAGAGAAGAATTCAGAAGTCATTTCTATCAACCATTTTATTCAGTCTTCATCTACACCTCATTTTATTGAAATATAATTATGTTTATAAAATAATATTACATTAAACTACACTTCATTTTTTTTTTTTTTAACATGCTAGATGCAAATTTAAATAGATACACAGATCAGGAGTGAGAAAGGAAGATTGTGTTTATAAACAAAAATAGTAACATACCCGACATAGGTACTTCCAGATCTATTTTGATATCGAAGTCATGTACAGCATACAAGTCTTCAGAATTACGTCGTTCATTAGACACTTTAGCATCTGTCTTTTCATTTTGATTTTGGCTTTGACTTTGACTCTGACTCTGACTTTGAGGCTAAAAAAAAAAAAAAAAAAAAAAATTCATATTCTCTTACTTATAAAAAGAAGTCAACAAACAGCACAGGAAGAAAAAAAAGTGTTATAAGATTTTAAAAGAGAAACTCGTCTTTTAGTTAATATTGTAATTGTATTTGAAAGCCACAATATTAATATCTTTATCAAAAAATGTTTTCATTTTAAACAGAATGGGAACTCTATGGTTTGTAGCAAAAATGAGAGTAAATATCTAAAAGAAAGGGAAGGAAAAGGGAAAGGAAAAGGAAAAATGGAAAGAGAAAGGGAAAGGGAAAATGGAAAAGAAATGAAATGGAAAAGAAAAGAAATGGAAATGAAAAAAAAAAAAAAAAATCAAATATGTATTATTTAAACGGAATAATTTACCAACACTAAAATATTTAATAAATTTATACAACAGGAGTAAACTGCCTTTATTTGACATAACAGAAAAAAAAAATGTTGGCGTGCACTTAGGAAAAGTAACATTTATGAAGTACTCCCCACAAAATACTATAACGAGAGAGAGAGACATAAATAGCATGGAGATATTTACTGCTGGTTGTCCACCTGCAGCTGCAGCATCTCCATTAGCTTCGCCTTCAACCTACAAAAAGAAAAAGTTTTAAATATAAGTAAATAAATCAACCATAAGAGTCAGCCTTCATAAAAATAACAGTAAGCATATGTTCAGGTTTCCAAATATTTTAATTTATTATTTCATGCATTTCTCAACAGAGCAATTCCTTTTTTTAAACTTTAAAAATATTTTCTTTTAAAAAATCACAAAGTGGAAGTTCATGTTGGAAACTAATTTTTTTTTTTTTTTTTTTTTAATAACTCACCCTCACCCCCTCAACTTACAAAACGTTTTTCAGCCAATTTTAAATATTACCAAAATTTATATTATTTTCTCATATGTAAAATACCAACAATCTTTATAGAAAACTGACATATCTTCTTACACTAATGGTTATAAAAATTAATAATCATTTATCTCCAGACAGCATTTTATTAAGTGCCTGGTACATTAGGACATGGGTCAGACAAAAACAACAAAAACAAGATAAAGAAAAATATTGACTTACTTTCTTCAGTTTAGCCTCTAGCTTTTTTTGTTCTTCAGCCAATTTTGCCTTCAGCAAATCATTTACTTCAGGGTCTCTTACCTGGAAGCACAAGACATATATATATATATATATATATACACACACACACACACACACACACACACACACACACACACACACACACACACACACACACACACACACACACACAGATATTAAAAGAAAATAAATAAATCAAAAATAATTTACAAGTGAACAACTATTGAAATTATCAAACCAATCTTGGAAAGAGATGAATTTTTTTTCTTTTACATCTCCCTTCAGATTGAAAAAGCTAAAAATGTCATCTTTCAAAGAAAATTATATTTTGAGCTTTTTCTAATTATCAACTGTTCTTTTAAATATCACCTGAAGGATGATCAAATGACCAAAATTTGTGTGGCAGCTTCTTGGACCATTATTATCTACTTTCTAGACTTTCCCAAACCCAGTTTTGCTTTCAGCTTGTACCTTTCATCAAAGTCTAACCAAGTGAGGAATTTAACTAAACTTGTTCTGAAAAATTCTTCAATGTTTAACTTTGTTTAATGAACTTGAAATAATCTCTACAAATAAGATTATACAAAAAAAATATTTAGATTGTTATGTCGCTTTATTGTAACTAAGTCTATTTATTTGTACTTCACTAACAAGCTTATATTCTTATGAAGAAAAGTACTTAATCACCAATCAACCAAAATCCATTACCCAGAATTCGTTGTATACAGGTAATAATTAAACTACAAGAAAAATTATATTCTGGAAATTAATATCAGCATCCCCACATAAAAATTAAATAAATAAATAAATAAAAATAAAAAAAAGAACAATTAATAGTTGGTAAATTTCCATGTTTCCAAACACTGTCAGCATACATTATTGCCAATTGATCAACTAAGAATTTTGTCTTACAAACAATTTAAAGACATTAAAAATGACTCCAAAAACATTAGAATAATATAATGCTTGTATAATGTTAAATAAAGAGAAATCATACTGTATTTGTACAACTTTCAAATGGATATTATCTGACAAAATCATAATCAAATTTTATGGTTGTCATTAGGATAAAGAAAATTTATGATTCATTTTTACTTTCAATGGACCAACTGCCCAAAACTTAAGCATTTTTTTTTCATAATTACAAAATATATGTCTCACATTATCCTTTACCTTCCAACATAGGAAACACTAAAACTAAAAAGGTCTATTAAAATAGAATTCCTGACAACTGAACTACTTAACACGTTGTTGTCATTAGTCCCACTCACTAAACCATGACACATCCAAATTGACAAAATTTTATGATCAACCTTTAGCACAAAAATTACTATGCCTTATAATGTGATCATAATCAAGCAGATTGCATTTTAAACAGATAGTAATCAGAGCCACTATTTTTGCATAAAATGGAAAGAATTTTCAAACTCAAGACCAAAATAGAAATGTTCTCTTACTAAAGCAATAAAATTACCAAAGATAATATTTTAAGTATAACCATATAACAATTTATATAACAATTATAATCTAGTAGCCAATTTTAAATAAGCCAGAGAGTCCCAGTCAAAGAATTTAACCAACCAATTACTTTTTAAATACACCTTTTTGTCATAAATGATACAGGTGTGAGTCTTGTCAGACAATAAATATCCTTTATCATCAAGCATGGAGTTATGGTATCAAAAGTGAAAATCATTTGATGGATTAAAAAAACAAAGTGTGAGAGAAATGTTAGCATTTTTTATGTGTACAAGTTGATAGAAACTTGTAGTTATGAAGAGAAATGAAAGAAGCATTTAAGCTGTGGAATAATATTTTTCTTTTCCTGTTAGATCATTGTAAAAAAAAAAAAAAAAAATCAATTAAGAAAGACATTAAGTGTGCAAAATAGCAGAGAAAACACAATAAAAATGAGACTGTGTGATAAAGTGATAAAAGTCAAACTTACTTTGGTTACAAGACTTGGGCGGCAAGCTCGTCGTGTAAAAGGGTCAGCAGCAGCTTTCCGAGCTGCCTCACCTTCAACAATTGCAGCTTTTTCAGCTTCAATCAGATTTCGTTCTCTGTTACGCTGGTTGATGTAGCTGAAATCAAATGTAAGATAAAGTTATTGAAAGTTAAAAAATGAAGAAATAAAAACATAATTCTGTCAATGCCACTGAGATTATTAAAAACTGACTAAAAATCAGTTCATAAATAGATAGATAGATACGGTACAGGGGAGGTAACTGTTGTTTTGGGGTTTTGGGGGGTTTTTTTTCTTGGCATTTCAGAATTGTATGCTTCGTGGTCTATCCTTCCACAAAATATCGAAATTCATTGAGAACTCTTGGAGATATTGTATGAACAGTCAGACAATCCTGGATAAATACGTAACTCAAGGTTGAATAACTAAGGTCATCATATTCAAGCCATTTAAATCATTTTCAAATAAAATGCAAGACAATTTGTTATAGGAATTGTCATTTTTCTCTTCATCATTTTTAGTATAATTTTATAAACTGAGAAAAGTTAATTTTAAAAAATAAAGAAGTCCAATGAGAACGTGCCATTCTTCAAATATACAAATAACCAGACCCTATCTGCAATATTTGCATTAATTCCTCACCACTGACAATCCCCCACCTCCTGATTTTCAATAAAGCACATATAGGTTCAATGTAAAAAAATTGGTGAATGAAATTTTAGGCAAAAATAAATAAATAGATAAATAATCGAAAATCGTATATTTAAACATGCAATGTGTTTCCATTTCCACAATAGAGATAAGTGGGGAAAAATGGATCCTTAATTAAATAGAAAATACAATTGGAATTGTTGCTTTATTCTGCAACCCAACTATCAGAATTTACTGTAAAATCCTTCCCGTAGGATCACAACTTACTCCTTAAGTAAATCTGTCTAGATGAATTGCCATTCTAACTGATTTCCCCAGTTAAAAGTCATTTGAAAGTCTCAGATACAGTTATTTTACTAGATACACAAATAAACAGCTTGTAAAGAAAAAAAAGAAGTGACAATTACAATTACCAACATGTGCATCCAATAAATTTGATAAAGAAAATATGTTCTGTGGGAGAGCACATTTTCTTGAAGTCTCATGAATGTGCAGGCCATTAAATGTGAGGGGGAGAAAAGAAAAAGAGGGGGGAAAAGGAAAAAGAGAGGGAGAAAGGAAAAAAAAAGAAAGAAAAAAAGAAAGACCATCTACCCAAATAAGTGTATCCACTAAAATAATGTCTAGACTAATAGACTGTCCTGGGCATGATAATCATCCGACAGCAAAGACTCTGATCGGGAGGTTCTGAGGAGCTTGGAACCACTTCTTAATTGACGTTGTTCCCAAGTCCACCCTAACCTGGGGTGGTAGCACCTGTCAGGGTCCCGGCTATAGTCAAATAGTTATCCCCCAAACTGGGGTTAAAGCACAATGAAAGTATAAACATTTTATAGTAAAAATACAAGCAATACTTTTCATAGTAAAAAAGGAAAAAATTACCAGCTATACATTTTTGTAAAAAGTAAAAATAAAAAAAATAAATAAAATAAAAAATAAAAATTGCCAACAATACATATCTGTAAGGAAAAAAATATTACTGGCTATATATTTTTGTAAAAGAAATTACTAATGCCCCAAAGAAAATTAAATTTCAGTATTAAATGACTCATTAGTTGATATGCCGCTAACCCAACCAAGCAAATTCGACTAATAGGAAAAAAAAATCAATCAAAATAAAATCAATTCCTTAGAATTCCAAGAGTTTTTGCTTTTAAATTCTTTAGTGTTATGCCATGTGAAATCTTCAAAGAAAAAAAAAAAAGAAGTCCTTTCACCTGATAGAATTTATATTGCTTGTCCGACGACGGTCAAGTTCTACAGCACGTTCTTCAAGTTCTTCTAGCTGCCGATTCAATTCTCTGGCTTTTTCTTTATGACCTTCAACTTCAGCCTGATCCTAGAGAAAAAATAAAGACGAAAATTATTAATTCAATTTCATCGTTAAAATTATGATATGCTTATAGATGCTATATTGTTTTATCATGAAAAATTGTTTGACTGTATTGGTATTGTGTTGTTTAATGAATGAAGCTGTCTAATGTTTTCTAATTATCTCCCTTGATAGTGTATAAATTACTCCACTTGATTTTCGCTCTTCAACAGTGAGGTCAATTTGTATTTTTCCTCCTTTTCGGAAATTTTAGTTGATTTTTTTTAAAGTTATAAAAAAAAATTCTAACATGAAATGTAAAAACTTACTCGCTGTTTCAATAAAAGCGTTTTTCTCATTGCATAATTGTGTGGGTTTTTTCTAAATTTCTGTTTTTCAGCAACAATCTACAAGTAGAAAAGATCACATTTAATAAAATCCACAAAGAATATATTTCAAATATCTAATATGGAATTAAGCAAGTTGTTAATCAATTCATTTGACTTAAAAATACTCTAAGCAGTATTTACTTCAGCTACAAATGTAAGAAAGTGGAAGATGCTAGAACTTGAGAATTTTATAGTCAATCAAAAAAGAGAAAATTAAAGATTAAAATAATTCCTATTATTTCACATAGTGAATAATTTCAAAAAGATTTTAAGGAAGCTGTAGCTTTAATTAAACAAACACACACAACCTTGCCCAGTATATGTTAAATAAGTAGTATTTTCTTGGTTTTCTCAGTTCAAAAATGTACTATAACATCTAACTCAAATATTGAAAATATATCCAGCCTAGTAAAGAAATGCTTCACATATATCAAAATGAGGACCGAAATCATTTGCAATGTTCTAAAAGAAAAAGATGGTGCTTGCAATAATACATTTGCATATTATTACAAGTACATATTTGTTATTGTTCTTATGTACACAAGTAAACTAAGCATAAAAGCTATATGATAGGCAAAACTTGAATAAATTCTGATGTTATACTAAGCATCCTTGAAAAGTTTGTTTTATGTCGATTAATACACTTCTTTTGATATCTCAAAATAATTAAAACTCAAACCTGAGTAAAATATCAATTAATAGATATTGATATTTTAGAAAGTTTAGAGATTTGATAGTATGATCAATGTATATTTTACAGACCTGGCTGTCAATAAAAGTATCAATATCACAATTACGTTATGAAATTGAAATTTCAATCACAGCATCTTTGAGATAGTAAAACACTAAAGGTATTATTCAAATATCGTCAGAAGATTATGGCAAAACACAGATCTGGTCTGTAAATTATCGATAATCATATCAAATTAAAAATATTACAAATGTTCAACATTGTTCAAATGTTAAAACAAAAATACTAAAAGAAACACTTGAATTCAACTTTGCTTAAAAAGATATTCGAAAAACTTAATAGGAATTTCAAACTTGAAAAATATCAACTATGTTTCAGTTGAATCTCATGATTGAATTCCTCATCATTATCATCCATATTTTCAGCTTTAAACCTCATCTACCTTCTTGCAGATTTTTGTTTGAAGATTCACCCAACACTTTGGCCATAATTGCACATTGTTAACATTTTTCTTTATTCTCATAATTTATGTATTTTAAAATTTTGTTACTTATCACTAAAAATCAATCCAAATCAAATCTATGAATTCAGAATCCATATGGAATAAAATCAAAAGCTTCTCATTTAAATCAAATCAAACAGTTTTATACAACACATGTACTATGATGTCAGATGATTTGCATACATGCAGTAATATTTGCTGGCACATTAACACTTCAGACAAAAATATAGTATAAATTCAAGGAAATGTAACTGTTTTTGTCCAAAATGCTACAAAAGGGAAGGAAAACTTTGGTATGTTAATCTACATAAAATAAGCTTCCTAGTGATACTGAACAGCAGAATCAAACATTGAACATGTTTTCATTTTTTTTTTTTTAAATTGATAATCCCAAATAGTTGTATCAGAAACCTTGCCAAGTGGCTAAGAATATAAAATTGATAACTTACCTCCTCAATGTCACCATCTTTGAATTTGTAATTGATAGCATTATTTATGTCTACGGCTTTCTTGTCTACTTCATCTCGTGTAGGTAATGTCATTCCTGCACGCATCACTGTCTCTTTCCATTTAAAAAACTCAGACTCAGTAAAATCTTGATTGGAAACAAATTCTAACCGATAAACTCGTTCCGCATTACCATGCCTAAAAAAAAAAAAAAAAAAGTTAACATAAAAAAATTGAAAAACAAAAAGTCGCTAAATAAAAAGGGAAAAATATAAAATTTGTTAAGATTAATCAGAACTTCTGAGAAGATCCATTTTTATCTAAGACAAATATCTTTCATAAAAGACAAGCAAACAAAAAAAAATATGAAATAAACGCAACCCTCCCCCCCACACACACACAACCAAATGTACTAAAAAGGTAGATATTAGTGTCACATTTAAGCACAGAAGGAATAGTAATTCAAAATTCTAATACCTAACTAACGTATACGTTGAGACACGGTGGAGTAATGGATAGTGGCTCAAAATGAGGAATCAGAGAGCTGAGTTCAAATTCCAGTCAAATCCATTACATTCACTTATGTGCTAATACTCTTGGGAAAAGTATGAATCCTCTTCTTCTCCTCCCAGCTATGGGTAAATAGCAGAACAGACCGGATTCTCTAGCCTTGGATGGCAACTGGTCTACCACAGAAAGAAATAGCAAACTACTGCGAGAAAAAAAAAATCTGCCTCGTCAGTCATGTATCGAAAGATACATGATCGCCTAAGTGTGTATTACGCATGGCACATAACTAACTGAACAGCAGTTTTTAAACAACTTTCTCCTAGAGCTAACAGTTAGAGAATGTATTTTAAGTTATTTAAATTTGGCAATATTTTATAATTGAGTATTTATTAATTTTGGTAAAAATTATCAAGAAAAATAATGAAAGCTAAACACCACTAAGCTTGTTTTCACTATTAGCTTGTCAGCAAAACCTAAAATATTCAAAATAATGTTTTCTTTTCTACTTGCCGTAGACGAATGCCTTTATTTGTCTTTGTTGAACCAAGTTGGTAAATTTTGGCAGTTTCTACAACTTCAATAATCTCTGCTACCTGAAATGAAAGAAATATATTTTTTTTACCCTCAATTCAAACAAGTTATAGACGGAATTTTTCCTTTCCACATTTAAAACAGAGTCTGTCTATAATGCACATTTAAAACACTTCACTTTCTTTTAAACAAAAAATATATAAACCAACAGCATTTTAAACCCTGACCACTTTTATCACTTCTACAGAGCAATTTTGAAATTTGGCTCATTGACCATTTCCTTTATTGCAAACATTTACATTTTATGTTAGAACTCTAAAACAAAGAAGTCACTTAACTTTGTTTGAAATTCTTTCTTTTTTTTTGATATATCCATATTTACAAATGTTCATTAATAAATCCAGAGCATAATGAAAAATTTATTTTGCACAACAAATACAATTCACCAAATGCCTTTCCATAGATAACACCTTGAATATTTCAGATCAAAATTCAATCAATAACCACATATCAGGTTACAGATTTACTGGACCACACTCTGCCAAGGGTTCAAGCATCATTTCCTTTCAAGACAGATCTAAAAGTTAGTAAACAGTTTACACATAAACAAGACTGTTCTTTTATTAACCATTGCAGATCTACATACATTCTTTATATTGTAATCACACTTTTAGTTTTACATTTGCCTGTATCTGGAAACAAAAAAATAAAATAAAAATTTACATTTCCCTATTTCTGACTGGAGTTATTGTAGAAAAAAGAAAAACAAAAAAGTGACGAGAGGGTTCGCCGGCAAACCAGCTGTTATTCTTCGGCGTCAGTCGCCTCAAAGAAATGAATTGCAAGACTCCTTTTCTCAGCCGTTACACCAGGCAGCCGTGAAACGGACACCCAAATCAAACACACCTACTTCAATCGCCTCTTGGTCTGCCAGTCTATTCGCACGTCCGACCGTTTCACGAAGTGCGCCGAATGACTCACCGTCTGCTGTGCCGCTGGCGCCTCGCCTTTTTATGCTAGTCCAACACTGCTGAAATTTGCATGTGTACTGGTAAAATCTCGTTTTGGACAAGACCGGCGCATATAAATTGAGTCTTCGACAGTAGCCATGTTTTCTTTGGGATTTATCATGCAAGCAAGACACGTTCGCACACGCTTCGAGCACCGCGGTAAGTCATCACACACCTTCCTGATCTCATGATCACAAAGGTAGCAGCCCGGCGGTCGTTTTCGACGGGTGCTTCTTCATAAAGGTAGAGCGGGAGGCTCTCATTTCTCTCCCCCCTTTGGGTGGATTGTCAGAGGGGGGCGGGGGGGTGCTCTGCTTCTATTCCATCTTCAGGTGGATTGACGCATTCCACGCTTTCTTCGTAGAGCAGCAAACTTTCTGCCCCGCTCTCAGATGTGCCATCGGAATCTTCCTCAGATGCACCATAACTGTGGCGCGGGCGTAGACCCTTAACGTGGCAGGGTATTCCGTCCACCAGAAATGACTGCAGGCTGATCATTTTCGTCACCCGACCCTTGTTGAACCTAGTGGTGCACCGGCTTATTGGCGCCTTGACCCACACGCGATCTCTAACCTGGTAGGGGCCATGCCCATGGTCTAAAGACATTGTTAGGGCGTCAATCCCTTTCACCCTCAGTTCGTATCGGTCGATCCTGTTGTCAGGCGCAGTCTGGGGTGATGTATTGTCTTTTGGCGTGACATTGTACCAGTAGACGGCTTCCTGTATGGAAAAGCGCATTCTGGCCACATTTCGTTTTACTGTGCAGTGGCATCGCTCCACTACACCATTCCCAGCTGGAGCATATGCACAGCGGAACCGCAAGTTGATTCCCCACTCGCGCACAAAGGCTCTGAATTCCCTGCTGCAGAAAGCTGGGTCGTTGTCTGTGAGTAGCTCATGGGGTGGGCCCTGCTCGAGTAACACTTCTTTCATCTGGCGAATGACAGCTGCCAAGTCTTGTCTTGCCAACTGCTTCCAGATTGAAAAACACGACGGGCCGCAGTCCATCAGTGTTAGGAAATGATGGGCACCGTAGTGAGTGATATCCATCCCCAGTCTCTGCCAGTTTCCGCTCACCTCAAGCTTTCCTTTTTTCCAGCGAGTTGGTGCGGGGTCTATGGACTGACATTTCTCACACTTCCGTATAGCTGTTCTAATGGCTGCTTTTTTCATTGACGGGCAGACTCTCCTGGCAAAATAGGTAGTACGCCGCAATCCTGGGTGAACACTGTTCCTGTGGATGGACATGATTTGATCTGTGTCTAGTTCGTCCACATGGGTGGCACCAATCATTGGCCTGGGTCCATTACATGTCTTCATTGCATCAAACCATCGCTGCGGTACTCTTGTCAGTCCATCAGCTATATTCAGGGACGAAGAGACTAGTACCACGTCCACGGTCAGCTGATACTCTTCCACAAGCTCCTTAAGAGTGCTCAACCACCCCCTGATGAGCATTTCATTTGCCGTCTTGCTGTGCACTCATGCTCTCCCAGTCAGAGTATCCGATACCCAATGGTACACGCAAACAGAATCTGTTTTTAGGTGTAGCGTTTTGCTCTGCCACTGGAGTGCTAGATTGACACCTTTCAACACGGCATCCAGCTCAGTCAGGTTGATGTGCTGAGCGTCATCTTTAGGTCGCAACCAGCAAGCATCCTCCAGCACCGCCTCGTGGCTCTCTAATGCTACTCCGGTCATCAGGGAACTTGCATCGACCCACACATTCAGCACCTGGGCATCCACACACCACTCCCCACGGGCTGGATCATCCCGCTGCACAGAATCCACGGTCTCAGACACCATGCACCGGAGAAGGGCATCTTTTGTTTCATTGTCCCAGCCTTTCGTAACTGTACTTGCTCTCCTCTTGAGCATTCCACACAGAGCCAACCACACACTGGGAGGTGCCCAACAAGCCTTCCACACAGAGAGAACACCTTCCATCGTGTAACGACATGGGGGGGGGGGCGTTAGGAACCACATTTCCTCGTCTCCACCACAGTCTTCCTTGTTCCATCGCGACCACCAATCCTAGTACCCATGCGCCATCCTCCAACCATTCTGGGTCCTTGCATTCCAGCCCAAACTGGGCCAGATGTTTTTTAACGTGGGTCGCGGGAGCGACATCTTCATTGATGTAGACGTCGTCAATGTAGACAGAGACCGCGCGACCCACAGCTTCCTCCTGAACCAGCACCGTACTGATGATTCGCTCAGTTTAGCTGCACAGATGTCCGCATCGGCTGTGAAAGCGTCAATGTGATGGTTGAGCTCCCGGAAGTCCATCACCGGGCGTACCTTCGACTTGTTCTGCTGTAGTACGGCCATTAAGGGAATTAGCCCCTTGAGAGGCCCCAGTTTTTCTTCTGGATACGGCATGAGCCAGCCACTGCTGATCCACGTGCAGAGCTCCTGTTCATAGTCCTCCCCATGGTGCAGTCTTTCAGGCGCGCGGTTCTCTGACCACTTCCATGCCACAGTCCAGGGTCGCCTCCGGTGGTCAAAGATGGCAGTGAAGTCGTGTTCATTCACAGTAATGGCTGCCCATTTGGCTACTTGCCCATTGCCAATCTGTGCTCGTCCCATAGGCCCAACAGTAACGCCTCCCAATGCTGTTACGGCATCAATTCCCAATAGCAGGTCAAATCCCAGTGGTTTGCCACACACCACCAGCACGTCGATCTTAGCAGAACCACCTTCTTCCGTGGATACAGTTACCACTCCCACGCCGCAACATGGACGGGACACACCTCCAATAGTCATGACATCCACCTTCACTTTCTTCCAAGACTGGCACCGATCTGCATCCACAATTGTCCGTGAACAGCCGGCATCAATCAGCACAGAGCACAAAGATCCGTAAACAAGGACGTTTGCCACCGGGAACGCTGTATTTACATCTTGGTTGAGGAGAAGGCTGGCGCTGATGCCTTGTCCCGTGTAGCATTTCCCGAACAGTTTCAGGCCCAGTGTCCAAAATCTCCGCATTGATGGCACCGTGTTCCGCGCTTCCGACAGTCTTTTGCCATGTGGCCTTTAACGCTACACCTGTAGCATGTCACACTGGTGCATGGGCTGCTCTTGGTGGGAGACGTGCCGACACTACGGGGTGGGCGCACAGCCACAGCAACATTCTGACTTTCATCTCCAGTAGTTGTCAGCACTCTCGCTAACAACTCCCCTACAGTCAGTGCTTCAACATTTGGTGCCTGTCGGAGTTCGAGGGAGATTGCATCAGGAAAATCCATGACGAAGGCTAGTTTGGTGAGCCTTTCCATCTCGGCTCCCTCGAATCCGGCCAATCGAACAAACTGTCTGACTTTATTTGCGTAAACGTATACGCGCACGCCGGTCCACCTGACCATGGTCAGTTTTCTATAGGCTGAAAATGCATTGTCCGCGAATGCCTGCTTCAGTCTGGCTTCGATTTGATCGATGTCTCCTTGATCTTCCTCCTCCATTTCCATGTAGAGAGATAGTGCGCCCCCTCCAGGTATAATGGTAGCAGACTAGCCACATCATCCACCTGCTGAAGTCTCGCCACCAGCCTGACCTTTTTCAGCCATGCCCCCACATCGCCCTGGCCGGAAAACGGTTTTATAATGTCACTGCTTATGTGAACATTTCACCATAATCTACCGAAATAGCTTGTAGAAAAAAGAAGAGAGAAAAACAAAAAAGTGACAAGAGGGTTCGCCGGCATACCAGCTGTTATTCTTCGCCGTCGGTCGCCTCAAATGAATTGCGAGACACCTTTTCTTTTCTTTTTTATTTTATTCCATTTTGATCAAGTGGGTGGCTGATTTGAAGACTTTATTTCACTGACTTCATCATTGGTCATAAAAGCACAAGCACTTAAGAGTGAGATAAAATCATTCACCATCCTCGTCTATGTGTGTATGTGTCCCAGTAATAGTTTCAGCATGATACTTTTAACAAATGGATTTTACCGCAAACAAGACTGCCCATGTCTGCTTTTTTAAAATTTTTTAAACTACAGAGCAACATGTTCTTTTCCTATGCTTGCTAATTCTTTTTAATTTTTTTTTTTACATAACCACTAGCAAAAAACGAGAAATCTTACTCTATAGACTGGTCGGCCTTCATGATTCCCAATTCCAATCCGAACAAAGCAACCTATAACAGTGTTCTTAAAGAATGGCATGTGGCACCACCTGCAATGAATAAAAATAATAATGCTAAGCAAAATGTAAGTGGAATTATACACTTCTATAAAAATAAAAAATAAAAACAGGCCAATTACAAAACGTAGTACAAAAATACAGAAAACTTTAAAATTGAACAAATAAAATTTAAAATTATTGGCAACAAAATTTTTCCTTAATATTTGCAAGTTTTTAAAAGCCGATATTTTCACTTATTGCAAATTAAAATCCACAGATTCTATTTCACATCTTAGTGCTACTGTGTAGGAATATGTCGCTAATGATGTCATTCTAAAAGAAAAGGCATGAACTATAAATTTTTTAACTGTACCTGCCGGTTTATTAGCACCAACAGATAAAAAAGTACTGCTAATGAATATATACAATGCAAGATTATCCTAGAAAATTTAGAAAAGATTAAATAAAAATCAAATGTTTTATTAAAAAATATGAAATACTTTTTATTTTTTTTATTAACTGAATGATTCTGCCAAGTAGTTGAAAGTAAAACTGCATAAGTATTTTAAATCCCAAAGCAACAACTCTCACATATTTCCCTAGTAATAAATTGGATCATATATATATATATATATATATATATATATATATATATAGGCTGCACTTGGGGTAGTTTTGTCCAACACCACAAAATGCAGCAAAACCAAAATATTAACCTAAGAACTTGAGTCATACTCTTAAATGCCATATGGATCTGATATATGGCATCAAATTCAATCAGAAATGGATAACAAGTTTTTTTTCTTAATCATTTTAACCCAAACAAAGCAAGAAAGACACAAGGCATAGGCATTACTGAGTATAAGAGAATCTAAGAAAAAAAAAAAATTATTAATAAGCAAGAACAATAACAGAACAAGAATTAAGTAGATAATGATTGTCATTGCATTTAAATTTTTGAAGATCAAAGTTAACTGGAAAATAAGAAGCCAGAAGAGAAGTACCACAAGCAAGAAGTGTAAGAGAAGAAACTGTTGTTCAAAGAACGAGACCTTTCTGTCAATCTAGCACTGCAATTAAATTCATAAAGTCTAGGTACCATAGAGGAAAGTTCATCAGAACAATTACCATGAAATTATTTATAGAATGAGTACAAGGATTTATGACAGTTGGAAAGTAACTGGGGCTGAGATGCCAGGTTAAAACCAACAACATTGTATATTCTTTGGATTTTATAAAGGATCTCTAAATATATAGCAGGAGCACCAGACTATATGTGGCAGCAATATTCAACGCATGAATGAATGATACAGATGTTTTCTGAGATCAATGATTAAAAATGGCTTCAAGTGAATGAATCCTCTTGGTCTTAAAGACGATACTTTTTCATCAGATCCCAGAATGATGCTACAGAATCACAAAGAAATTTAAGAAATAATAAAAACCTCACTTGGAAAGTTGAAACTTCAGCAACAATTAAAATGGATAGCACATGTAACTAGAAGGATTTGGTTTGGTTTGTTTTACAAGTTTATCAACCCTCATGGGTTAATGCTGAAAATCAGATTTTTATTTAATAATATTTTAGGACATTTTAGGTTTTATAATTCGTGTAGTTGAAAATTCGTTGTATAGTTCATCTGGGCTAAAGTTTTTCCTCATGTAGGTCAAAATGGTTTTTACATTAACGCATTTGAAAAATTCCTTAAGGCTATTCACCTTATAAAAGGTGTTTACAGATAGAAACAAATTCAGCAGAGTCCATCATAAAATGTTTTACTGTGTATGTCTCCTGGCATATGATGCACTTAGGTGGATCATCTTTTAGAAGGAATGAATGTGCGATGTTGGTATGACCTATTGAGTCTTGTTAAACTCAAACAGAAAATAATGATATAATCAAGATGTTGACATTCCACACTACTTCAAACAAAAGGTTAGAAAGACAACCCCCATCAATACTGAAAAGAGAAATAACTGAACTTGAGAAGCCTATTTTCCTGAGAAACTATTTTTAAAATTTCAACTGACAATAATGCAAACACTTCTGTCAATGAATAGCAAATGTTCCTTTATAAGGAAATAATCATATCATATTACTTATCTCAACATCTAAAAAGATGCCAGTTACCTCTATTAATTGAGGGTCTGTTCAGGTAAATGAACATCAATCATGCAGCTATTTACTTATGCTTACATGGTCAAAGCCACTAAAACCTAAGCATTCACAAGCTTCCCATATTATTACAGGTTAATTTGGAAAATAACCATTACAGGTGTGACGACAAATAATGTGGCACTTAGCAAATGTCAGCTGTGTATAATGAAACAGCAAAAGGGTCAATCAGAATAGAATGTAAGGAAATTGTGTTGACAATGCTGTAGTGTCTGTTAAGAAGAAACAAAAGATCAAATGATGAAGCACTTCTAAAATGGCCACTCTTGATATATAACTGAAGGGAAAAAGCTGAGGTGAGGTGTCACTTTTGTGCTTCTTCAGTGCTTCTTTATCAGCATTACACTTCCATACTTGATTGCTTAGTGGAAGTAGTTCTGGCTAGGTTTTTGTCCTTTTTACATTTCACAGAATTTCACTTGTAAAAAAATAAATAAATAAATAACCTATTTTTGAACCACCTACACAATTTAAGATATCTTTTGATTTAAAACCAGTAGAAAAGTTTGATGGTGCTAGTGCAAAAATAGCATAAAAAAATGAGGGAAAAAAAAGTTGAACTGGTGCCTAATGTGAGAGATACAAAGAAAAAGTGAGGAATTCATTTCCACTTCATTTATCCAGTGGAGTTTTTGCTGTATACCAACAGTTAAGCAAGCCAAAGACAGACATTGCAACAATAAAAGAAGCAGTGGATGTAGCAATAACAATTGTTCATAGCCTATGAGCAATGTATTATGAGGTGAATATGCCCAGATGAATCTTTGGATGTGCTTTCGTCAAAAATCATGCAGCTCTGTCAGTGTTGTTTGGCAGTGCATCTGACCACTGCTTGACCTGTAAATTTTTGTCAGTGGAACATGTGAAGCAACTTCTTCACGCCTCTTCATAAATGGATTCTATGAATGGTGAACAATGGCTGGACCAAGCCTGGGCAATATATCAAAGGATGAAACAGGAGTAGTATTCATTCTAACAGTAGCAGCTACATTACAGATATACAAAAATGGTACCGAATCAGAAGACCAAGAGACAGCAGAGTTTTATGTGCTACACATGCCAAAGGCCTGATTATATGGCAAGAGATTGCTTGCTTCATTGAGGAGGAACAAGAAGTCACTGATGAGTATCAAGGAAGGATGTATCAAGCATTAGTTCACATTTTGCCAAATTTTTTTTATTTTAGAAACAGAATGAGGGAAAAATATTAGTACCAGTCTCCTCCTGAGACAAAGCATAAATGTAGAACTACATTGAGGCCCAGATTGATGGAACACTGTTTTGATGTATTATGGCAGTTCCTGCTCAATATTTGGTATGTTTGTCAGCAATGGAGCAGACATGCTGACAATTGGAAAATTCATTAGTGCTGTAGAGTCAGAAGTATCAACTTTGGTGCATGCAATTTGGATTCAGCTACAGTTGAAGTTTTGGTAGATGAAAAACCATTAGGATTTGACCTCCTCCTCAGAATTAAGGCCATTATGGTGTTGGATGGTATCCTGATGAATCAATCGAGTAGAATGCATTTTACTAAATTACCTGTGTGCAGCCATTTGGATTGATGATCCCAATTTTGCTGTAAATTTTGATGACAAACAAAAATCTGGATTGCAGCATAAAAATGGTCAGATAATTAGGGGACTAAGAAACTAGAAAATAAGGTCTTGGAGTGTATCCCATGTTCACACAAGTTAAGGAAGAATATGATTAAGATTCATGTGTGGATTGACAAGGGCTGGTTTATTACCTTTTGCTACAAGAAGAAATTTTGAACTCCAAAGGGCTCGATTCCTCCAATGGCAGGCATGCAGGAGAACCAGGCAAAAGCGTTCCTTGTAATGGACTACGGAGAGCTGAATGGGTAAGTTGACATGTCCATGGCCAATGCAGACGTCTGTGCAAACAAGTTGAGGTAATGGCAACAGCAAGGTAAAAATATATCCTCCATCGACCTCAGGAAAGCATACCTGCAAGTGCATGTTCATGTGTCATTGTGGTCATTTCAGACAGTTATGTTTAAAAGGGAGGAGGTATTGCCTTACAAGGTTAAGATCAAGATCTCAATGTTGCACCATTGATCATTGTAGTCAGTGCCAAGTACTGTGTTGTTGCAAGATGAGTCCATTAAAGTGCAACATTAGTGAATATTGACAATATATTCATTAATGAAAATATCCTGCTTGCTGCAAGTGTCAAGAGGCATTTGTTGAATGTTGGACTAATAAATAAGGACTCGGAGCAATTGGAATATGGCGCTTGAGTGTTGCTGGGTTTAGAAGTGTGGGAGAATGATAAATTACATTGAAAACAAGGAAGCTAAATGATAGAAATTTCTGATATCATTACAAGGAGATTTTTTTTTTTTCATTTTTAAGAAACTTTGAGGCATTTTTCCAGTATGTAGGTGGCTCTACACAGTGACCAGGGTCATAAAACAGACTTACCACAATTACAAAGTGCTGGGATGATAGAGTAAATGATAAATCCTTTTAGAAGTATGATATTAGAAACCATCACCAGAATGCAACAAAATGACCTTGCTCAAGTAGACTGGTGTGTAAAAGGAAAAAGAAATGACCAAGTAGGACAATAGGCTCTTCATAATTGGACTAAATGGTAGCAAATGGATCCATGATTGAGGATTTCTGTTAGCCACCTACAGTGAATGACAGGGGAGGGGGAACTTAACTGAAAGGAATCAAACTAGCTCATCTAACTTGGCAAGCAGAGATGTTGCAGCTAAGGATTGATTCCATCTAAGCATATCAATTATCTCACACTGACCAGTAAGGTAAGGTTGAAAACTAAGTGCACTAGTGAGAAGCTAATAAAATGATGATGTAGAGCACTAATAAAAGGAGTACAATCTTGTTGACATCTCATTACTGAAGTCCAAACCGAATTTAGTAGATAAATTAACTTGGTTGCCACAGAGATAGTAGTGATTCATTCAGTCCTCTCCACTTTTTTTTTTTTCCAGCTTACAAACTATTTGCAGGTTATTGAAAGCCAGAAAAATATTCTATAGATTGTAAGAATTTTTTTGTGGGGAGGATAATGACTTACTGATACAAATACAAGTGATAGATGAGAGGAGAAGAGGCCGAGTCATACCTTTCCCAAGGGTATTTGTGTACAAATGAATATAACAAACACAACTGGAATTAGAGCTCTTTCTGGTTAACAATTCCAAGCCATTATCCATTACACCACTTGTACATCCAAGCTTACACCACCTGGTATTCTTGACCAGGTTCAATGTTGCTTAACTTCAGTGGTTGGATACTAACTGGTGTTTCAACATGATATGACCCTAAATCAGATAATAGTGAATAAACAAACTAAGCCTCTAATGTCCATGTGTATTGCTATTGGCTGATCCAGTAAAGTTGGAAATTCATCAGCATAGTGGACATCCTCAAGTGAAAATAACACTATTTTGCCAAATGAGTTTGGCCCTTCCAGATCAAGAGTAGCCATTCAGTCAGTGGTCAAGTAATACAGAGCTTGTCAATTAAGAGATCTAACACTGTTCTACATTGGAAGAAAGGAAAATTCAAAAGAAGTAACACCAGATACAGGCTAGAAAAAGATATCAGTTATTATAGTGACAAGCATTACTTGCTAACTACAGTCCAACATGTTCGTTGACTACCTTTATTTACAGTAGGATTGCCATACACCAATTTATATCTATATCTTTTGAAAGAAGCTGCCAGTTGAACTCCTCTTGAATAATAATAGTATTCCACAGTAAGGTTTCTTTTCAATGTACATATGTTCTGTGAGGAAATATCAGGTTGAGTCAAAAGGTTTTTGGGTTTTTTTTTCAGATTTTAACTGATGATTTTTGTCAATTCGTATATCTCTATGTTATATCATTAATTTGATATAACTTGTTGCCAAATCATTGCTGAATTGTTCATTCTTTATTTTCATATATCACATATAAACATTGTTCATTCTTTATTTTACAGTTTTGATAAGTGGTGGAAAAATTGCAATTACAACTATTTTATGCTAACTGAAAAAATTTAAAAATAATAAAAGGATTCAGTGCAAGGACAGTGGCAAAAGAAATTAATGATGTGAAAAGTGCAGGAAGTGTCAATGAATGTGTGGCACAAAACTTGTTCCGATGTTTCAAAGAAGGTGACACTTGTATTGAAGACAAACCAAAGGTCAGGGAGATGAGGCTTTGTTTGAAATGGGTGAATAACACCCAAGTACATTGTTGGCAGATCTCAGTCATTCACAAAGCATACACCTCCATAAATTCAGCCTTGTGAATAGACGCTGTAGAGAAGTTCCTATGAACTGACCAATGGCCAGGCTTAACAACATGTGAACATTTGCAAACAACTGCAAGCAATTCCTCAAGATGCCTGTTTTTAGTGTCAAATTGTAACTGGGGATGAAAAATGGATCTATCTTCATAATCATAATAGAAATCATTCTGGCAAAGCTTTAGAACCTGTTGTCAAAGGTCAAGTTGTGTTTGGTGGAATTTCAAGGTGGTGTTGTGCTTTAAGTTTGTCCCAGATGGTCATGCTGTAAACACTGGGTTTTATGCTCAACAACTGCAACAAGTACATGAGGCTTTGAAAGTCAACTACCCAGCATTGGTTATTTGAAAACACGCACTCCTACAGCATGACAATGTCCCAGTATACACTGCCAATGTGACCAAGCACAAACTTGAGGAGATGGCTGGAACTGATGCCTCAACCTGCCTACAGTCTAGACCTTGCTCCCATCAGATTATCACCTTTTACGAGCCATGAGTCATTTCCTGTGTGGATGGAGGTTCAACAATGTGAATGAGGTTGAAAATGGGTCTAGGGAGTTTGTTTTTTGTTGTTTTTTTTTTTTGCTCTAAACCAGCCAAATGCTATAAGTATGGAAGTGAGCTTCTGGTACAACAGTAGCAACAGACAATAGAATATAATGAGAAATATTTTGATGAATAAACACTTTTTGTACATAATTTATTTGAACTAATTAAAGCTTGAAATACAAAAAAAAAACTTCTGACTCAACCTAGTAGAATAGTGGAAAGGTGTCATTAAGAGGTATCAAAAGAATTGCTGCAAGGAAGCCGTGTTCTATAGCTGAGACAGTTTATGGGTACAGCATAATATTGAAAGATGACGCTGCACCCACATCTACAACTTCCAATAAGATCCTTAGATACAAGGTTTGACTGAAAGGCATTGTTGCAATGCTTTCATCAGAATCTGAGATAAGACATTGATATATGGGTGAAAATGCCTTAAAACCAGTGCACATTGAAGAGGGTCACTAGGATCATCAGCACACAATCCATTGAGGTTCATGGAGTCCCATGCTATGTCAAGGATATTTGACTCTCACTAAAGACATCAGAGGATACTGAAAATACATCTTATAGGAGTCAGAAGGATACTGTTAGACTTGACAATATTTTGCAAAGCTCCAGAAATTAATTATGTAATTGGTTATGCACACAAGCTTGAAATGAAAAAAAAAGTGTTATCCGAATTTTTTTTTTTTTTCTTTATTCCTTACAGACTCCTTGTAGAGGATTGAGTCTCAACCACAAATTATAGGCAATGTAGCTATAGGTGTAGTAGTAAGTAACATGTTTTTTTTTTTTTGTTTATTGTTTTTTAATGGTGTGGAGTTTCTAGCTCCGTGCCCAACCCTCCTTTACTTCAACTTAGAACATGGTTTAAATTCAGATTTATCTTTCTTCTGGGATGGTTACTGTCCAAAGAGCATGGAAGAAGAGATGAATTTATGTTTCCCCAACAAAGAAAATTAAGTTGTTTCCTTAAATCTCAAAAAGAAAAACAGACATCTGTTTACTTTGTCTTAATTCTATTAGGCATAGATAAAATAGATGAGATTAGTATTACAAAATTTAGATACAATCAATATTAAAATGCACAATCAACAAAGCCTGCATCCAACAACAAGATCAATCAGGGGACATAAAATATAAGTAAAGAAATAAGTAACAATGCGTATTTATTAGTTCAAAAGGTAGACAGTAATTATTTGAGTTATAATATGACAGCATGTCTAAGTTATTGTAAGGAGAAAAAAAAAAGAAAATATAAGTGAAAAGAAAGAAAAAAGATAATTCCTACCTTTCCATTTTGTTTCGAGAGAGACGAATTCGGGAAATATCTTCTTTTGTAGCGTAAACTGTGACTTTCTGCCGAGAGGAAGAACTACTGCAATTGAAGAAGAAAAAAAAAAGAAAGATGATTTCCAGGTGGTGAAGTACAAAAAAAAGCATCATTACATAACACTTTATCAAATTTCTTAGATGTAGCATTGGAAAATGTTTATGAATCCCACTAAACACCAAGAAGGATTTTATCAGTAGATTGTATTTAGGTTGAGATATTAAAGGCTGTCTTGGGTCTATTCACAATGTTCTTTGTTTTGGATTCTCATAATAAATCCATTTTTCTGTTATCACTATCTTCTCTAAAAGCAAATCTTTTCTGCATTGACCAAGAAGAGAAAGAGAGGTGTTTAAATACAGATCTGTGTTTATTTGCTTTAGTTCATGTGGATCCATTTTTCCAATTGACTGATTGCATCAACTTTGAAGACATTTCTAAGATTTTTCTAACATTGTAAAAACTTTCTAAATAAATATATGTGTGTGTGTGTGTGTGTTTTTATTCATATTGTCTTCTTACAGATATTTTTAATTATATTTGAATTTTTATGCGTATACACAGATGTAAAAATTCAAATATAAATAAAAAATATATCTGTAAAAAGACAATATGAAAATTTATCTTTGCCAAAGCATTTTGTCCTATGAGGACTTTGATAAAGTCTGTCAGAGACTGAAATGCGTGAGCAAAGTTTTCATATTGTCTTATGGAATAGGCTTTTTCAACATAATCTTCTTTGTTAAAGTACATAATTCAGTGGTGAATATTAATCAAATAGATTGAACATCTGTTGTAACCTAGAAGGTTACTGAATAAGAATAACCAAAACGAAGGTTGAAAATGGAATGATAACATTTATGACAGAAACAACATATGAGATTTGCCAGCAGCATGTTCTAAGTAATCAACTGCTAGTGGAGGGCTAGAAATGAATCAAGGTGAACTGCAAGTGAATGGTATAACATTATACAGTGAACATTTCAGATCAAGCTTTAGCTAATAACTACTTTTAAGTGCCTCATAGAAGGGGAAGTTTTTTTTTTTTTTTTTTGAGAAAATTTTCCAACCCCACGGTTAATAAGACCATCTCATTTATTAATTTTGCAGTTTTGACTATAAATGATCTTCCAAGACTCCCCCACCCATGATTTATTGTGTATTAAGAAAAATCCTGATCTCTCACATTATTAAGCCCCTGCTCCACCCTTTTAATACAAACCATGAGCAAGTTTACAAAAACATTGGAAAATACTTGCTACAATTGACTACAGAAAAGATTTGCCTTTACCTACAAAGATTAATTAAAGAAGAAGAAAAAAAATAAAACAGAAGAGAAATATTTTCCACAAGGAATAGTCCATCATGAGATTCTTAAAAATTCAATTTTTTTCTTTTTTTTAAAGTTGTACAAGCCTGTACAATTGCAGGTAGGCTTGAAATCACATCATGCTGAAACACCAATTCTGATATGAATCACCAAATTTAATCAACGAGCTAGGTCAATACTTTGAGGAGTGACTTTTTGGGAATACTAGGTGCAATAAGCTTGGATATTTAGTTGGTGTAATGATAATGGCTCAGAATTGTTAATTGCAATCAGGTTTGATATATATTCCCTTACACGCAAATACCCTTGGGAAAGATATGAATCCACCTCTTCTCCCCCAGTTATAGATTAATTAGTAAGACTTGCATCACTAAACCATAAAAATCTTACAATCTAAAAAAAAAAAAAAAAAAAAATTTCTGGTTTTAAATAGTTATCCCAAAACCTGCTAGTTTATGCTGTGAAAATGGGTCAAAACAGTGAAATTTCCTTCAAATTCCAACTAGCAATTTATTGAGTATTTTTAAAAGTTATTTGGATAAAAATTAGTATGTAAAAAAAATTTAATGTTTTCTCTTGTGTATAATAAGTTTTTATTCCAGGTCTCTTTAAACAAGGTCACATTTCAGTAGCGGAAGTTTTTTTTTTTTTCTGCTTACATTTCGAAATTTTTTGTGCTCAGAGTTATATCAAAATAGTTCCATGTTAAAGAAAAGAAAACACTTGTCGTTTTGGTGGGCTTAAAATAAAATTTGAGGTTATTTTTCACAAAAGTTTTCAAGTTGAAAAATTCAATGAATGAAATAGCAGAGAAATTCACTTCTTAAAAAAAAAAGTTACACCTTCTTATAGAGCAATGTTTCATCTTTAATGAAAAGGTTACTGAACACAGAATAACTAAACCAGAGATTGGAAACGGTAATCTTTATAACATCAACAAATACTCGCCAGCAGCATGAAGAAGGTAAACCACTGCCAGTGGTGGACTACTTAGACAGCATATTATCGCCACTTACAATAGTATCCAACATATTTATGAGGAGTGGGACATACCCATTAGTGTTCATAGGTACAGTATATAACAGTTTCATATCACTATATCCAACCAACTCACAGCACAAACAAATATAAAATGAGGTGTTTTTGAAACTTGAATATGTCAGCCATACCAGAGATTTTAAATCCAATATGTTTCATCAATAGACATTTCAGTTTCTAGATGAGCTTTAACTCTTATTCTTATATTTCTTATGTTTTTCTTCGAAAGTTGTTTAAAGTAAATTACTTATTGTCTAATTAAATAGGCATTAAAAAATAAACCAGAAATACATATTTTAATTTTATGCATTTTAAATATTGTAATGTAATTTTTAAAATGTACATATTTGTCAAAAAAAAAAAAAAAAAAAAAAAGGAAAATTTGTGTACATTAAAAATGAAATAAATTATTTTAATTTCAAAATGTATATATTTAGAATTTATTTTTATAAATCTCACATTTGTGTACATAAAATATTGTAATTTTAAAAATGTCTATTTTATCTACTAATTATTAACTAAATTTTGGGATTAGCTGCTAATGTCAGATTAAATTTATGTAAATTATTCGGAATTAGACTCAATACATTTTAAAGTAAAATAAAAGAATATATTTTTCAGTTGAACTAATTGTGGATTCACAAAAATTTCTAAAATTAAATTTCTTTTTTTTATTTTAAATGGATATTTCTTGGAAAATTTTTTTTTTTTTACTTTTCTACCAAATTTATTTCTTACAAAATAATTAATTTTTGGTAATTAGTAAATATTACTTTTTTAACTTTGAAAGTAGATTTTTATTTCATGGTAACTTTTACTTTTAAGCATATTTTTAAGTAAATTTTAATGCCTAAGTTCAACAATAACAATTCAAGAGCAAACATTGCCATTCATAAAAAAAAAAAACACAACTTTAAAATTGTCCACTTGTTTTCACGTAAATTTCCAATTGTTATATTTTTCTTTATAAAGTGAAAGCCTAAACTTATAAAATTTAAGACATTTATTTTTTTTTTTTTGTAAAGAATTTTTCTTATTTCTGCTTTTCCTGATATCATAGGTCTCTGTTTTTTTCTAGTGCTTTCCATGCCTGGAGATTACGTTTTTAAATTTACATGTACTTATGATGAATATTTAAAAATCTGTTCAGTGGATGATCAATTAAATATCCTGAGAGAATGTTTTTCTTGCAAGTGGAAGAGGCAAGCCAAAGAAGACACCAACTAAATCCCTTACAATGTATAAAAAAGTTGCTGATGCAGTTAAAAATACAGTGTAATGAAAAGAACATGGAAATCGGGGGCGGGGGTGCTTAATGGGTTGACAGTTAACACCCAGTAATCTGAGTGCAGTTCTGGTGAGGTCTCATCTATTTTAGTTAGCCCAACTTCTGTAACTTTTATGGCTTTAAGAACCAGGAGATAAATGAGGAAAGCACTTAAATATGAAAGAGATCACAGGTTTGGAGAACAGTTTAACAAAAAAAAAAAAAAAGTTTTTTTTTCATAAAATCTTTAACACTTTTCTTCTTTTTTTTTTTTTACTACTTCTTTTGTGATACAAGAATTGTATGTTTTTACTTGGCAGGTTTTTGTATGGTTCTGCAAACTACCTTAATACAAAGATGCAACAGTTAAGATTGATGAAGCAAGTCCATTAGTTCAACAAACATTTAACACAGCCAAGAAGATTTTAGCCACTAAAGAAGATGACTTAAAGAGTCTTTTTAGATTATTCCAATGATGCTTTTTTGTAGCTGATAAACTCACTGTCAATGAAATTATATCACAGGAACTTGAAGACCCAGTGATTAACTCTGGTAACTCTGAAGAAGAACCATATCAAGTGATCTTCAGATATGATAGACAAAGCCAATGGATTGCTGTATACTATGATTGCAGTTTTGACATTGGCCAAGTCATTGACATTACATCACCAACCAGTACAATAATAAAGTTTCTAGCTACAACAAAGGGTATAAATTATTATTTCTGATCAACTTTTGTCTTAAGATGGGAATTAGGTTTAATGCCAGTTTCAAGTGATGACAGAATCTGGAATGTTCCAGAAATATTGGTTATAGAAGCCTTATAAAGTAATTCAGATTGCAAATCACCATTAGGAGAGGAAGTGCAGTAGGGCCAGTCATACTACCCCAGAAAGTCTATTATCAGTCCCAATAAATGTAGTTTTACTCATTTCAATTTTTTGTTGTTTTTTATATTTAAAAATTGAGTCTTAAGGCATTTGTTTGAAAAATTAATCTCTGATTCAATTTGTATAAATTTTCAAAAAAAATTAAAAAAAAAAAAATACATTTATGAGAAAAGAGTTTTTGAAATAACTCTTGTTGAATTTTTCATCCAAAAATGAGTAAAGTTTCAGGCTTGTACCCCCATCCCAACTGGATTTTTTTTCCTCTCCAAAGGTATATTTTTTTTTTTTTTTTTTTTTTTTTTTTGCCCTACTGTCAAATTTTGATTCCACCTGTAATTACATGCTGAAATAAGAGTTTTTTTTACTGATGTACTCCTGTGAAAAAAAATTAGCTTAAATCTCCGAGATACTATGAAACATTAAGAAGTTTCAATGACTTAAATATAGAATTAAAATTTATATCAATGATCAAAGTTGCCTTCCCGAGTTATTTTTGCCCTGTTTTGAGGATGGAATGTGATAAAAGTTTAGGTTGGTCTTGTATAATAATTATTAATTCCACTAGTATTCTTTCTTTTATGATTTAATAATGATTTATAATTTATAATATATTTAATTTATAATGATTTTTCACTTGTTTGAAGCCTGCATCTTCACATATACACTGTTAAAATGGACTTCAGGCCCAATTGCACTCAAACTTTGAAAGATCATAACTCAGTTGCTAATTGAGCTAGCAAGATAAATTTGGTACCATTTTTTATGTTTTGTCAAGCTAGATATGCCTGCATAAAATTTTTTTAGGTATATTGAAAATAAAAAAACAGTTTAGGATACCTACTTTAAATAACGTGCAAATGGTAGATAAACCATAGAAAATGAATCAACAAGTGCAGGTGGACTAACAGCAGCACACAGAATCAGGATGTCGAGTGCCAAGTTCAAATTCCAGTTGAGACAGTCTGGGTTTGCTTTGCACTAAAGCCCTTGAGAAAAGCAGAAATCCATCTCTTCAAAATAGTAGTACACAATTAAATAAATGAGCAGACTAGGTTCTTGAGTCTTATTTGATAACCAACCTAGATAGCAATGTGAAACCACACCACTAACTTTCGTAAAAATAATCAAGTCAATGCACACTTGATGTTGTGTAACAAATATTTTACAATCTACTGGATACTTCAGCATCCTCCCACCTCACAATACATTTGGAGGAACCAAGTCCAGATATATTAGGTTGGTGCAAAAATAATTTCGTTTTCTCACATAGTAACATATGTTAGAAAACGAAATTATTCTTGCACCAACCTAATACAATTGGAGTAATATGCATTTCAAACTGAACCTTATAATCTACAAGGGTAGACTGCTCTTGTTCCCCTGCCTATGTCTAGGGATATCTCATCTAGTTCTTATTTTTTAGTACTGCTCAGTTACTGCTCATCCTGTTCCCACTGAGTCTAAATCTGCACTGCTTGGCCCAGAGATTGAACTCAATTACTATGTCAATTCATAAACCAACACTTTAATCCACTAGACCAGGGGTTCTCAAACTTGCTTATCCCTCTCACCATTTGTCAGAATGCCATTCCCCTCCACCTCCTTTTTAAGGTGACCGGCCAGATAGTGAAAAAAAATTATAGAATTTGGACTGACAGCAGTTTAGACTTCCTCAAATTTTGTAACGTGCACACTTTGTAGGGTTTATTACAATTTTGGTAACACGTTAGTTCGAAAGTTAATGACACATATTCAAGCAAGTCTCCTCTTCAGTCTAAAATCGGCCTTTCAAATACCTTGTGACAAAAGATTAAAAAGCAATTTTTTTCAATTTTGAAGTGGAATAATCCAGAAGATATCCATTCTATCACTCCCCCAAAAATTAGGCATGTTACTGGTATAGTCATAATGTGATATTTGAAATTTGGGATGAATGTGGTTCTTATTTCCAGTTTTATGAAATGTCAAACCTCAGGTTATGAGTTGTTTGCACGTCGTTGCAGAGGGTTTGATTTATAAAATTTGCATATTCAGACTGTAATTTTCTTATTAATTTCCTTGTTATGTACCTAACAAGCTAGTATAATTTTAATTTTTGTCCTTAATTGCTTTTTAAAATATAGGGGCCCAAATATGGCATTTTGTCCTAATTCATAATAGACAAAAGAATGCCTAAGTTGAGCACATGTGTAAAAATAAAAAGAAAACTGCTAAAATTAATCAGTTTGAGATATTTTGACGAAATAAAAACTGCTAAGTTTCTTTAATGATGTAGATTAAGAACATACAATCAGATAACACCTATTACCTGTTTGAAATTTTCATTTGTGATACCTAATGGGAACCATTAATAAAGAAAGAGAAATGTTTCAACATCAGTAAGAAACATCAGCAGTGAATGCAATCAAGCATGACAGCAACTGCAGCATAACCAACAGGGCAAGAAACACCAACATTAGGTTTGAAACTACAAATCATAAATTCAAGATTGCCACAAGTGGATTAAAGTGTTGGTTCATGAATTTAGTAACATAGTAATTGAGAGTTTAATCCCTGGGTCAGATAGTACAAAGTTAGATTCAGCGATAACAAGATGAGCACTAATAGTACAAAATCAAAACAAGACATCTCTAGACATGAAGAGCAGAATGAAAAAGATCTAGCTCCATAGACTAACTAAAGGTTTCAGTTTCAAATTCCCTGAAGGTTATTCAGATGGACAGGTACCTGACGAAGGTCATAGGTCACAACAGCCAAAATATTGTAAAAACAACAAAGATGAAGTGTTGTACAAGTTCTTATTTATAAAACGTGCCCTTTTTCTGTATTAGACTTTCCACCCAGCAACACTTAACCCACAGACATTTTCATTCATGCCTTGCTTCAGTGGTTCCTATAGCTTGCCTGCTAAGTAGCCTAAGTTTCTTTTTGTCATGACATGAAAAGCAAAATCTCATCCACTATTTATGCCACTTAAATTCAAAAATACCGTATATAAATGAGGATTTAACTCTTTCTTCCCTGACAGTCCAGTTTGATTACGACCCTATGCACCATTTTGATATTACTTACCTAAGCCCAATAGTGAAAATTGATAGTTATTTAACATAGCCATACAAAAATAAGATCTAAGATTATAAATAATAAAGATAAATGCATGAAACAATCAAATCAAACAGTTTGGGATTAAGTACTTAAAAGAAAAATGGCTATTTATTTCTTCTCAGTGTCTAGAATATTTACCAGTTTGGGATTTCCTCTGAATGTGTCAATATCAACTCCCAAAAATCATTTGCTCCATTCCAATGTTGTCCCATCATCATCATTACCATTGACATCTTGGTTTCAGTTTAAATTTGTCAGCAATACATCATTATCAGAGTCAAATTCTGAGATTACATCAATATCTGATAAATTCTTTTCATTTTCCACGCATATCTCATACTGTTTTTGTCCTAGGACTACATCAATTTCAATGAATTCTTCAAAAATATCACTGCTTTCATGGTCAGATGCCCTGCTTGTTTATAAATCTTTTAATTCAAAAAATAGCTTGGTTCTCTCTCAAATCTAACTACCCAGATGATAAAATTATTTATAAAACATTCCCTTATTGGTTCAAATTAAAAATAGCTTCCTAAATCCTCCAATCACAGAGTGTTTTACATCAAAAATGAAAATATCAGAAAGCACAACTTTAGGTGCGATCTGACTGCAGGAGTGAAACATAAACAACAACTATGGTCAGGATTCAACTCTTAATGAATTTTAATGTCACAACTAGAGTTGGGACTGGGAGGAAAAGAGTTTTAATATTTTTGTTTTCCTATCTCTAATTTGCAGTCATGTTTCTTTTGCAAATGTTTACATTGTTTTTTCAATTACAAACTTTGTCAGGATTACCCATACATAATGGAGGTTGTCCTATGAGTTGATATACAGGATTTGATGGGTAAATTGACTCCATTTTATATTTTTAATTTCGCACATGCGTTTTGTCTGTTTTTGTTAACTGCACAGGGTCAGTTGGGCATCATCTGTGAGAAAAAAAGAGCACCATGAAAGAATTCACTCCACCAGAAATTTAGAAACGGTATACTCTACTGCTTGGCGTTCATGCTGGAAGCTCCAATACAAACATTTCAGAGTGTTTGGGTGTCACTCTGAGGACAGTGCAGTGGATTCAGAAAGAGTTGGATGAGTCTAATGGTGATTACGAGGGTGTTTGGAGTGATCACTAGTGATGGTGATGTTATGCCTCCATTCATCTTCCTACAGGGCCTCAGGCTCAACACAGAGACCTACATCAAGTGCCTTAAGGAGTTAGTGTTGCCCTGAGTCAAAAGGTTGGCTGCTAGAAGAAACAGAAATCTGCACCATGCCACACAAGCAGGGGAACCCAGTCATGACTGCAATCATATCACCCATTACATCTGGCCACCTAACTCCCCACACTGCAACCCCTTGATTATTATGTGGAGCACAGTTGAACAAGAGACCAACAAAACTTCTTGTAACAGCAAAGATGAACTGAAGGCAAGGATTATGGCAGCATTCACCAACATAAACAAAGAGACCATCCAGAAGAGTTGCAGGAGATTCTGAAGTTATCTGGAGGCCATGGTTAAAGCTAATGGCGATTTTATTGAATAAATTTACTCTTATCTTTCAAGATATTTTGGTGTAATGATGATAAATATATCTGTTAAAATTTGATGTCAGTGTTATTTTCGTTTTTGAGTAATTTAGACGACAATTTATCCATCGCACCCTGTACATGCTTCAGGTTATAATTCAATTCGTTCTAAATAAAAATATTCCATATACGTGTTGAATTAAACATGAAAATGCATGAATTTTAACACATCCCGAAAAAAATTACTTGTGTATGGTGCGATCAATATTTTTGGTATAAAAATCTTATAAAACTCATGCTATGCTTGAGTATATACTGCATTCTCATATGTACATCCTGTTCTTTCCTTTACAACAACTTCAATCAGTAAGCCCCTACTTTGAGCGGCTCTTGGGCCTTGTATTTGGTGAACAAAAAGGAAAAATTATTTTGCATTGCTATAATGTTAAATGAAGATTGATACTTATGCTTCATACATTCTGCTACTATTTTTTGAGGGGGAGAGGGAGGGAGGGAGACAGAGGAGAAAGAGTGGGAGAGAGAGAGAGAGGGTAAAAAACTAAAACACTTACTCTTCTTCTGAATCTGATGAAGCTGATGATCGGTCATCACTTGATGATGAGGAAGAAGACGAGGAGGAGACTTTCCGTTCACTTTTATCCTCTTTCTCAGTTTTACGTTCAGTACTCTCACGTCCTTCTTCATCATCCTCGTCATCGTCATCATCCGAGTAAATACTGTTTACTGGCATTTTCTTCTTCTGTTGCTCTTTGATAGCAATTTCTGAGAAAGAAAAAAAAAAAAATATCTTAAAAACAATAAAATCCAAGAAAGTTAGAAAAAAAAAAATATATACATACTGCATTAACCCATTCAAGACTGATTTTATTTGTAAATTCTACTTTTCTATGGCCAAATGGCATTAGATTTGTAAACAACGCATGCAACTAGGCCAGCTGGAGAAAAATTACAAGTTTAGCATATACTCTTGTAGAATTTCCAAGCATATAAAGCAGTGAAAATCTTCTCGCAGAAAGTAAATACAAATTATTTGAGGCCTTTTTAAAACATGTTGGGTTTGCATATGAAAGAATCAATAGAAAATCCCAAATGGCAAGTCAGCAAAAAAGTTGGGAAATTTTTAACAGACATTAACTTTGTAATTTTGCTTAATCCTAGAATCTCATGAAACACAAAATTATTTTTGAATCAAAATTTCTTTTATAGGGAGTTGAAAAATATTTTTCAAAGAAACAGTAATATCTTTATAGCTTATTTGGGTATTTTAATATTTTGAAATTAGAATTATAGTTGCCTTCTATATAACTATTAGGTTGGTGCAAAAATAATGTCGGTTTTTGACGTTAAAAAATACGTCAAAAACCGACATTATTTTTGCACCAACCTAATAACTAAGAATTGGAATGGATCTGTCACCTACTTTCTTTTCCAGAAAACTCTTTAATAGGATCTGATTGTTGACAGTTTTTAGGCATAAAAAAAATGATTCTGCATTAATGTATTGAAAATAACATAAAACAGGAGGTACTGATGCTATAGGATTTGAGAAATAGGGCAAATTAAAATTATTTTGATATATTCTATGTTACACTGATTATTGCCTACACATCACAAGGAATCTCTTTCTTGAGTGTGTGTGTGTATATATATATATATATATATATATTATATATTTATTAGAGATGTGCAGTTTAACCGAAAAAAAACGACTTTTTCGGTTTCGTCTTCACACCGTGAAACCTGTTATAGTGGAACACACCTATTCTATAGTTAATAGACTCTCCCACCTATGATAAGTAGAAGTAGTAAGAGTAACAAGGGGGTCAGTCAATCAGCTAGTTAGTCAATGTCGGACGACAGTCGAATACTAAAGTATCAGCAACCACAACTAGATTACTCTGCGTTATACCTATTATATCAAGTTCCTAATGTTTTGTACGTCAAACCTATTTTAGAACCGACTTAGTGAAAATGTGAAATCACTCAACAACAATAACTGGCGATGAGGAATTCGTACTCATACGGAGGAGAGAGTAAAAAAAAAAAAAAAAATTTTTGCTCACCACAATAACATTGGGCAACGAAATTCGTATTCATACAATAGAAAACAAAATTTCGCTCTCCATAATTTTTGGTGAGTGACGAAATTCGTACTCATATGGAGGAAGAAAAAAATTTGCTTGCCACAATAACATCAGCGGCAAAGTCTCAGATCCACACTTAAAAAAAAAAAAAATAACTTGGAAAAGTTTTTCGCAAAAAAATGTCGTATTCTCAACTGAGAAAAGAATTTTTTTTTTCTTGATAATAGTTTGCTTAAATAGGTCACGAATTGCAAATTCGTAGAATCCCCTCCTCTACAATATTTAAGCATTGTGTAAACTTTTTGCAAAGATGGAGGAATGCAAAAATATATTCCGAGGAATTTTTTAAGTTCCAATCGGAACAACAGGTGACAATATTGGAGCAACAGAAAACACTCCAGACTACAGGGGGAAAACTTTTAATAGACAAATGCAATTTCAACAAAAAATAGAACAGATGCATAGGGAGTTTCAAAACTAAATTCTGGAAATAACTGAGAAGAGGAAAGAGAAAAATCTACAAAATGATTCTTTCCCAGAGAATCCAATATGGAATTTGATTGAAATATTCACGTACAGTCCAGATGAAGAGATAACTTTTGAAGAGTATTATAAAAAATATACGGATGTGTATAATGAGGACTGCCACTTGTAGTCTGAAGGAAAGAAGGTTAGACTTCTTTTAAGCAAATTAGAAACTGCTGAGCATAACAAATTGGTAAACTACATTTTACCAAAAAAACTAGCGAGTTGACATTTACCGTGGTGGTAAATATATTAAGTGAATTATTTGGTAAAAAGACATCTTTGTTTCACAAGAGGTGGAAATGTTTGAATCTGATAAAAGATGACGAACAAGACTATATAACGTACGCAGCCAATGTGAATAAGCATTGTGAAGAATTCAAGCTGGCAGAGTTAAGCGCAGACAATTTTAAGTGCTTGGTGTTTGTTCAAGGTCTGCTATTGGAAAGAGACGCAGAGTTGAGAAAATTACTGCTGGCAAAATTGGAAAGCGAGCCGCACTCGGCTCGCTTTCCAATTTTGCCAGCAGTAATTTTCTCAACTCTGCGTCTCTTTCCAGTCCAAATAGCAGACCTTGAACAAACACCAAGATTAAAAATTGTCTGGCGTTTCACATGTATACAGTCAGTCACAAAGAATTCTAAAATTGCGGATTATCAAGCAAAAGGTGAAATACCAGAGAAAAATAAACAAAAACTCCCGAAGCCATGTTTTGCTTGTGGTGAACTACACTGGTACAGATATTACGAGTTTAGGAATAAAAAATGTTTCAACTGTAAAAGAGTGGGTCATAAAAGCTCGCACTGCAGATCAAAAAATAAAGACAATAAAATAAGAAAATTAAAGTCCAACGAGGTAAACAATGGAATAACCAGAAAATTTGTTATCGTCGAAATAAGTAATAAAAAAATAAAAATGCAACTCAACATTGGTTCCGACCTATCCATCATAAATCTGAATACGTGGAAGAAGTTGGGGAAACCAACTTTAATGAAGACAAAGAAAATTGCGAGGTCAGTGATGGGAGAAAAAATACAATTTATTAGAGAATTTGTTACAAATGTAACGTTAAATAAAAAAACACGAAAAGCTACACTATTTGTCATAGAAAATACCACAAACTTACTTGATACGAATTGGATAACAGAATTCCAATTATGGGATTTACCAATAAATTCCTTCTGTTACAAGGTAGAAAGTTTAAACTCCGAAGGCCAAAAATTAGTAAAGAAACTTAAGGAAACATTTCCTACTCTTTGTTCTCCAGGTTTGGGAACATGTACCAAGATGGAGGCAAAATTCCAGCTAAAAGAAAACGCTCAGGCTGTATTCAAAAAGAAAAGGAATGTGCTGTTTGCTTCAATTGAACAGATAGATAAAGAATTCGACAGATTAGAGAAAACTGGTGTATTTAAAAAAGTTGAGTGAGTAACAGCGATGATATACGTGAAAAACAAAAGCTCCAGAAAGTAAAGATGAAGCCGACACCGAGAAAAACTGGGGATCGAGTTACCCGCAGCCAAGGACATGCAGTATTATTAAATGATTTAAGTCAACTGAAGTCACTACAGAAAACATTAAGAAGCACAAGATCAACAAAAGGGAAGCTAGAGGCTGAACAAATAGAACCACAAGAAGAACCTACAGAAACTGTGACTCCATTCTTAAGAAGCTCAAAGCGGAAGGTTGTTTCTGGTAACACTATGGAGGTACCAAAAAATAGAAAAGCGGATTGGCAATAGTATGTACTTGGTGAAAGGCGAAAAATTCACGTGTAATAAACAGATCAGACAACGTTTTTCAGACATGGTTGACAGCAGTCCCATGGAAGAAAAGCCAATGGAGGTGATTTTCGATACGTTTGATCTAACAACGCCTGCAACAATTTTACCTGAGGTACGCCAATCCAGGAGAAAAAGAAAGCCAACTGATCATTTAAAAGTGGATCCAAAACATAGGAGATACGCTACGATGTTGCTAAAAAAATCAATTTTTTTTTTGTTTTTTCTTCATATTTCCTGTAAAAAATAAATAAATAAAACTGTTTACTCCTACAGAGTAAAGTTTTAGGAGTGGGGTGTTATAGTGGAACACACCTATTCTATAGTTAATAGACTCTCCCACCTATAATAAGAAGGAGTAGCAAGAGTAACGAGGGGGTCAGTCAGTCAGATGTCGGACGACAGTTAGTGAAATAGTAAAGTATCAGCAACCACAACTAGATTATTCTGCATTATACCTATTATATCAAGTTCCTAACGTTTTGTACGTCGGAGCTATTTTAGGACCGACTTAGTACAAATACTAGCCTCCACTGTGAAATCACTCCACAACAAAACCGCATCAAAATTTTTCACGAAACCAAACAATTTTGGTTTCATTTTTATATCACTACTGAGTGACTATATCGAAAGAAACACTATTGAAAAAGACTTTCAGATGTTAATAAAATTAAATTTTATCAACATTTATACCATTATTGTAAGAGAAAAAGATTGAACAAAAATATGTTAAAAACATTTAATTGACTAGTTTTAGGAAATAAATGTGAAATCTATTTGTTTACAAAAGAAATGAAGAAAAAAGAAAAAAGGAAATACAACAAATCTATTTGTTTCAGTTTTCAAAAAAAAAAAAAAAAAAAACTTTTTGTGGTTAACAACAAAATAGCAAGTAAAAATAAAAAAAAAAAAATGGTTGCCAGTTACATCTTGATGTTAAATTTTATGAAGTTGGATTTTTGTAAGGGTTCCCTAGTAAGCAAATACACCAACCACAAAAAAGTTGTTGTAAACAAGAAAAATGAATTAAGTTTTTTTTTTTTTTTTTTTTTTTTTTGTTTTTTTTTTTTTTTTTAAATGAATTTGTTTTTTTTTTTGTCTAGGGAATGCACCTAAATTAGATATTAAGAATTAAAAATTAAAATAGTTCTTAATTTCACTTTTAAAATTTGTATATTTCCAGATATGCAGGTCTCTAGTGTAAAATTAAAAATAAAATTGTTTCTATCTAGTGAATACACCTAAAATTAAATATTAAAAAAAAAATAAAGTAAGTTTTAATCTCAGGTTTAAAATGTGTATATTTTCAAAACTGCAAGTCATTTTTCTTAAAGCCAAAGTAAAAATTATTCTTTTTTAGCCACTATAGTTCGGTGGGTGTTCTGCCTATAAAATTCTTCGAAACAAGGAAAATTAATTCATTTTATTTTTACAAATATCTTTATGGTTTTATCTAGCAAATACACTCAAGTAAGATTATATTAAAATAATTTCTAAATTCAGTTTTAAAATGTTTATTTAAAAAAAAAAAAAAAGGACAGGTGATTCTTGCAGATTTGGAAATCTACAAATTCTAAAAATGAAATTAAATGCTTTTAATTATTTTTGTGTATTTGCTAGATTAACGTAAATTTATTCATGTGAAAAAATAAGTCATTGATTTTCCTTGTTTAGAAGAAATTTATTTGCAAAACCCCAACAGTTGACTGGCATACCAGAAAAGAATTGCTATATTTTTAAAAACATGAGGGGTTTCATGTTTTTGGCCATATCATGAAGTAATTTCTGGAGAGCTATACCATTTCCTCTCTCAAATGGGTTGTCCAAAGACACAAAAATATAGATAGTTTATTTCTTTGTATTTTACCAATTTCTTAATAAATATGGTAGTTATTTATTGTTGACAATTTATTCAAAAGTTTAATAAATAAACTTTAATCAAAAACAAGTGTCTGTCAGTGTCAGACACTTTTTTTTTTTTTTTTTTTTTGCTTACTTTATAATTTTTGAAGAAATTCGCTTCCACAGGTCAGAGAAAAAAAATGAACAACTTCCTGGTTGTAGTTTAATGTGTCTTCTTGAGTGTACAATTTCAAGAATATTGATAAAGATTAGTTACTTTGATTTTGCAAATCAAAGCAAGCGTAAAATTTAGTTGTGGGGGGGGGGGAGTTTGATATTTCATATTTTCCGCTGTTTAAATAAAAATACTTACTGTAAAAAAAAAAAAAAAAATTCAATAAATAAAAGCACATACAAATTACGTATTTAGAAAGATTATTTTCTTTGCAGCCAAATGAATATTTTTAAGATTGGATCAGAAATACACAATAAATTTCGAGTTGAATGGATTATGTTTCAAATTTATCAATCTCAAACGAAATCAGATATTGACTGGAAATGCTATCATTACACAAGAAAATGAATGGATTCCTTAAAAAGCAAAAATACTAAATTAAAAACTGCAGTATCAAGGAAAAGAAAAAACAGAAACGGATACCAAAACATAAATTGCCAAACCACCCAATTCTAATTTTATATATATATATATATATATATATATATATATATATATTTTATATAAAATATAAATTTCATATATTAAATGTGAATGTTAGTGTGTCACAGTGTCACACTTTTCCAACTTTACTCCTGGAGGCCATAGCCCAACATATCATACTATTTTGGAATCAGGCTGACTCCATGAGCAAATTAAAAACATTCTGGGTCAGATCTAGACACGCAATCCTTAAATTTTGGATTACCAAGTTTTCATTACTGCAATTGTTTTCAATGATTTCTTTATGTGATTATTTTGCAACAATTTTTTTTTTTTGTACGATAATTTTTATAACTTGAAAATAAATTTGGGAATAATCAAAATTAGTTGTGAAAGTCACCCATGAAATAAAAATAATTCTTTGTATGGAAAATAAGGATCTACATATATAAAATTCTTTAAATTGAGTGGCAGCAGAAGAATTATAATTCAACTTTTAAAAGGTAAGCTTAAATATTGATGCAATGCTTAAATGCAGCAATCAATTTTGAGTTCTTTTATAGTTTATCGTTGCCTATTGCTTCTACTTCTCCCTATCTATTGTGATGATGGTCCAATCAAGTGCCTTCCTGATAGGACAGCTTTTAAGCTAGTATAAATATATAATCACAGGTAACAAAAATATGCAAACCAAGTTTGAGTAAACCACTCTTCCTTTCATTCCAATCTGTCTCACCAAATAGCAGGAAAAAAAAAATTACCTCCATTGTCAACTTTCGCAGGAGTTAGTGTCTTTCAAATGAATGCACAAACACTATATATATATATATATATATATATATATATATATATATATTTATTTTTAAAGAAAAAAAATTTATAACATAAATATGTTATAAAATCACTACAAAAATAGCCATTTTGTTTCAACACCCTCGGTAACGTCATCACTTGATAAGACACCGAGGGTGTTGAAACAAAATGGCTATTTTTGTAGTGATTTTATAACATATTTATGTTATAAATTTTTTTTTTTTCTTTAAAAATAAATAATTATATCTGCTCTACTTTGTATTGAGCACTCTTTTAAGAATAGTAATTGTTGGTTATTGGAATTCATTCCATATACACCAATCATATACTTGGGTATATATATATATATATATATATATATATATATATATATATATACACATGAATGAATGAGTAACCAACAGATACACTAACACTAACTTTTTTTTTGTCACATACGCAATCTTCCAAGGAATATTTAATTGATATAGTGTTGTTTTTCTGCAATATGTTAATTGGTGGGGAGGAGTTATTATGGATTAATGAATTGCAGAAAACCAACATTATATATCAATTTAAATGTCCCTTGGGAGATTGCATCTCCAACAAAAAAGTTAGTATATATGTTGATCAAGAGGGTTCACTCCACAAATGAAGGATCTATTGTCCATTGCACAACATTTGCAAAAACATTCATTTATATATATATATATACACACACACACACACACACACATACATACATACATACATACATACATACATACATACATACATACATACATACATACACACAATTTTGTAATAAGGTGTTGAGTATTGTCCACAAAATGAACAAAACATGAACTTTGAACAGTTTAGCCACAACTTCAAGCACAATACTCAAATACCTTATTCAAAAACTGAAAAAATATAATAAAAAATTAAACAGACTTTGTCAGTTCTATTTAATCAAACTGGTTTGGATATGTATTTTAGCCAACTAGTAAATCCCATATATATATATATATATATATATATATATATATATATGTGTGACATTTGACTATTGAGAAAAAAAAAAAAAAAAGATAAAAAAAAATTGCTTCCTATAAATATAGTAATTTCCATTGTATACTTTGGTAGAAACTTGGGTTGCAGCAAGGGGCTATACAACATTCAGACCATGCACAGTGAAATTCCATAAAATTATGTGTTGTATCCCATATCACACACACACACGTGTGGATCACAAAGTCTCCTTGGTTATTATAATTAGGTGAGTTTTTATCTGAAATATTCACTGTATAATGTTCAATCTGATTAATACTGACATCATTTTTCATCATTAAGCTAATCCTGATTCCCGGACATAAAATAAAAAGACAGTCAAACCTTTTGTCTTTTTTTCTTCTCTTCTAGCCTTTAAGTTCTTAAAGGCTGACATCTTGCTATCCTTCTTGTCTTCAATGTTTTTCCGTCGCTCTTTACTTCGCTGACTTGGGGTGGCGACTTGTCGGGTGGCAACTGGGTCAGAAGAAGCCTTTTTCTTTTCTTTCTGATCTTTCTTTTTGGCTTGCCGCAATTTTTTCTCAATTTCAAACCTACAAAATAGGAGAAACATATCTAATAGTTTATCACAAAATACAGAAAAAGAATTTTACTAAGACTTGATTAATTGATGGCCAGTTACTGAGACAATGAATAAGTAATCAAACCCAAATGTATATAGGCACCAAATACACGTGCAATCTGTTTGATCAAATTCAACCTGATAATAATTTCCCTTTAAATTTGATTGAAAATGCACAAAATGGTATCCATTAAATAAAAAAGGGCCTCAACATAGAGTCAGTAAGGATAGAAAAATGATAAGTGCATTATGAGGTTAATGTTTTAGCTTTGTAGCAATATGCAGTGCTGGGTGAAGCTATGCCTAGTGCAGCCTATTCTATGTTCAATTTCCTTATGTCCTATACTTAATTTGTTATAACTGATCCATACACCAAGGAATTTGAAGTGTTTAGTATTTAATAATCACACATTCTTGAATTTTTAGGATGGTTTCAGGGTAGGTACAATTACTGCTTTCATTACAATTCCTAAATGATAGTTACTATTTTGGAAAGGCTTATCTTGAGTCCTATTTCTTGGAGTACTTGGTAGATGTTGATTTTTTTTTTTTTTGTACAAGAGTTCTTTTCATTTAAATCAAAACTATATTAACTTTTTCCAAACATTTTTTGTTGTAACTAAACTAATTTGCAACTCCTGATTTCAAAACCTTAAAAAAAAAAAAAAAAAAAAAACACAACATTGATTGGTTATTTTACTGACTTTTATCAACCACTATGAATTATTAATGCCAAAATGGTTAGTACAATGCAATAAAAAAAGAGGCACCAATATTCAGAAAACTTAAAACAATTACTTGGTTACTTATTTTAGTGCATCATTTTACAATTATTGACATGTGACACAAACAATTGTCAGTACATTATTTAAACAAATTAACCATAAATAATCAACAGTGGCTTTTTATAGCTATCTCTCACATTATTGCCAACTAAGAGTTTTTGCATTTCTGTAACCTTTTATCAAATGAAGATAACTTTAATAAAACATTTTACTTTGTTTCATTGCAGATAGAAATGGCAGCACTTTTTTCTCAAGTAGATTAATCAATATCATCATCATATTCAGATGAATATTCACCAATAAAAAAATAAAAAATAAAAAAAAAAAAACATGCACACTAAGGGCTACAAAATACCCTGGCATTTTAAGGAGAAAATATCAATGGAAGTGTTGTAGGATATTGTGGTAGACCAGAGGATTAAAGAGAGAGACAATAAACTGGGGAATGACAAAAAAAATTAAGTATCAATGTCATTAGAAAAAGGAAAACAGATGGAAACCCATGCAGGGCTAAAATGTTGGCACATTAATTTAAATTCATAATAAATAATAATTTGCATCATTTCAAGTTTTTGTCATTTCATTTAATGCTTTCAACTTGCTTTTATAAATTTGAAAAACCCATTTAAATAACACACTAATCAATTTAGCCTATGAAATAAGTAGAAAATTAATCATGCTAAGAAATCCAATTAATCAAGATAAGTGCAATATAATCTGTTGTGATAAAAACAATACATTTACCATATTTCCTACAATACAAGTTACAAGTACCGAAAAAGAAAAAATCATCCTCAAACATATACTCCAGTGATTGAATTATTAGACCAACACCCAAACACTTCTGTTTAATACACTAGTTCCCTAAATATCCCAGACTTAAATATATGGGATCATAAATGATTAAGATATGATTACAAATTGAAATGTTTAAATAAGAAAAAATTTTTTTTAAAAATTAAGTTATATATAAGCTTGGGTAAATCATCAATTAAATATCCCCCCACCCACCCACTGAAATATTCATTGCCAATTTATATCGAGTGTTATATACCAAGATTTATAAAAAATTCAAAAGTTGCCATTTTTCATATAAAGTTTACAATATACTTAGTGATTAAAAGATAACTTAAGCTCATCTTCTGATGAATAGACGCCAAAATAAGAAAGAAAAAAAAAAAAATTTATATCCAACCTTGTTTTGAGAACTGCTCGCCGTTCACTTCTGTTGTACAGTTCCTGTTCTCTTTCTTTTTCCGTCATTTGTTCTAATCGTTTACGATCCTCTTCATCTCCAATAAGATCTTCATCATAACCATCGAAGAATTTGTCATCAGATTCAGAACCCGACATTTCACTTGAACTATGATCAGAATCTGATACCTCACCTGCAATTAGAGATTATTGAACATTAATTCATAGACATTGTCATTTAGGACAAATTAAGTAGGAAAATAAAAAAACAAATGGATATACAGGTATTTCTAGACCAAAATTCACAAACATGTTTGGTTTCTGCACTGTGATTAGAGAATTAAAATGCAAACCAGGAATAATAAGCCTCAAAAGTGAAACAAAGGCAATGATTCCAGAGTTAGTCTCAAAATAGTAGTTATCAGGTAATAAGCAATCACTAATTCTTTAATGTAATAGACAAGAGTAAATAAAAGTATATGTAGCAGATTATATACTGAACAAATAGAATTCAATAAGAAGGCACAAGAGAGCCTGACTAAAAAGTGATTCTAAAAGAAATTCAGATGTGTGGTCGATTGATTAGATTTTGCAAAGTTGATCACGTTGAGAAATTTCAGCATCCACAAATAAAATACCATTGCTTTTGATATACTGATGGTAAGAGATAGGGAGGAGGGAGATAGGTGGGGGGGAGAGATAGGTGGGGGGGAGAGATAGGTGGGGGGGAGAGATAGGTGGGGGGGAGAGATAGGTGGGGGGGAGATAGGTGGGGGGGGAGATAGGTGGGGGGGAGATAGGTGGGGGGGAGATAGGTGGGGGGGAGATAGGTGGGGGGGAGATAGGTGGGGGGAGATAGGTGGGGGGGAGATAGGTGGGGGGGAGATAGGTGGGGGGGAGATAGGTGGGGGGGAGATAGGTGGGGGGGAGATAGGTGGGGGGGAGATAGGTGGGGGGGAGATAGGTGGGGGGGGAGATAGGTGGGGGGGGAGATAGGTGGGGGGGATATAGGGAGGGGGAGGGAGAGGGGGAGGGGGAGAGATGAGGAGTGGGGAGAGATGGGGAGTGGGGAGAGATGGAGTGGGGAAAGTAAGAGAGAGGGAGTGGGGGAAGTAAGAGAGAGGGAGGGGGAAAGTAAGAGAGAGGGAGGGGGAAAAGTAAGAGAGAGGGAGGGGGAAAGTAAGAGAGAGGGAGGGGGAAAAGTAAGAGTTATGATGAATCACTTGTATACAGCTTAGTTTTTTTCAAATAATGCACAAATCGAATCTTCAAGAATTCTCATTCTCAGTTACTAAATACTTTCATTCAAAAAACCATCATAGCAACAATATGCCTTGGCATGGAGAATTAAACTGGCTTGCTGAACTTTAGTAACTATACAAAAGTTTATTCCAAAATTATTCAGCCACTGTGAATATCTCAGGAACCAGTTGTGTGGCCAGATAACATGGCAAGCAATGAGAGGAAACCATACTTTGCAAACAGATGCTCCTGTAGAATTAATCAGCATTAAGACAACTGTGTTTGTACTACTGTGATATTCAACATGACAATGTATCTGCCTATTCTTTACATCTCATGTTTTGTTTTTTTTTTGTTTTTTTTTTTTTGGCAAAACATTACACATCAACCAGATATGTCTGTCCCCATTACATTCCAGATTTAATTTCTTGCAACTTCTCAATTTTCCTAAATCTAAAAATCACCAGTGAAAGGAAACTTTCAGACTGGAATAAATTAAGAACACAAGGCAATTGAAAAAGAGGACTTTGCAGATTATTTAAAAAAAACAAAAAAAAAACAGGGGAGGCAAAGGGACAACTAGGATGTGTGCAAGGTCCCAAGGGTAGCACATTGAAGGAATTCAGAGTGAATTGCCACAAGTAAGCTATTTTTCCGCTAGTAGTATTAAATGGTAATTTCCAGACAGACCTTATATATCTATCATATTGTTACCCAGAGGAAGAAATTTCATTTAAAAGTAAAACAACAGGAGGAATAATTATCCATCAGAAAAAGGATGTAGTTTAGAAAAGCAATATAGGAAAGAAAAAAAAAAAAAAGACAATCATATTAAACATGTTTAATGGAGGTGATTTGAGGACCCACTATTCTCGTCTTTGTAGAAAGTGGAACATTGTTATCTATCCCAAAATATGTTGATGGTCTCTTTCAAGGAACAGTGTGTGTGCAGGAGTTGATTTTTCAGGTGAGTAGGAGGTGAAGGTTAAGAGATACTCTCTCTACATCGCTTTCATTATCCAGCAACAAGTTATACATCAAAGATATGAACGCTACAGCCTGCCTGAAGTTATTATGTAAATCAAATAAATCTCAATAACTAAAAACGTTCTGAATCAATATTTGTCAAATTTTAACTCGTCTATTTCCACCCTTAGTCAAATATTTAACTCAATTTTCTGCCATTTTTAATGATTAGCTTTTGAGTTATTAGAAATTTACAAGAATGGATTGCCTGAAGTCATTATGTAGATTAAACTAATATTAGCTTAAGATCGCTGAAATCTAATAAAAACTATTTTTTTCTTTTTATCCATAATATATGTTGAAACATGGGTAAAGAGAAGGATCTAACAACTGCTGAAAAAAAGAAAATGAATTTATTAAGCAAGGGAATGCCCACATTGGTGATATCAAAGGAGCTTTGCAGAGATCATCGAACAATAAAGAAGGCTGCCGAAAATATAAGTTGAGAACATGAAGAAAGGAAAAGGCTTTAAGAGCTTGCTTTCTCAAGATGAACGCAAACTAAAGTGAGATAGTGAAATAACCACTTTTGACTAGTGCTCAGATCTTTGAAAAGGCTGGAATTGAGGGAGTCAAGAAGGACAAAAGGTGTAGAATACTTTCTGAATTGGGATCTGTAAAAAAATATCTCCTAGGCAAACTCCTCTCACTAAAGCAAATATTTTAAAGTATCAAAATTGAGCCAAGAAATACATGAAAATCGACTTTTCTAAAGTAATTTTCATGGACGAATCTTGAGTGACATTTGATGCACCTGATGGATAGGCCAAAGGATGAATTTTATCCAATTCAGGTGTGCCTATGGCTAAAAGAAAGCAACAAAGCAGCTGTAGTGTTATGATATAGGCTAGAATTGTTGACCAAAACATTATTGGACCATTCAAAGTTGATGAACGAGTTAAACTGAGCAATGCTAACTATTGCAATTTTATGGACAAGACCTTCTTTGTATGGGACAAGTCTTGCAGCTTCAAAGTGAAATGTGTATTTATGCACAACAATGCCCTTCTCATGTCTCTAAGCTTACCCATAAATTCTTTGAGCATAAAAGATTTACCAAAGAGAAGATAATAGAATGGCCATCATCAAGTCCTGTTCTGAATCCAATCAAAAATCTATGGTGAAGATAAAATTATGTGAAGGTGGCAAACAATATAACAACAAAGCAGACCTAAGGGAAGTAATTAAAAAATACCATGTCAGAAATTGAACCTGTTAAAGTAAAAAAAAAAAAATTAATGAAATCAATGGATAATAAATTACTGGCTGTTATTAAGAAGAAGGGTCACTATATTAAAATGTAAAGGATTCAAAAACTTATCATGTGTGTTTGTTATTTGTTCTATTCTAGGTGTTGATTAATTTTTTTATTTTATTTCCTTTTTATTGAAGTAAAATATGATTATTTGGTTTTGCCTAATAATTTCAGATGTCAACTTCAATAAAACATATTTTGATACGACCTAAAATTTTAACTCTAGCTTTGTTTTCACATCAAAATTGATTGTTGAAAATTTGACAATTTTTTTTTAAAACAAAATTTGATTCATTGAAGTTTATGATTTGCTTAATAACTTCAGACAGGGTGTATATTATTGCCATCCTACATAGGTGTACATGCACACACACTGCAAAAACTATAAATTAGACAATTGTATAAAGCTTTATATTTTGTGGATTGATGTGAAAGGAAACAATGTTACCTTCTTCAGGTTCTGAAGCACTTCTTTCACTTTCCTCTTCACTCTCAGATGATATGGCGACTGATTTTCGGTTATTCTTTTTGGGCGTCTTCACCTTCTTTTTGTTACTGCCTTTACCATCCATTGTCCACTACAAAAAAATTAATAAATTCTCAGAAAAATAAAAGATCGTAATAGGTATTCTAATTGGGAAAATCAACTGAAACATGTTTTAAAAACTGCATTCATTTAGCATTGAATGACATTAACTGCTTATGTAGGCCAAAATATCACAAATAGGATTCATTAAACAAACACATCATTAATGATTACTTATGGTCTTTCTTTCTCGCTCACACACACACACACACACACACACACAATTGAAACAATAATCATGATTATATTTTAACAACAACTGCATTTGAATGTAGTACACACAAAGTTTTGTTTCATTGGCATTTTTTTCCCCTCTTTCTCAATGACTTTACTCTGCTATCTTATAATTACGCTGCTTAGCTTTCATAACTTTAAAGCACTAACAAAATAATATTGGAGAAAATATCTAAGATTACATGGTTTGTTGATTGTTTAGCAGCATATCGACCTCTATGGGTTATTTAATACCATAAGCTAAATACTTTGAACACAATTTTATGGCTTCAACTAAATATATTTTAAACTCAATTGTATGCCTTCGACTACAGATAAAATTTATTGTTGGTCATTTTGCTATGAAATGTATTGCTGGTATTTCTATATAAATACATATTGTTGGTAATTTTTTTTATATAAATAAGTAATGCTTGTATTTTTATACTTTCATATAGTGTTTTGTTTTTGTTTGGGGGTTTCACTATTTGCCCATAGCTAGGCCCCTTAACAGGTGCTACCACCTGAGGTCATGTTAGAACTGGGAACAACAACAATTAATGTGGTTCCAAGCTCCACAAAGCATCCAAATCACCCAATTAGAGGCCTTGCTGCCAGATGTAATTTATTGTCTAACCCTAACTAATGGTTAATTAGATAAGTCAGTCAGGCCACAACTTGATAAAAAAAAAAAAAAAGGCACATATTTTACATAATATTTTCCAGCATAATCTCCTTTGTCAATGTAGTTGATTCAATAGTGAATAGGAACCACAATTCAAACATTATACAGTGAAAATTTCAGATCAAAATTCAGCTAATTACTGTAAGACTTATGCATCTTCACAAATAAATTTTTCAGATGTTAACCTAAAATCTTAGCAAGTCTCAAGACAATAATAAATAAAATAAAACAATTATATCAATATAATCTAATAAAAATTTGTTTACAATGCATATCTTAGCAACTTCCACAACCAGATTTTCTTTTTCTTTTCAGGCTATAAACAACAAAATTGTTGATCATCTAAATAGGAACAGCCTCTTGAGCGACAAGCAGTATGGGTTTCGATTGGCCGAATACACTGCTGATGTCCCAACTACCATTATTCACAGAATCAGTGAGGTGTTAAACAAAAGTCAAAAAGTTTCATTCTTTCACTTAAACACTTTATGGCTTCTCTTTGGCACATTCAACTTGCCAGATCACAACACTTGTACTTTGGGACCATTAATAATTAAAACTTATGAATTGTTTATTTCTGGGATTCACCTTGGGTAGCAAAAACCATGAAAAGTGAAACTACAGTTAAAGTAGAGGTGGAATGACATTGTATTGTGATAAACGCTTGCAATTCATCAGCTGACTTTTGTTAATCATTCCAGTTTTAGAAAACATCAGCCATAAACTGAAAACAAATGAAACCGATTTGCTTTACTTAATTTATTTCAACAAATGCATTAAACACACATTTCTTAGAGTGACCAAGTTTCACTGCAACTTATCTTCATCCAGTTTATTGCTGATGATCTTTGAAGCATTAAGTGAATTCTCTCTCTATAAAGGGACTAAATATTGTGACGATATTGTGACAAAGAATAGAGCTTTAGGTACGTATTCTCAATAACTGTTTGTAACAAGTGGCAGTTGAAGAAAACTTTATTCCATTCCATAATAAAGCAATCCAAACATTAAATTACTAATATTTATCACCACCAAACCATGAATGTTCCAAATCTATTTAAAATACAGTTTATAAAATAGATAAAGTGAATATTGATGAATTCCTTTATTTTTCAATTATTATTAGGTTGGTGCAAAAATAATGATGTAATAATGTCGTTTTTTGACGTTAAAAAATGACATTATTACGTCATTTTTTTTTTTTTTTTTTTTTTACAGTGATATTCATGCTGCATAATGCCTGGGAGCTACTCAAGATAGAGGGCTATAGAGTAAGAGGCATAGTTTATGCGGATATCAGAGGAAGATAACACTTGAACAGGCTAAGATTGTAGTGAAAGTGTGAAGGCTAAAGCTGACAAAACTAAGGAATATAGTTTAGTCTGAACACTTTCCATGGAAATGGCAATAAAGCAGGGAGATGCTTTCTCTGTGAGAAAGGAGTCATAAGGTGGAAAATAATTTGTCACCCTCAAGGACATGGAGATGCTTTTGGGCTCTATCAAGACTGATAAATGAAGACTGAGCAGCTCCTGCCCATATATGGCAAAGGTATCCCATTTTAGGCTTGATCTGGCTCTTACAAAGGTAGAGGATAGCAAGAAGAGTCAGATACTTACTGAAACGGTACAAGGAACTAACCATTTTTTCAGCATTTTTAGCAATGGATTGTGCATACGAGTTCCATTTGGTCTGGGTTGAGTTTGTCGAGGGAACATCCAATCATCATGATTGGTGATAGTTCAGGGTCCAATTGGCAATGATAGAATGTAACTAGTTTGTTTTTCGAGGAATTGAATGTAACCAGCCAGTTTTTTTCATCAGAGTTAGATCAGAGGAGAGATCAGCTACCAATCTCTGATCGTCTAAAGTTTTTGGAGGTTCATCCATATGCGATCAGAATATACTCTTAAGCAGATCATTTATGTAAATTAAATGGAGGGCTGGTCCAAAAAGCAACCCCTGGGGGCACCTGCATTGATTGCTAGGGCTTCGATAGACTGGCTGTTAACAACCACCTTCAAGGACCTACCCATTTGGAAGAACATTATAATTGAAAAGACTCTTCATGCCACACATTGTCAAAAGCCTTTGAAATATCTAATGTAATAATCCCTGAAATGTATGTTGTTGTTTAACACCTCACCGATTCTGTGAGTAATGGTAGTTGGGACATCAGCAGTGGATTCGGCCAATCGAAACCCATACTGCTTGTCGCTCAAGAGGCTGTTCCTATTTAGATAATCAACAATTTTGTTGTTTATAGCCTCAAAAGCTTGCTAATGTCACTTAGGAGACTGAGAGGGGATGAACACTCACATACAGTCTTAAAAACCGGGCATACACTTGACATCTTCCACAGACTTGGGAAGAATTTCTCCTTCAAACAGCAGTTAAATAATTTCACTAAGATCAAAAATAACTCTAGATTGATATTCTTAAGAACAAGCACTGGGATTTTGTCTGGCCAGTAGCTTTCTTAGGGTCAAGACTTGATACATCTTGAGACTTCTTAAGCTGTAATAAAAATACTACCGAGATTGGGCTCAGTGAGTCAGGGCAAGTCGGGAGAGCATTTTAGGTGTCAGTCAAAAGCAGAAAGAATAAAACAAGAATGTTTAAACATTTAAAGAAAAACGTTACTAAACAAAACAATTTTTTTTCTCATTATTTTGCAGTTTTAAACTATCCATTTTAGGGCATAATTTCATCACACAGATCCCTCCCTGTCATCATATAAAGATTAAAGTTATTTTAATTATCCAGTATTACCATTTAAAACATGTAAAAACATATCTACTATCATCACTAATGGCATTTTACTGATAGATTAAAAATATATCACTGTTTTCAAATTTTTCTTTTTTTAAATTACAAAGAAACTTTTTAATAAAATGAATACAGGCACTGATAAAACAATTTGAAGTGAAAAATGTTTTTTCATAAAAAAAGGTGATTTTTCTCAGAAAATTGGGTATAATTTCTTAATGCTAACTGCTGAGTGACATTTTCCACAGCCAAATCGAAGATTAATTACCAGTGGATAATTCCATGTGCAAACAATAGCCATCTGGATCCTATGACGTTGCCTGAAAAGGTCAAGAAGTTTACTGATTGATCAAAAACGTGTTGTGCATAATTGTGTTTTTCACGATCAGTTTCCATTATTTCATCTTGATGTTGTCATTTACGGACAGACAAGTCATCAAGGATTCAGGAAAACAGTTTGGCACAGGTTTGCTTTAAGAACTTTACATTCTATGAGGTGTTTAAAATGTTACTGACGAATAGGATTTTTTACCAAATATTTTGTTTACGCACCATGTTGGAATTTCCTATATGACAAAAACAAGGCTTTTAAACAACCGTATTCCACTCTGGCTAATTGTGCAGAGTTTAAGCCTCACACGAGTTGTTTTATTAATGTTTTTTTTTTTCTTCTCTCTCCTCCAATCCTGCAAGCCTCAAAAACCAGGTTCTAATTCTTTGATAAATAAAAAAGCCAATCTGTATAAGATTTCACACTTACCTCATCATCACTTTCTGATGTGGCTGAAGATTCATTCTGTTCAGTGGCTGGGGCAGCTGGTGCTGGGGTTGATGCATCAGAGTCAGCACGTTTACGCTTAGTCAGCAACTTTAATTGCTGTATAAAAAAATTAAGACAGAACATCATAAAATATAGACATTCATAAAATCAAAACAAATAAATTAACAATGAAAAGCCAATAGACGAGGAACCAATTCTATTTGCAAGAACAGATTTTTTTTTTTTATACAAAATAAATAAATCAGAGTTTATCCCATTAAATATAGAAAATATTTTTAAAAAGGAATTTTTAAAGTTGTTGAGATTCATTATTGGAATTAAATCACAGAAGGCATTGTCTTTCTTAATTTATCATAATACTTAGTGATGCTAATAAAAAGGTAAACCAAATTTTACAAGATGTCTAAGTTTCAGAATTAAGAAATTATTTTTTTAAAAATAAAATAAATAAATATGCCAACATGAAAATTAAGACAACTTTAAACCATATCCAACTGGTGTCAGTTTAAACTGATGCCTTCTTTTTTTGCATATATTGTCATGAATTCACATTTTCTTGCTTTCAGATAATAATTTTAAAATTTTCAAACATATCTCGGTTAAATTTTTACCTTTCAATATTAGAGTTTATAATAAGTATAGTTTAAATATATGAAAAAATAAGAGAAAAAGTTAAAGTCAGTTTAAGTTTGATGCCAGGAGATATGGTAAAAGCTAGAAAATTAAGTGACAATGTGATCATGAAAATTTGTGAAATTAGAAAATATATTTTTTAAAAAGTATGCAAAAAAATAAGTAAATAATAAACAGAAGTGACCCCAAAAATATGGAAGATTGTTCACCCAAGGCAGCACCTTGTGCATATCTACATTTAAAAAAAAAAAAAAAAAAAAAAAAACAATCATGTCACATGTTTTCTTCTTAAGGAAGAAAGTAGATGCCATCCAGTGTACAACCATTAACAAAGAAGCCATTGTAAGACTACCACAAGTTTCTGTGGTAGCTTTTCTTGAGTCCACATGGAGCTGAACAGGCCTGTGAGGTTTTCATTCAGTTTTGGGCCACCAGAAGCATAGACCTCAGCTGGGATTGAATTGGCACCAAATGCCTTGACAGGCACTTGATGACTTTGGTAACTTCTCTAGTTGGTAGACCTGCCAGTGTGTTATTGAGCTTCTGCCGTTATTATCAAGCTTGGTATACAAATTCAGTTATGGCAGTAAGCAAGTTAGCGATAGACCAGGCAAAGCAGAAATCATATTGTTTGCCAGAGAGTAGATCATGGAAGGTAAGATGCTTAACCACTTCAGCATTGAAGACTTTGCCGAAGAGTGGCAGGAGACTGACAGGACAGTAGTTAGATGGATCAGAAGGGTCTACAGAGTTCTTAAAAACAGCGACAACAGATGACTTCCAACAGGCTGGAAAGCAAGAGTCAGTAAAGAGATAGTTATATAGTTTAGAGAGAACTGGAGCCAGCTCAGAAGCACATTTCTTTAGGACTATGACTGGTATCCCATCACCACCACTTGCTTTACGAGAGTCTAATTTAGAGATGATGTCCAATACCTTCAACGGGGTTATAATAATCTCACTCAATAGAGCCTCAGTTCTAAAGTATTTTATTTTCTTCAGATATCCTATTATTTGGCAGCTGGTACATTTTTGAGGAACATGTTAAGATTTTGTATTTGGTAATATTTGATACATATTTTTTGTGCTTCTTATATTTTATCAAGATATGTCTGACTTTGAGAAATTGATTGCAGTGGATATACTGGGGTGTAGTTTCTACCTTGAGAGTATGTGTGCATGTGTGTGTGTGTCATGTGTGTCTAATTCTTATTCTTTTGAGCATTATGTCTTGTCTGCAATCAGCTAATGGTTCTATATTATCCATTCTTATTGTCAGCTGATATTCATATAGTTTATTGTTTGGGAACATGTCCCAAATTGCTTGACATTTTCTATTGATGTGTTGTGTAATTTTGTTTTTGTAATCTGTATATGATAGTTGGTTATTTTCATTTTCGTTACCTCTTTTGCAAGTGTGCCAGATTCATGATTTCCCTTGATGCCAATATGGCTAGGAATCCAGGACAATATTATTTTGTGCTTTATTAAATGATGACAAGCTTCTAAAAGTGTCTTATTTTAATTGCTGTTAAACTAAATAGGGAGAATATTGTAAATTTCCTATCTCTTCAATTTTCTATTATTTTAAGTGCCATTTTTATGGCGTGCAGTTCAGTTGTATAGATGGAAGTATTGTTTGGTAGACTGGTTTGTGAATTTGTCTGTTTGTGGCTGCTGCACCTATTCTATCTAGGATTTTTTATCCATCCGTGTAGAATGGTTTATGGTCACAATATTTGTCTCTTAATTCTCTATATATGCTTTTATTGATTGTATTTTTTATGTGTCAATGTTAGGTCTATGTGAGGTTTGGAAATTGTTCATAGAGCTACCCTATTTATTGTGATTGGTGTTACATTATCAAGCGCTTTGTTTAACTGTTGTAGTGCTTCTTTGATTCAAATGAAGTGATAGCTGTTGGTTTATTTCTATAGAACTGGATATATTGAGGTTCATATGTTTTTAGGTATGTTGGGTTATTTGGGTTGGACTATAGTTTGAGTGGATATTGGGGAGGGGGATAATTTTTCCTATCTCAGAGATAATAGTGGTTCATTGGTATCTATATATAGACTTTATACAGGTGAGGTTCAGAAAGCTCAGAGACTTAATCTCAGGTCTTGATTTTGTATGGTTTGTAGTTTTTTTAAGAGAGGATTTACAGGTGGTAATGTAAATAATGCAACCACAGTCTAGTTTTGATCTGATGTATGACCTATATATTCTGAGCATTACTTTTCAGTCAACACCTGTCATACCTGAACGTACCTATTCTATTATTAATAGACTCTCCCACACATAAGTAGTAGTAGTAGTAGCGGTCGCCAGTTGAGCTCAGTGGAGTTGAGTGAGTCAGTCGATGTCGGACATTAAAGTATCCTCACCACAACTAGATTGCTGCATCATTAACTATTATTTTAACTTCCTACTGTTTTGTACGTCGAACCTAATGTAGGACCGACTTAGTGAAATACAAGCCTCCATTGTGAAAAACTACTTTACAACACATTGGCGACGAGGAATTCGTAATTCATACGGAAGAAAATTTTTCGTTCACTCTATAACAACTTGGGCGACCAGAATTCGAAATTCATACAAAAAAAAAAATTCATTTCGCCATCTACAACACTGGGCGATGAACGTATTTTGGATTCACCCAAAAAAAAAAAAAAAAAAAAAAAAAATTTGCATTCACTCTACAACACTTGACGACGTAGATTCGTAACTCATACAAAAAAAAATTCACCCTTCATAACAAATGTGGTGTACGAGGGAGTGGGTTTCATACAGTGAAGAGAGAAAATCGCACGCGTTGTTTAGTGACGAAATTCGTTTTTCATATGGAGGAGAAACAAAAAAAAAAAAACTTGTTCGTCAAATTTTCGGCAACATCTTGGATTCACATTAAAAAAAAAAAAAAAAAAAAATTGGCAAAGTTTTTTTCGAAAGACAAGACATCAAGTTAGTGATGAAAAAAATCAGTCGTATTCTCAACTGAGAAAATAATTTTTTTTTCTCAGTAAGACAGTTTGCTCAAATAGGTCACAAATTACAAATTCGTTTTGGACCCCCCTCTACAATATTTAAGCATTGTGTAAACTTTTTGCGAAGATGGAGGAATGCAAAAATATATTCCAGGAATTTTTTAAGTTCGAGATGGAACAACAGATGACAATATTGGAGCAGCAGAAAACATTCCAGATGCAACTACAGGAGGAAAATTTTAATAGACAGATGCAGTTTCAACGAGAAATGGGACAAATGCATAAGGAGTTTCAAAACAAAATTCTGGAAATAACTGAGAAGAGGAAAGACAAAAATCTACAAAACGATTCTTTCCCAGAGAATACAATATGGAATTTGATTGAAATATTCACGTACAGTCCAGACGAAGAGATAACTTTTGAGGAGTATTATAAAAAATATACGGACGTGTATAACGAGGACTGCCACTCATGGCCTGAAGGAAAGAAGATTAGACTTCTTTTAAGCAAATTAGGAACTGCTGAGCATAACAAATTTAAAAAAAAAAAAAAAAAAAAAAAACTAGCGAGTTGACTTTTACCGAGGCAGTAAATATATTAATTGAATTATTTAGTAAAAAGACATCTTTGTTTCACAAGAGGTGGAAATGTTTGAATCTGATGAAAGAGGATGAACAAGACTTTATAACATATGCAGCTAATGTGAACAAGCATTGTGAAGAATTCAAGCTAGCAGATTTAAGCGCTGACAACTTTAAGTGCTTAGTATTTGTTCAAGGTCTAGTATCAGAAAGAGACGCAGAATTGAGGAAATTGGTACTTTCAAAATTGGAAAACCAACAAAGTATTACGATACAGAGTTTGGCAGAAGACTGCACAAGATATGTTAGTGTAAAGAAAGACTCGAAAAAGATAGAACAGTCTGGCATTTCGCATGTAAGGAAAATACACTACAAAAAAGAAAGTCTGTCTACCAAAAAGAATTCTAAAATTGTGGATTATCAAGCAAAAAGTGAAATACCAGAGAAAAATAAACAAAAACTCCCGAAGCCATGTTTTGCTTGCGGTGAACTTCACTAGTACAGATATTGCAATTTTAAGAATAAAAAATGTTTTAACTGTGAAAGAGTGGGGCATAAAAGCTCACATTGCAGGTCAAAAAATAAAGACAATAAAATAAGAAAATTAAAGTCTGACGAAGTGAACGACGAAATAACTAGAAAATTTGTTACCGTCGAAATAAGTAATAAATAAATAAAAATGCAACTCGACACTGGTCCCGACCTATCTATCATAAATCTGAATACGTGGAAGAAGTTGGGGAAACCAACTTTAATGAAAACAAATAAAATCGCGAGGTCAGTGACGGGATAAAAAATACAATTTATTGGAGAATTTGTTACAAACGTCACGTTAAATAAAAAAATGCGAAAAGCTAAACTATTTGTCATAGAAAATACCACGAACTTACTTGGTACGGATTAGATAACAGAATTTCAATTATGGGATTTACCAATAAATTCTTTCTGTTACAAGGTTGAAAGTTTAAACTGCGAAGCCCAAAAATTAGTTAGAAAACTTAAGAGAACTTTTCCTACTGTTTTTTCTCCAGGTATGGGAACATGTACCAAGATGGAGGCAAAATTACAGCCAAAACAAAACGCTCAGGCAATATTCAAAAAGAAACGGAATGTGCTGTTTGCTTCAATTGAACAGATAGATAAAGAATTGGACAGATTAGAGAAAATGGGTGTATTTAAAAAAGTTGAATGGGTAACACCGACAATATACGTAAAAAAACAAGCTTCAGAAAGTAAAAATGAAGCTGACACCGAAAAAAACTGGGTAACGAGTTACCCGCAGCCAAGGACATACAGTATTAAATGATTTAAGTCAACAAGAACATACAGAAACTGAGTCCATCTTTAAGAAGTTCAAAGCAGAAGCTTGTTTCTGGTAACACTTTGGAGATATATATAAAAAAAAAATAATAAAAAAGCGGATTGGCTATATGAGGTACTTGGTGAAAGGGGAAAAACTCATGTGCAGTAAACAGATCAGACAACGTTTTTCAGGCGTGGTCGATAGCGGTCCCGCGAAAAAAAAAAATAAATAAATAAATACGCCAATGGAGGTGATTTTCAATAAGTTTGATCCAACAACCCCTGCAAATAATTTTACCTAAGGTACGCCGATCCAGAAGAAAAAAAAAGAAAAGAAAGGTAACTGATCATTTAAAAGTGGATCAAAAAAACAGGAAATACGCTACGATGTTGCTATAAAAAAAAAAAAAAAAAAAAATTTTTGTTTTTTCTTCATATTTTCTGTAAAAATTTGAAAAATAAATAAAGAAAGAAAACTTTTTACTCCTACAGAGTAAAGTTATACGGGGGTATGTCTTACCTGAACGTACCTATTCTATTATTAATAGACTCTCCCACACATAAGTAGTAGTAGTAGCGGTCACCAGTTGAGCTCAGTGGAGTTGAGTGAGTCAGTCAATGTCGAACATTAAAGTATCCTCACCACAACTAGATTGCTGCATCATTAACTATTATTTTAAGTTCCTACCGTTTTGTACGTCGAACCTAATGTAAGACCGACTTAGTGAAATACAAGCCTCCATTGTGAAAAACTACTCTACAACAACACCCCAGTTCAATTTTGATATTACTTTTAGAAGCTTCAAAGCCTTTTGGCATTTTTGTTTAAGGTAATCAATGTGTGCTTTGAAATTATGTTTGCTATCTAGTATGATTCATTCCATACTTTGAATTTTGGTTTGATAGGGAGCTTTTATTCCCATCTTGTGCATGTTTTTTGGGATAACATGCTTCCATATGGCGCCATAAGCTTTTAAAGATCAAAGAACACTGATACCACATCATGAACTTGAACAAAGTCATCATGAATGAAGGATTCTAGTCATACAAGTTGATCATAGTTCCTTGGTTTTTCCAAAATTCACTTTGGTAACTAGATAAGAGATTGTTTCTCTCCAAGTACCATATTAGTTAAATATTTATCATTTTCTCCATTGTCAAAACAACATCAATCAAAACATGCATACAAAATATAATGCATTCCATCAAAATATTAGTCATCCATTCTTTTATTTGTATACAAAAAGATAAAAATCTATACACAATACAAAGAAAGTTACAATTTTAAAACAGTAGGTGCTCAAGTTTTTTTGAACCCCTTAAAAAAAAAAAAAATAAAAAAAAAAAATGCAATTTAGTGCAGTAAAGGTTAATAACCAAACACAAACAACTACACCTAGCTACTGGATCAACATCAGTCATCAGCCTAACCATATGTTCCCCATCAATTTTTATGGACTTTCAATGGAAGGTTCATGATGACCAATGTGCTTCTAACCATTCATTTATTTTCCTAAATATAAGCAAGCCTATTGATGAAGTGCATCCTGTCACCTCAAGATGGTTGCTAGAAATACACACTCGTCAACTATTATTTCCAGTATTTTAAGCTGGAAATAGCCTACTACCACTTTGGCATAAGGCTAAAATCCAACAGAATGCACCTGCAGCTACAAAGGGAGAGAATTCTACAACAAGAATTTTCGCCTCCAGCTAAAAAAAGGTTAAGGATATATATTTCAGATTATTCTAGTAGAGATTCTATGATGTTACCAGTTTGATTGAGGTTTCTACAGCCCCACATTTTGCTGTGTGCATTAAAATCTCCCATTATTAGAAATGGCGTGGGAAGTTTGCCAATTAGCCTATCTATCTGAGTCTTATCCAGTTTGTGTTTTGGAGGAATATAAATTGAATATATAGTTATTGTTTGATGAATCAAAGGTTTTACTACCATGGTCTGTAGATTTGAATTTAATTGTAATTTTTCATAGTGATTTTTTTTAACCAATATTGAAGCATCCCCCACCACTTGGCCTATTCTCTATTGTTGATACATTTATTTTTGTGATAAGTTTCATATCCTTTAAAGGGGTCAGTTTGAAAGGTCCCCTATAGCCAAATTATATTTGGATTGTAATCTATAAGTTATTGTTTAATTTCCTCATAGTTTGATTTAACACCTTTACACTTCCATTAAATGATGTTTGTGTTCCATTTGAGTGCTAATTATTTTTCTGAGTGATTCTTAAGGACAATTATATTTTTGGTTATTTGTTTCCATGTATTCCATACTTTTTGTATTGTTTGTTTTCCTTGTTCTTTACTGAGTATTTCTAAATTCTTGATTATTTAGTTTCTTTTTATTTTGTTTTTTTGTTTTCTTTCTGTCCGTTGTTCTCCTCTTTATTTACTTTTAATTCTATTTCTTCTGTTTTTTTAGATTTTGATTGGTTTTTGTTCTGTCAGTTTTCTGTTTGTAGAATTTTCCATTTGAGAAGTTTTGTAATTGTGAGGTTGTCAATGAATTTTGTGTTATTTACATTGTGTGTGGTTAGTTTTGATTCAGTGGTAGGGGTTCTTTCTGAGCTTACAATTGATTGTAATATTTTCAGTGGTTTTTTTTTAATTCTTGAATTAAGAATGTTAGTTCTTGTTTTTCATGTAATTTGTTTGATATTAGATTTTCATGGATATACCTTGATGTTGCTTGGGTAATTTTTGTATATGTTGGTGTATTGAAGTTTGTTTCAATGATTTTTCTTTTTTCCAGCTTTTGCAGTCTCTGAAAGTTGCAGTAAAGTTTTATTTACAGTTAGGGCATTTGAACATGTGACCTGTACAGATTAGGATCACTCTCTCCACATTTTCCACAATCCAGCTACCTTATGCATTGGTACTTACCATGTCCATACCGTTGGCAATTAAAACATCTCAATGAGTTTGGAATATATGTCTCTACTGGAAACTGTATATCCAATTTTTACTTCATGTGGTGGTTCTGGTGCATGAAAGGTAATAATAATAATGTGTTGGTGTCTATAATTCTGTCATTTTCAGCAGATCCCAGAAAGAGCAATTCTTTTAATGAGTGAATTTTTCAATAAAATTGATGTTTTGTTTTTTTTTTTTTTTTTACTCTTTGTTATTAAAATAAGGCCATTTTAGTGATAGAATCATAAACCAATAGGGTTGAAGTAGTTAATGTTGGCCTTAGAATATGCTCTAATACCTATTTATGGATAGCGGCTCAGATTGAGGAATTGGAGAGCTGAGTTCAAATTCTAGTCAAATCCATTACATTCACTTACATGCTAATGCTCTTGGGAAAGGTATGACTCCTCTTCTTCTCCCCCCAGATATGGGTAAATAGCAGGATAGACCAGGTTCTATAAGCTTGGATGGCAACTGGTCTACTGCAGAAAGAAATGGCAACCTACAGCAGGAAAAAAATATGCCTCATCAGTCATGTATCGAAAGATACAAGATCGCCTAAGCATGTATCACATAGCTGACTGACCCATTTCATTTGGCTTCAAAATTTCCCTGTAATTTGGTCAATTTCTAAATTTTCTGTATTCGATGTACAAATGCAACAGAATCTATCCATAACCAACACTTTACTCCCAGATCATTTCCAGAAGAATACTTGCATAGTAATGCATGAAAGCAAAAATAGTCGTTTATAACAGGTAATTGTTTGAGAGTTAAATTTGAAACCAAAGCAGTAGAAGTAATCCAAAGGATAAGTACAATATTTAGCAAAGTTAGAGACTAGTTTTCTTAAAGATGATTTGAGAGATTTTCAACCAGAAATGAGTTTCTATAAAGATGAAAGTCTTAAGCAAAAATGATTAAAACTGAATATATGAATTGAATTTAATCCCTCTTCGTATAGGTCAGGTATCTGCATTAAATTTGAACATAAGTTATGAAACTATATAGGAATTTCGATACCACATTGAAAAAGATGCACATTAGCAAAAGCGGTGTCATAACAACTCAGTTAATAAAATAGAAATAAATAAGAAAAAGAAGAATCTTATTAGTTATGTGCAAAAGCTTCCAAGGAAAAAAAATGTTTTTCTCTCACTGTGTATTCAGTCTCTAGTTTGAGAAATTTTGCATACACCTAATAGATATTATTACTATTACCTACTACATGTTTGTCAAGAAAACTAACCTCAAATTGATGATTTTATTAAAAAATATTTCACATTTATAAATGATTTACATATCCAGCATAAAAGCATTTTCTAAAATCAGCAAGCAGATCATTAAATATTCTTTTACAATATTATAATTTTATTAAAAAAGAAAAAAAAAAATAGGTGTCACCTTCATACACACACTATGTGTGTGTGTACACCAGTAATACTTACAATTACAAAGAAATCCTTGTATTTAGAAATAAACTACCAATCTACCAATAGTCCAATACACAGCTTTTACTATTCAAAATTTACTTACATTGTTAGTAATATCATGAACTGATATGTCTATTGCAGGAATTTGTTTTTACAAAAAATACATGCAGGTATTCATAACCTACTGTAGAGTTTGGGGGGGGGCACAATATGTACTGCAATCACAGCAATGGGCATGTAGAAGCTAATGCAGTTGTCACCCTAGACTGCTTGCCCCACCAATGCTAAAATGCCAGTCTACACTACTATTTTATCCAGTGGGAGTGAGAGAGAGAGATTCATGTCTTTCTCAAGTGCATCAGTGCAACTCAGTCAGAATTAGAACCTGGCTCACCAGTTCCATTTTCTACACCATTATGCCAACTGCACTTTTACTGCATTAATAATTAATTTTAAAACCTCTATGTAGCAAAATGGTAAGGACATTATTAGCTGTTTCCTTATAAGGAAACATTTGGCATTTATTGACTGCTACTTTTGATTGAAATTTATAAAAAAATTTCTATTAAAACAGCTTTTCAGGAAAATAGGTTTCTTAAGTCCAGTAACTTATTGTTATTCCAGTAGTGGTGCAGATGTTTTCCGTGATTTTCCATTTTCTACTTTATTTCTGCTTTTTTTTTTCTTTTTTTCTGTTTTCTGTCTCACAGAGAACTTATCACTCTAATCTAAATACTAGAAAGGAAAAAATAGGGATTCAGTTGGAAAAAAATACACAAGATGATCTAAATAGTATGTAGTGATTGGTTAATTAGAGTGCTGAGTAAGCAGAGAAATGATCAAACAATATAGAAATTCAAAAGGACTGGCATCAGGTTGCTAGAATGTAAGAACAACAAGGCAGCAATCACAATTCATAGAGAACAGGTCATGCTTGTCCAGTTCTAACCAGTAGTAAAACAGTAGTTAAAATGCTGTCACTAGAGGGATATGGATTTCCTCTATGTAAATAAAAGCTGCAAATGGAATGCCTGGTCATCTTTACCCACACAGAATAGAATCACAGGTGATTTTCAATTGACTTTCATACTTGTTGTTTAAAGACTCTCTGAAAATGGATTCTTTCATTTTTTTCTCTTTCTTCTTCTTGAGCTATATGACATTATGACTGTATCCAAGTGTATCTAAATATGTTCCCTATAAAAAAAAATTATTTTTTTAAATCATTTCACCCCAAGCAACGCAGTAAAGCCACTAAGACACAAGGAGTTACCGAGTGTGAAACAATAAGAAAAAAAAAAAAAAACATTATTAAGGAGTGAGAACAATAGAAGAGGAAGAATCAAGCAGACAGTAGATAAGGATTGACATTGCATTTAAATTTTTGAAGTTTAAATTTGGCTGGAAAGAATAGAGCCAGAAGAGTGTTCCACAAGAGAGAAGTGCAAGAAAAGAAACTGTTAGCATAGAATTTATGGTTACATCTAGCCAATTCAACTGTAAAATGATAAGAGCTAGGAAGCTACATCACAGCAGTAGGAAAGTGACTGAAGCCAAGAATGCTTCTTTGGATTTTATCAAGAATCTCTAAATACATAGCAGGAGCATCAGACCATATGTGGCAGCAATATTCAAATATAAATGAATGGTAGACTTATAAATACATAAGACAGATTCTGGAGAGAAAAATCATCCAGCACGAAACAGTGAACCAACTTTCTTGGCAGCAGACCTAGTAATAGATTCAATATAATCTTTCTACTTCATGTCAGCTGAGAAAGCACAATGAGTCACTCTTATGGCGGTTAACATCAGCCATGCTGATGGTAGGCAGGAAGGTGTCACTCAGGAGGCATTAAAATTAACATGCCATTCCTTGCCCCCAGTTAACAACAGACTGTAGGTCACTTTTTAGATCAGCTGCCAATTTGACCTTATTGAACTGATCAGACTTATTATTGAGATAGGAGTTAATGACAGAGTCATCAGCATAGATGCCAAATTGAGAACTGATATCATCAGGAAGTTCATTGATGAAAAGTAGATCCAAAGATAGTGCCCCAGAGAACAACAGTATTCATAGAAAAAGATCTAGAAGAGTGGCTGTTCAAGACAACTTTATTTCATTTGATTTGATAAAAACTGAATCAGTTCAAAAATTCATCCAGAAATTCCATAACATTTCAACTTGTGAAGAGCAGTATGCCAAAACCTTTCAAACACTTTTGAGATGTCCAAAGCAACAGTGTAAACTTTACCAGTCTTATATAAAGCTTGATAGATTCTTTCAGCAATAACCTAGAGAACAAAAGCCATATTGTTTGTCTGAAAGAAGGCTAATAGGCCGATAGTTCAAGGGGTCAAATGGTTCATCTGACTTCTTAAAGACTGGAACAACAAAGGATTTCCAACAAGCAAGAAAGCAAGAGATGAGTCATTTACTATGTTGATTTGTTTAATTTTTTCATCCTCCCTTTTGTTGTTTGTTCACGTTGCCCATACATAATGAATTATTGTCAGTATTTTCTCCGTCTCATTGTTTTTATTTCTGCTCATATCAACCACCATTTTTACTGTTGTATACATGAAAGTGATTAACACACTTCCATGTGAAATCCTCTTATACCTAATGTACCATTTCAAAGAGTTTTAAATTCATCTTCTCACCATTTCTTGCCTTGCTCCTAAACACAAGGCAACAAAGCCAATATTTATGACATGGCAATGTAATATTTTACTATATACTATACCAGTGTATCTGCATTTTTTAATGTCACTCACACAAAGGAGAAAATTAACTCCCTTGTGATAACACCACCAAGTGGCAGTTTGTTTGTTATGACAATAGCAGACTGAACATGTTTACAAAACCAGGAAGTGAAAATACTGATTCTCAGAGAGAGAGAGAGCAAGCAAAGTACAATAATAAAAATGTAAAAAAAATTTATATTTTAAATTTTAAAGAAAAATATATCTATAAGGATTTTATAAAATATCTTTTTATGAAAGTGATATTTTGTTTCATATATACCATCATGAATAAACTAGTATTGTAATAATAGATTTTGGTGCCCAAGCAATTAATGTGAAGAGTCAAATAATATTGCATGCTTTCCACAATTTTAAGAAGAATCCTAATTATTCCAACAACTTTTGCCAACTACACTCACTCTTTATAATTGTTTGTGGTTTTAGTACTTCAACTTATCTATTCTATAGACTTCATGCGTACAATGCATAAAAGGGTGCTGTGTTTTTTGGATTTTTTTTTCAAAGAAAATGGTGGTAAACAAAATAAAGAAATTGCAGCTAATATACTAAATCTGTTCAAATTATTACCAGAAATATTATTGCATTACAAAATCAATGTCTTAATTTTTTCTAAATTCATTTTTTTTAATCTTTTCTGAAAATTTTGGAACATTACATTTGTTTTTTTTTAGCTTTATCCGAGTTGGACAAGCAATATTTTTATTATATACTCAACTAATATCATTCTTCAGCATAATAATAAAAATTACATATTTTCCTGTCAATGCTCATATAAAGAAAGGAACTATCAAAAATATATAATATAGATCCAAATCTGTAATAAAAAAGAAAGTAGTAGTTTACCTAGGTAGACAAAACACCCATATGTTGCATGTACTGCCAGGTAAAACAAGTAATACAGACAATCTCTCTTTCATACAGCCCAGCAGCTCTTGAAAATTTTGTTTGAACAATAATGAGCATCTCAAGAACATACAAGATCTTGATTTTCATTTTTTTTTTTTTTTAAGATGTGGAAGGATTTGTTTTGTTTTTTTTAGCAGAGCTCAAGAATCATCTGAAATGTATGGAGTTTGACCCTTGTGAACCATGACTTTAGTCATCTATCATTTAATTTAATTTTTTTTGCCCTCAACATGTCATCATACATAGATAATCTGGCAATCTTTAACTTTCGTGCCCACAAAAAAAATGGTGGCAAAAGGATGGTTTTCCCCCTTGACACTGCCTATTATTTAGCTAATTTTACTCCTTGTCAATGTTTATTGCTTTAAAAAACAATGATTAGAATTGTAATAAAACCTAAAAATATGATGACAGTGAATTTATACATTTTTTTTGTTCTTGAGAATTTACAACAAAAATATTAAACACTATTTATCAGATACAACCACAAGGAAATCCTTATTTACCATTTTATAAAATTTGAATCAATTGGCAATTAGTCAATGTTTAACCAACCAAACCAATATAAATATACTATAAATAACACAACAATATAATGGTGTAAATAAACAATGTAGTAAAAAGTAGTATTTATTATTTTTGTTGTCAATTCTCAACAGCAAATAAAATATATAAATTCATTTCTATCATATAGAAGGTTTTAAGATTCTAATCATCACTTTTTAAAACAAACATTTCCAAGGAGTGAAGCTAGTTAAAATAATATTGGCGTCAAGAAAAAAACAAAAAAAAAAACATCCTTTTGCAAACATGAAGATTAAAGACTGCTGATCATCTTTCTATCACAAGCTGTGTCAGCACCTAGAGGAATGATAGATAAACTAGTCAACATTAAACTGATTCTTGAATTTCACAGTACAGCAATTGGTCAGCTTGTCATTGAATGGACTGAGAAAAAAAACTCTTATACAACCTGTACAGACTAAAGAAGATCAAACAAGTCCTTTCACTGTGTTTAACCACAGAGACCATTGGTTTATCAGTAGCTGAGCAAAAATCTCTCATAAAAAAGGATGCTCTGCAAACTGCTTTTGCAATGGACTCGTTCATGGCTGACAAGTAGTTTATCACGTACCATCTGCATCCAAAAAGGCCAGCCAACATTTCCCTTGCAGAACTATTGAAGCTTGCTGCATTATTTGGAGGAATGTCTAACCAAGACATGGCATTTGGCTTGTCTCTGATAAGCAAATCACATCAAGCAGCTATTGTCAGCATCATTCAGGATGAATGAAATTACCAGGAGTTAATTGCTAGTTAGAGCCCATGCTATGATGAAGGACAAGATGGTGTCTGAGGAATCAGTCTCGGTTAAAATGAATATTGATGTGCCAAACACGAGCTAGTATAGATGGTCTAAAACCAATCACTTTACCAAAGATTACTTGCATTGATTGAAGTGACATGATTTTTGTATTCATTCCATTAGTAATACATTCACAGTATTAACAGGCTGGTTACATTCAATATCTTGAAAACCCAACAAGTTACATCCCATCATCATTGATCTGACATTGAATTACCACCAATCACAATGAAAGTTTCTCCTCAAGGAGGTCCTGTGCCTTAAGCGATTATTGGCCTTTAAACTAGTGACAGGACGATTAATCAGAATTGGAAATATTGGAACTTTCTTGGGTATCAGAATCAGAGAATTTTCAACCTAATTTCTGTTTCCAAAAATGATTCTTTGAATTTTTTGTTTGTTTAAAACTTAAATTTTCCATTCCTGGTACTAATGATGAAAAAAGATATACATATTTATTGATTTTAAACTAGCAGCAAATCTATAGATCATAATAACACCTAAGTATGATGTAAATTTATTTTACTTGGTTAAAATAAAAAAATAAAAAAAATATGAAATGTGCAAGTTTGTACTCAGTTCTCAAACTTTCTATAAAAGTTTGCAAGCTTAAAGCCTGTTTTAGTTCAAAATAAGATTTTTACTTTTAATTTTTTTTTAAACAGTGTTAAAATTTACCTATTTAATATTTTAAATTATTAATTTATTATAATCAAAATTATGTAATATAAACACAAAATGAATTCACGCTGTTCTGCTGGGATCTCTTTTAAAACAATTTTTATTATTTTTTTTTAATTTATAAAAAAGTAAAAGTAAAAAAAAAAAAAAAAAAAAAAATGAATGCATGTAATTTCCACCAAGGCCACATTCAATTTCTTCACATAAAAAAATTTACCCTGTGTCACAAATTGTCTTCATGGTGAGGCAGTTAAATTACAACAATTTGTTTTTATAAGAGTTTTAATCCATAAAATAAATTTTAGTCTTTGTTATTGAAAAGATTTATTGTTTATTTAGCATATTACATAACTAAAAATTATTATCAATAACCAATACTTAAAAAAGTAAAAATTTCTTTTTATGAATTTTACATTTGTTCCGATGAAATGCATGTATTTCTTAAAATTTTATAGCTTTCGAAACAGATTTTAGTCTTTATTTACTTAAACAAAACTTTTATTTGAAGCTTCCTGAAAAAAAAGCTTTTTCACACAAAAGCTTGTATTAAAAAAAAAAAAAAAAAAAAAAAAAAAAATGTAAAATTTAATTTACATCAAAAATTATATTTAATTTTATTTTACCAATATTTTTCTTTGACATAATTGAACTTTCCTGCATTAAATTATGGCATTTAAAATGTTTTTAATTTTTTTTCTCATTCATTCCTCTTTGAAGCCAAAAGAGATGCAAGTTTTATAAGTAGAAGTGTATAAAAAAAGTTAAAAACGAGTATTTTTATCCAGCATGTTTAAGCTATAGTTTTTTTTACACTTTTAACATGATTTGTTTTAATATTTTTTTTAAAAAAACTAGTAAAATTTAATCCTTTAATCTAATAACTGAAATAATTAATCCCATGCAAAAAATAAACATTTACAGCTGTTCTGATCCTTATGAGGATTTCAGTCATTTTCAATTCTATTTTTATTTTAATGCTTTGTAACAGTTAATCTCATACCCTATAAAATGATCAAGTTGGATATCAGCATTATTTAGCTTTCAACTTCCTAATATTTTTTTAAATTTGCTAAAATTATTTATATCTCGTAAAAAAAAAAAAAAAAACCAAGGGATATGTTTTTACTGTGTTGTTGCACTTTTACCCTTTTTTCTTTTAACAAAAATAAAACACTAATTCTTTTTAGAAATTATTAAATTTTTTAGTTGTAAGAAAGTTATTTTAGACAGTAAAACTTATTAGTGATTAAATTAGATAATATTGAAAATCCATTATTATTTATTCATTAAGTTGCTGTCATAATTCATATTTAATTTTTATTAAATATCTGTAAGCAAATTTAAAATTTGCATTTTTATTTTTATTTATTTGCAGTCTGCAGGATTAGGTACGCCTTTTACTTTATCAAAATATATGCAGGAGTTAAACAATACATAGGATGATGCATATTTCTGCATAGAGTGTTATTGTTGCTATATATAGGGTGTCTCTTATTTTTGAAGTGGATGCTGAATTTGAATTGTCACACCTAAATTTCTTCCATTCATTTAAAAAATGCCACATATAAAATTTTAAGATTACATAATATTTAGTGAGCACCTTTGCTTGTTAACAAAAAAACACACCCTTTTTTTATTTTACAATTAATAACAAACCATTATTAGGTGAGTCTTTACAAATTATACACATTAGAAAACTAGAAACATTTTTTATCCAACAGTGAAAACTTTAAATTTTAACCAATGTTTATTATTTTCAAACCTTAATTATAGCAAGTCTATCCAATGCCAAGCAGAAAAGTGTAGTTTGGAAGTTTAAGATTCCTGACGATAACCAAAGTAAAGTCAACTGTAGGTACTGACGTGATTTATGTAAAATTGTTCTCTTTAAAGTTTAAACACTTATGCAAGTTTTTAATAAAAAAAGATATCTAACTTTATTTCGTAAGCATTTTTATTCATTTTTCTACCAAATGTTTTTTTATCAATAAATGTACTTTGGTCATTAACTTTCTCAAATCAACTGTAGGGCCTGAAAATAATGAATTTTAATCACTTCAGGTATTGGAATTGGTAAAAATATTGGTATTATCACATGACTACTTTAAACTCAACCCAGCCCTCAAGTGAAACATGTACATAACATCTATTGCTAAAAATGCAGAAAAATGGTCAGTTCTCTTTGCTGCTCCAGTAAGTACCTGACTCCTTGTCTTATCCTCTACAAGAACCAAATCAGGCCTAAAATGGTGTACTGCTGTCATATTTGGGTAGGAGTTGACCAGTCTTCACCTTCCAGTCTCTGCATCCTTGTAGGTGATAAATTATTTTCCACCCTACAATCCCTCTCATAGACAGGATGTGGCAAGCCTCTCATTGCTCTATCGAACTGCATTCCTTGACTACCAGTTCTAACCTCATGGCCACAACCTGTCATGCCACTCACACTGTAGCAAAACACCCTCATTTGCCCAGTGTGAAGTAAGTTCTATTCAAATAGCTTCTTCCCACAAACCACTGCTCTGAGGAACCAACTCTCAAGAGAATATTTCCCCAATTTCTACAATCTTAACCTATTAAAATCTAGGATTAACCATTATCTTCCCCACCTATCTGCATAAACTGTGCCTCTTACCTGTAACTCTCTACATCAAGTGGCCCCTGGGCTTGTACAGGATTAACCTCACTATAACAACACCATTAATAGCGGCAGCTATTAATGGCGTTGTTTGCATATAATTGCTGCAGGACAGACATTCACTTGTGTCAATTATTGTGCACGCACTGATGCAAACAACGCCAATAATAGCTGCCATGCCGTAGCCGACAAAAACATGAATGAGTGTGCCAATAACTCCCAAAACTGTAGATTTTATAAAAATTCGTCATTTTCAAATTAGGCACATAGGGCCCCAAAATCAGATAGGTGTTCAAACACCTATTATCAACCTGCCACCCAACCCCATAGCTACCATGATTCACTTGCAGTGTAGGTTGGCCATCCTGGACCCCAAGTCCCACACTATAGCAGTGGACTACTGTAGTAGTAAACAGGAATTCTAGATCTTTTATATCCTCTTCATTTTAAAAAGGAATCTTTATGTTCAAAAAAATCAAACAGGAGCCATTGAAATGTCAATGGGAATTGAAATGAAAATGTCTAAAATGATAAACTTTTGGGGGCCAAAGTTGTTAGAAAAGAACAATCTGCTATAAAACAGATAAAGAATAAAAACTCATCCAAAGTTAATCCTTACTAAAAGGAATATATATATTATTATTTAAACATTATTTTTACTGGATATCCATAGTTGAGTAGATGCTCTGATTATTTATTAAACTGTATAAACATTTATTAATGTCTACCAGCTTGAATATTAGAGAAATCTTAATAGAAAAATATGCACTTTCCAACAGGATCCAGGCCTGCTTTCCCCTAGGAGAAAGCGTTATTAGATCTGACGTACCTTGAGCTCTTGGCTACAGAAAACCTGATGGCCAAAC
>OZ010610.1:2252153-2289653 GCA_963932145.1 Acanthosepion lycidas | reverse complement strand
TCACTCTGAAAAGTCTATCATCCTACAAGAAATATTTAAAAAAAGGCTTCAATATAATAAAAATGACAATGGTTTAAATAATTTTCCTTTTTTTTTCCTTTTACAAAGAAATTTTATATTTTTCTTTATTATTATTATTTTTTAAATTTATTGTTATTTTTTTTACTTCCTTTTTTTTTTTTTTTTTTTTTACACAAAACATTTTATATTTTTCAGAGTTGTCAAATCCACATACATTCACACACATGTGCGTACACACTCACAACATAATATATATATATATATATATATTATTCGATACCTAGATAATACAATTATACAATATATATATTATTTGAAACCCAGATAATACAATTTGTAACTAAAAATATATTGGAACAAACTGATACGAGGGGGAAAAAAAAAGAAAAGACTAAAAACATCCGTGTCAGTTGAAATTATTAGGTTGGTGCAAAAATAATGTCGGTTTTTGACGTTAAAAAATACGTCAAAACCGACATTATTTTTGCACCAACCTAATAATAAATCAACACCGCAATGCCTAGTCAAAAGAAAAAACACTGACAGAGTAAATCAAGTGAAAACATCAAAGTTCTCAATACATTAAGTAGAGCAAAATCTAAAATACCTAGTGAGCCAGAACATACCTACCAGATTCGCCTAACAGATCTTCTGAGTACTACTGGCTCACTAGGTGTTTTTCATATATATATATATATATATATATATATATATATATATGTGTGTGTGTGTGTGTGTGTGTGTGTGAAACGTTTATAAATCTAACATATTTTGGTTTTATTAAAGCTTTATAAGAATAAAATATGAAGAAGAAAATTTTCTTTGATGAAGCTTTAATAAAAGTGAAACTTTAGATTTATAAATGGTTACTAACTATTCCTTATACTATCATTAAATCTTTTAGGGAAAATTATGACAATGTTATCGTGTGACACATTTTGTCCTTTAGATTTCAGACTAAAGAACAAAACCAAAAAAAAACTTTTTTTTTTTCACTTTATCATAGTTTTCCATAAAAATTGTTCTTGATATATAAAAATGTATACATCGTTTTCCTATATGTGTGTGAGTTCGATGAAATTGTCTTTAAAAAATGAGTCCTTCATTCACTCTATAGCATACATATGCTGAAAACGTGATACATTACAATAAAAAAATGTTTTTCACTGTCAATATATATTAATATTCAAAATGGTTGAAAGGGGTAAAAAAATCAAGACCATATTTTAATATCATTAAAATATAAACAGTTGACAAAACTTGGTATTTCATAACCAATTTACACTACAAGTTTCTACATAGCACTTGTATGTTAACAAATCAAGAAGTCAAATACATAGGGCTGATGACAATTTTAACATCCAAAACCATTTTTTTTTGCTTTCTATATGCTGAATTACCTCTTTAACATTTCTTTACATCAAACTGATTTTTTTAAAACATCCACTATGAAGTCTTCCAAATATAAAGCAAAAATGGTACCAACCAAGAATTATTCCCATCATATATGAAGGGATATATACGGAGGAAAGATGTTACCAGTGGTCTAATTATAGTGATCTTTTTCTGTTTCTATAAGCTTATTGGCTCCAAATATAATCTCATAAGAATTCAAACATATATGTAATTTTTTTTTCAATGATTACCTACATTGTATAAAATTAGGTTGAGTCATAAGTAATTTTCTTTTTACAGAACCAACTGTAAGATTTAGAATAAATATGATCAACAATAAACAGAAATTATTTATAACCCAACCTAAAATATTTAATAGTGATTTCAAACACAGATTTTTCTCTGGCTCTTGAAATAGACATATCTGCTCAGTTTCCTATCCTAATGTAAACAAATCAATTTGTAAAGAGAGGGATGGAACTTTTATTTATTAATTCAACAGATTTTTATTACTTAAATGTTATTTTCAGTGGATACTCACATTTGAGTAGATGCTCCTTTTATTTATTAAACAGTATATTTATTGTTGTCTACTGGCCTGAATATTGAAGATGTAATTTTCATTTTGGGGAACCAATTGTAGGATTTTGAAGAATAAAGCTGATAAATAAAAAACAAAATTATTTTTGACTCAACCTAATCCATAAAATAAATGAAATGCTATTTTTTTTTATTCATTTTTTGATGAAAGATTTTTAAAATATAAACAATGTAAATTTGACTCTCGTATTGCAATTATTCCTTTTCATTTAACAAATTCTATTTTTTGGGAGACAAATTTAGAATCATATTTTATTTTTTTTAATTAATAGAAAAAAAAAATCTATTGAAAGTAATTCAGTATTTGAAATAAAAAAATTATTTCAGACATTAAATGTGTTTCTCTAGGCTCTTGGTTCCCATACATCACAGCTGTAAACTTCACTAGATCAATTACGACTGAAAAGTGAGTTCAATCCTCACTGGGTGCCTCATACTTTTGGCCTTGTGCCACATTTAAGCTATGCTTATAAAATCACCATAACAGTTGTAAATAATTATTTTGAAGACTGTTAAGTCAAACTATTTTTTTTTATATTTAGTAATTTACTTTCAAAAAATGGATAATAAAATCACAAGTACCAATTCGCATAAAAGCGAGATAATTTATGTTAAAAATAAAACTGTTTCAAGGCTGAAAGGTGAGTTTGCAATAAATATTCATCTATATTTTTGTATTAAATACATTCTATTAAATAAAACAGAGAATGTATGTTGAGTCATTTAATGTCAGCTGGAAACTTGTAAAGGAAATTGCTGAAATTTTGCATTATGTTCAGAGTACTTTCAACCATCACGGATCATTTTCAAAGGAAGAAGGTGGAACGTCATTAGCCAGGACAGCATTTGTGTTGTTAATGTTTTAAAGTTTGAAATGAATGTGGATAATGTGCTATGACTGAAATAGAATTTAGTATGATGTAGCAAAAATAACTATTAGGTTGGTGCAAAAATAATGTCGTTTTCTCACATAGTAACATATGTGAGAAAACGACATTATTTTTGAACCAACCTAATACAATTTAAAAGCATTTTATACATGAATGTCTAGACAGAAAACAATTTTATTGCTAATGTGTTACTTTCTTTTAAGGTAAAGGGTCTCCAAGATTTGTAATTGTTTTTTTTTCAAGTTATAGTTGTAGACTACTGTTGTATAGTGAGCCAAAATCTGATGGAAAGTAGAAGGTATCCTGTAGATTTGCATTATATCCTTACATATTGCATTTAAAATGAAGGATTACTTCCTAAATATACTTTTTTTATAATAGTAGTCATTTATTTTTCTTTTGCACAGTTTTTTTTTCAGTTGCTAAGACTACAATGAAGAGTATGTAAACATAAGCATAAACATGTGAAAAAATTGACTAATGAGTGATCTGATATTTAACAACAGCATTGTATAGCACAAACAATATCTATATATCTTTGCTAATTTTCATCCAATACAAAGTCCAAGAGCCACTCAAGGTAGAGGGTTACTGAATGAAGTGTGTGATACTAATATAAGAGAAGGAAGTGAAGATCATGAGGATATGTAGGATAGATAATGATTGACTCTAGACTTAAAGAGGTGTAAAACACAATTTGAGTTTATATATCTATCAGTTACATAATCTGTTCTCCCTTTCTCAGAAGAATGAGACATTCTATTGTTATGGTAACAAGATGTATTACTTGATGGTAATAAGCAAACTACTGAATATATTATCACAGGTACCGCTTCACTATGTAATGGTTAACAAGCTGAACAGGCAGATTGTTGTAGTGAGTACAATCCTTACTGGGTACTCCATACACACACTGTTGTATAAAAATTAAGCTGAGCTTGATAAATAACAGGGCATCTTGAGTTGGTCATCAAATTAGACTGGTTAATCATTATGGCTGATTAGTGATTTTGATCATGACTGAGTGTTTTCTCAATCTTGTGACCTTCCTAAGCTTAAGAAGAATATCTCATTAGTAAGTAGGGGAAATCAGATTGCTAATGCTTTTTATTTCTTTTGTTTCATGTTAGTTTTCTTTGGGATATTTAAAATGCAAAATTCTTTCTTACATGTGACAATAGTGACCAGTGTATAGATAAAAATCATAAATTGCAGAAAATATAACAGGTGCAATTGTAAAATTACTAAAAATTTGGCTGTCATTTGTTGATACTTAATGCAAACTAGCATGTATATCTGGCTCATTGGTTGTATCAGAGGATGCATGTCTGTTCGGGTGGCTACCTACAGGGTGCAATGGATAAATTGTCATATAAATTATGCAAAAATGAAAATAACACTGACATCTCATTTTAACAGATATATTTACTAAAATTACACAAAAATATCTTGAAACACTAAAGAGTAAATTTATTCAACAAAATCCCCATTGGCTTCAGCTAGGGCCTCCAGATGACTTCAAAAACTTCTGCAACTCTTCTGGACGAATGAATGCTGCCATAATCCTTGCCTTCAGTTCATCTTTGGTGTTACAAGTTTTGTTAATTTCTCACTCAACTGCACCCCACACATAATAAAGAGGGTTGCAGTCTGAGAAGTTAGGCGGCCAGATGTAAGTGGTGATGTGGTCACAGAAATTGACTGGGTTCTCCTGCTTGTGTGTCATGGTGCAGAGTCCTGTTGCCAGACATAAGGTCTTCCAGTAGCCACCCTCTTGACTCAGGACAGCACAACCTCCTCAAGGCACTTGATGTAGGCCTTTGTATTGAGCCTGAGGCCCTGTAGGAAGATGAATGGAGGCATAACGTCACCATCACTAGTGATCACTCCAAACATCTTCGTAATCATCATTAGACTCATCCAACTCTTTCTGAATCCTCTGCACTGTCCTCAGATTGACACTCAAACACACTGAAATGTTTGTATTGGAGCTTCAGGAGTGAATGGCAAGCAGTACAGTATGCCATTTCTAAATTTTTGGTGGAGGGAATTGTGCCATGGTGCATTTTTTCCACAGATGGTGCCCAACTGACCCCACTACACTGTGCAGTCAACAAAATCAAAAACAATGTGCATGCACAAAATTAAAAATGGCAACAATTTACCCATCACATTGTGTAATTCCGGTTGCAGACACCTGCTCGGGTATATTCATGCTTGTTCAACACCAACAGAGACCATCTTTGGTTTATACTACAAACATTCTGAGCAGATCTTAGTTACTGTTGTTGGAAGAGAGTGCATAATATGGCATGACCAGCAGTTTGAACAAAGCCAGTACGCTCAAACCTTCAGTCACAATGACTTCATGCTAACACAGCCATCGACAACTACAAAACAGTTCTATCTAATTTCACTTACATGGCTTGGGTCAACCTACGAGATGGTTTTCAGACACAAATGGTGCCAAACACTTCTTGATAAGCCAACCATGGTGAAATTTGAACTCAGGTTTCATCATCATATGCTAAAATTCTAACCACTCAAACACATACCCTCTAGAATAAACTAAATTTCTCAACTTGGATATTAAGCTAACTAAAATTCATTCAAAGAGATCTTTGGATAATTGAACACATTCATTTTCCTTCCCCTCCCCAACAATTTTTGTTGTTCATACAATAATTCAATCAATTCATTCTGAGGTCTTGTTTAGATATTTTTAATTTTTTTTAAAATGCCATACGTCTTGTCTTTGAGTCATAGGTGGTCATGTATCTCTGCAATTTCTTGGGAAGGAAAGATAATGTTTTCCCAATTGCCTTCTTCATGGTTTGGCATTCAGATTTTTTCCTACTGTTAGATTGTTGTCACTCAAGGCTAGAGAGCCCAGTCTACCTTATGACAGTGAATGTATCAGACTAGCTCAGAATTTGAACTTGGCTTGCCAGTTTCACTATCTGAGCCAACATTCATTATACAGTCTTCTCCATATGAGACATTCTACTCATATGAAAAGAGACAAGGAAGGAGTGTTTGTTTTTGTAATGAAAAAGAAAAAAATCATAGCAAATAAGAATTTTAAACATTAATATATTGTTTCCTACCGAAAACAGGTGGGCTGAAATGTGGGAACAAAAAATCACACACACACACACACACACACACACACACACACACACACAGATGAATTGCTGAAAGTAAAAGATAAAATGTTGTGGAAATGATTGGCCATTTCTGGCAGAGACAAGGTATATAAAGAGAGAAAGAGATTATATAATAAATAGATCATCTTCTCTGTGTCATGTACCTTCAGAGTGTAGATGATCATGGCTCTCCACACCTTTCTATTCATTTACAGCTCTTAGCAATGTTTGTCTTTTTAATATCTCTCCCATCCCTGTCCTGCCATCCATTTACACAAGCTTATTAGGTAGGTTATTTGTTGTTTCCCTGTCTTTCAATGTCTTGTGGGTATCAAATTTTCCAAGCCTTCCTTCCTTATCAAATTTTAACTGTCTCTGTCTCTTCTGACAGTTGTTTACGAAAAAAACTCCTCCATTGATAGTGAATGTTCTCAGAACTACAAGCGATTTGTCAGCATCATAAAAACTGATTGTTTTCACATTCAATTTTTACTTTTCATGTTTTCATACCGCTGTATTGTTAGTGAATCTGACTGAAATTTGTTTAAATGCTGCATTAAAATGTACAAAATTTACAAAATAAAACAGAAAAAAGAGTAGTTAATCTGAGAAAAATGTACATGCTTGGGAACCTTAGCTTGGGATATTTACACACATGTAAATATATATGCATGTCTGGATATATACATTTTAAACATTCATCGTTCTTAGTCTCTGATTATATACACTCACACGTTTTGTGTAAAAGATATATTTTGAAATCTATATGTATATTCTAAATTGTATTCAAATGTGTACAATTATACACACACATATACATCCATGTAGGTACATTAATAAGTCCACAGCCTAATGATAAAAAAGCATTTATTTTACATGACAAATATTTATTTTTCAACATAATATCCTTCTTTGTCAATGCACTTAATTCTTTGGTAAATATTAATCACATAGATTGAACATTATACAGTAAAAATTTCTGATAAAAAATTACTAACTACATGTCAGACTACAGACTTATTGATCCACCCTTTTGTAGACACATGTACACATAATTTGTGTAAAAGTATTTTTTTAAACAGGCAAATTTAACATTCATACCTGCAAAAAAACAAACAACAAAAAAAAAACAACCCCGCTGTGTCAAAAGGACATTTTTGCTCTTGACACCACTGTTACTGCACACTTCCTTAGCAGTTTTTTATTGTTTTAAAAAGCTATTTTTAGAGTTTTAATAAAACCCAAACATAAGGGACTAGATTTATCCATTTTTCTTCTCAAGAATTGACAACAAAAGTATTAAACACTATTCTTGTAAGTAATCTGACTCATAAATAAATAATGTTTAACATTTTTGCTGTCAGGTCTCAAGAAAAAAAAATGAATAGATCCAAATGCTCACAAACTATGTAGTGAATTTATATGGCAAAAGCAAATGAAAGAAATGCAGAGAAAAAATATATTCTAAAGTACATGCAAATGTATACAACCATGATAAAAATGTTTATAATCACAATATTATTCAATTTAGTTATGTGTGTGTATGTATGTACACACAGAGATGTGCACGTACATAAACACACATACACACATATATATATATTATAAGAGTAGATTTTTTTATGAATTTGTATTCACACAACCCTTTATGGAAAAGTACAATATCTGAACACTGGTATACATCGTCTGCACATATCTCTGTTCACATTAAGACAACAATATTATGATGATTCCGAGTTTTTATATTTACATATACAGGTGTACATAAAATGGACAAAGTCAAAGTAATCATTTTGAAACAACTTGATATTTTGTGTTTGTTTCCATAGAGTCTGCCCAGTGCATTGAGATTGTTCTCAGTTGTCTACAAATCTTATCTAACCGACAAAATAAAGAAAAATCACACCAGAATATTATGTGAATAATGGCTGTCAGACATATTGAGCCCTGTATAAATATTTCATCAAATATGGTTTCCAACAAAGACAAGACCTCCTGAAAAGGTTAAAATGTCAGCAAATGTTTAATGCAAATGAACTAAACAATTTTAGTTAAATTTTAATTGCCTTTTCATTTGAACAAATAGGCAATAATTAACCTTTGCTCATCCCCACCCACTAAAAAAAAAAAAAACGGTCTGTCAAAAGGACGGTTATTCTCTTGACACTGCTATTATTATATATACTTTTGACTCCCTTGGCAATGTTTATTGTTTTTAAAAAGCAAAATGAAGATGGATTTATATATTTTCTTTATTCTTGAGAATTGACAACAAAAATATGAAACAATATTTATTTATTAGATTGAATAAAAACTTATTTTCATAGTCATTTATAAAATGGTAAATAAATATTGCATTGTAGTTGATTTACATATTTTGATAATTTTTTATAAATTATTTAATAAAAAGATTATTTTCAAATCATGATCTTTATAAAATTGTAGATATTTTTTTTTATAAAAGGTAAATAAGAAATATCACATTATAATTGGTCCACATATTTTTATAATCTTGTAAATAAACATTGCTGAGGGAGTCAAAAGTACATACAGTAATTGTGGTGTCAAAGGAATAATCATACTTTTGACACACAGTTTTTTTTATGGGTACAAAGGTTAAACATTGCCACAAATATATATTAATATTAAACACATGCTTTATTATCTGTCTGTATTTCTGAGATGAGGTATTATGTACACTATTTACATTATTCTGACTATTGTCCTCATCTTCGTTGCCATGTTTATCACAATGTTTCAGCCGTTGTATGCTCCGGCCTTCTTCAAGTGGTTGGAATATTGAACTGAACCCTTTATTTCACTCACTGCGGTAGACTGTTCTAGTTCCACATACCATGTGTAATGGATGTCAGTTATCTCCTGTTAATTCCCCTCTGAAAGTTCTCCATTGCCTTAACCAGGTATTGAACTCACACTCTTTGGTTCCTGTCACTGGATCTAATTAACGCCTTTATCCACTGTGCCATGTGTCCTCAAGGATTTATAATACCCAGAAATTCATACACAGATGTCCTCAAGGACACATGGCATAGTGGATAAAGGCGTTAATTAGATCCAGTGACAGGAACCAAAGAGTGTGAGTTCAATACCTGGTTAAGGCAATGCAGAACTTTCAGAGGGGAATTAACAGGAGATAACTGATAAGTGATATCCATTAGACATGTCACGTGGAACTAGAACAGTCTACCCCAGTGAGGTTCAGTTTGACATTCCAACTACCTGAAGATGGCCAGAGCGTACAAAAGCCGAAACATTGTGATAAACATGGTGACAAAGATGAGGACAATAGTCCAAATAATGTAAATAGTGTACATGCTTTATCCACACCACTTGCTGACAACCATATTGTGACAATCTGAGAAGTTGCAACAAAACACAGCTGAAATAAAGATGAAAGAAATAGAGGTTGTTATTAAAATAAAAAATAAACAGAAATCATTAAAAAAGATGAACTGAAAATATATTAATACTTTTGTGTAAATGAGGGAGATAGAGAAAATTAAAGCAGCAGGCCAAATTTAAATTCTGGATGAGTTAGTGTTAACTATGCATTAATACCAAAAGAAATGGTATGAATTCATCTTTTCTCTAAAAATTACTGGACTCTTTAACCTTTGATGGCAACCAGTCTAGGAGAAGGTTAAGTCAAGTTAGTTGGTTATGAGGCTAGCAAATTCATTCCATAAGACCTACTTTTGCCACTGAAACTATTTTGCATGGTACTGTTGCAGCCCTATGATCTATAGAGAATCTACAAATGAAGGAGACTGAATGATTAGACTCAAGATCAATCAATTGTATTCGGATACTATAAGTAATTTTAAGACCAGAAAATGCATAGTGATTATAGTTAGTAATAATAAACTAAATTACCACAAAAACAACTTTAATTGGAATTTTCTCTCTTAACAAAGAACAAATAACCAGTGATGAACTTCCTTAAGTTATGGTCAATCTCTAGGAGAGTGTTCTTCCTCTAAGAAAAAAAATATATATATATATATATATGCAAAGTTATTTTGGCTTCTCTCTTCTGAATGATCAATACATGTGATTAATAGTCAGACTCTTTTCTCAATGCCAAACCAGAATCCCCCACCAAATGAACTAGTAATAAATTAATTGCTGAATATACTTTTCTCAAGGCTAGACACTCAATCACCATAAATTGGGCCATCTCTTTGCAAATAACCGAAATACTTTATTGCAACAATTTTAATTTTTAGATAAAAAATAAAAATAAAAAACACTGTTTTTTTAACTTCTGCCAACATTATTGTTACTAAAAAAAAATGAATGAAAATTAGTTCCACAACAGATGGGAGAAAAATATAAATTTTGATTTCTCTCCACTCCAGATATTTCAGAGGAGTCCAGTTCATAACAGTAAATTATTAGAAAATTGGTTTTTAACAATCTAAATTTGTCCAATTATTAAATTCGACAAATTTAGTTGCAAAGAAAGTAAAACGTAGCAAATTAAAGGGAGATAACTTTTATATCTGAATAATGCAACCACATCGTTTAATAATACGAGTGTTGTTTACGATAATGGATACCTTTTTTTTGTCCCATAAATTCACCACAGAATTTTTCATTCAGTAATATAATATGGATATAATTTTGCTTAATGTTTGTACTTTTATGAATATTTAAAAACAAACTCATTTAATTATTTGTCTTATGGGAGAATATATAAATTTTTACCAGCACAATGTTAGGTCCTGACAAGCACGAAAAATGTTTCCCACCGTCACCTCTCTAACTAGTAAAAATATTTGTCCTATCAAAAATACATAAACATAAAAAAAATCTTCATATCTATTTAATATTTATATTTTACTTATTTTTTTAATTTTATTTTCAATGCCTGTTACAGCAAAAGGACATTTTCTTTACATTAATAATTGATTTTGAAATTAAATAATCCTAAATTAAGCTACAACATTATTATGAAAAATATTTCAGTGATTAATTAATTTATACAAAAGAAAAGAGAAAAGGTATTAATTATTGTAAATAAACTCTAATGGAATTAACTAGTGTCATTTTTTAAAAATACCATGTCACTTCAGAATATATACAATCATGGCTCTCCACAGATTTCTTTTCTTTATTAGCTTGGGAAAAATAGTGAAGTGGTTTCCTGTTAACTTTTCTATGGTTTGGAATTCAGAAATTTTCTTCTCTTAGACTGGTTGCAACCCAAGGCTAGACAGCCCTGTCTCCTCAGCTATTTAACCCATAATAGGAAAAGAAACAGATTTATACCTTTCCTAAGGGGAAGTGAACACAAAAGGCTATCTCGGAATTTAAAGTTAGCTCACCACCTTTTCCTGCCAATATCCATTAAGTTACTGTTACCCATACATTTTTGAATGATAAATAAATTTTAAAAAATTTGCTATTCAGATATATGAAAGTTATCTTCCTTTAATTTTCAGCATTTTGATTTTTCAGTAAAGTGAATTATGCAACAAAGTAAATGGGCACCTCAACGTGGCATAAGGGTTAGCAAGCTTGTATTGATAGAAAAATTACAACTGATATATGAAATTTCTCCCAATTAAAAAAAAAATAATTGTAGATCCATCCCCCAAATTTTAATCAGTTTGTTCCTTTGTCCACACTTCCATTAAGGAGATACTGTATAGATATATAAATATGGATGAATTCATAACCTTTGTCAACCTTCATTGGCATAAAGTAGGCAATAAAAGGTATTGTGGTATACAGACATATTTGGGGGATTTTTTTAAACTTAATAATTATAATATATATATATATATATATATATTCAATAAATTAAGAAAAATTCAAGTGACTTATCTGGTTAGTCAACTTTTCTTAATTTATTGAATCATATAGATCTAGTTATCTATTGAGCACTTTTTGGCAGAAGTTCTAACCTGAAAAAAATGTATAAAATTCTCATTTTCTCGGTTGTATTATTATTAAAAATTTTTATTATTATTTCTATTTTATTATTATTATTATTATTATTATCAAAAAATAAAGATCAAGTTGTCACAAAATAATCAGAATTTCATGTTCTTTTTTTTTTACAATGTTTGATTTAGAAAAAATATCAATAACAGATTCAAGTTAAAACAATATCAGAAGTCATATTTTTTTGACATTTTTACACTTTCTTTTCACAAATATAATGACATGTACAGTTTGACAAATATACATATTAAAATTATTTATGTATAAGAATGTTAACATAGGCATAAAATTGAAAAAAGTGTATATTTAAATAGTACCCCCATGTTTAAAATAAAAAACAAAACAAAACAAAAAAACCACCATTCAAGAAGTTTTTTGTCAGTTTTTGCTGCACGCTTCAATCCTTCAAAAATACATTTGTATAAAATCATACAGTATTTCCAATCTTTCAAACACTGAACAAAATTTTCAAAAAAAGAACCAAAAAAAGAGTTTATCATTGGTGATTTACAACAGCTGCTTTCTATCTAGTTAAATATAGACATGTTGTCTATATTCATGGTGGTAGGGAGATGGATATTAAGTCATATGACCAGTCTGCATTTAGTGAAGGAGACCTTTTTCATCTTTTTTTTTTTTCTATAATCATTTCACCCCCATCCCCAAGCAAAGTGATAAAGCCACTAAGATGCAAGGGGTTACTGAGTGTAAGAGAAACTTAGAAGATGTCATTGAGGAAAGAGGGAAATGAAAGAAGAACAGAATTCAAAGAGACAGATGACAATGATTGATGTTGCATTTAAATTTTTGAAGAGCATAGTTGGCAGGAAAGTAAGAGTCCAGAAAAAAGTTTCATAAGTGAGAAGTACGAGAGAAAAAACTGTTAACATAGAAGTTAGAGATATTGTAAATTTTCTAAATTTTCCATTCTAATAATTAAAACTTATACATTTCTTTTAATCTCAACAACTTTAAAGTTTTCATTTCTTTTAGAAAAGACATTTCAGAGATATGTTTTGTCTAAATTTTTTAGATGAGCAATTATCATTATGGCATCCTGGTTTAGATATGGCATCCTGGTTTCATCTTGATTGTTATTGTCAGTGTTTCAGCCATCATGCTTTTTTTTGGCCTTTTTCAGGTTTTTATCACTGTTGGAAATTTTACTAAAACTTCAAATCCTTGTATTCTAAGTCATATAATGAAAAATAGTTAACAGGATAGAATTAATAGATAAGAGATATTCTCCAGCATCAAAAATCCCATACCTTTATAGAACGAATAAGTATTTCAATTCAAAGTTTCAGAAAGGTAGAAAGCCAACAGAAAACTGAAAAACAGACAAATGAAGAAAGCCAGAGGGTATATTCTTCAGCTTTCTTCAGTTGTCTGTTGTAAGTAATGGGCAAAATTTTAGTTGTGGTATTGGGCAAAATTTTACACAAACAACCAAGACAAAGACACCAGTTATTATAGTAGTTTATATATCTACTTTAGCTCTTCATACGTAAACGTTGTTCTTTCAACATTATTGTCTTTTTTTAGATTGCACAAAACAAAGAGCTCAAACATATTTATACTGGTCATTATAAATTTAAAAACTGATAAAATGTCATCCATATTTACTTTTCTATTCTACCTGACAGTCAAAATTGTTAATAAAGGGAAGAGAAGTATATTTAGTCACAAGGCCTAATTTTTTCTTCGAAGAAAACAAAAAGATGAGCTACTCCAAACAATTACAAAAGTTTTTGTTTTTCTTATCATAATTTTATTTATATGTGACATTTTTCCTTCAGTCTCCCATTAACAGCCTGTTTCACGCTAAGCGACTTTTCCCAATGTGCACTTGTTTATCCTGGGCACTCCCAAGATGAATTGTACTTTTCCCATTTTTCAAAAGGAATGTGTCAGTGTACAGACAGTTCAAAATAATTTAACTCCTTTTTTTTTTTTTTTTTATTAAACCATTCATATTCTTAAATTCTATAATTTTCAGTTTCTTCTCCATTATTTTGAACAATGGAAAATGAACAATTTATCTTAAGTGTTCCAAAATAAACAAATGATCATTTTGAAAAATTGCTAAGTTTGAAACAGGCTGTTAATGAGTAACTAAATCAAAACTTATTTTTTTTATATGTATTAAAAAGCATTTTTAAAGTATTTATAACACAGAACTCTTATATACATAAGAAATGGAATATATATATATATATATATATATATATATATGTATATATATATATATATATAGGGTGGCAAAATTAGATCTATTGTAAAAAGTTTATTTTAAGATACAGCTTTAAAATTGACAGATTTTTGCATCAAAAATTATTTTCTGGCTTTTGTTTGTAACTTTTCAATTTTCAGTATTGCTTTGGTCATTTAAAAAAAATGTTCATTAATAATCATATTAATTTTTCATCCAAATTATGTCAATTTTGAAGCTTTTTAAGTATTGGACACTTTTTTCATTAACAAAAGATATTTTTATTAGGTTTTTAAACAACACTTTGCAATATACTGAATACTCTTTGCATTAAATTAGATATATAAGTAAATTGCTGATACCCACTGAAGAGTGGATGGACAGGTCCACCTATGAAACTCTGAAGTCAGGATGCTGATGGTAACATCAATCAGCTAAGTGACAATATATATGTATGGTGGCTGTCAACTTGTAAAGCAAGTATAACCATCACTGACATGTCCAGTCCTTCACTTAAAATATATACATACATATACACACAAGTTTTGTCCAGAAAGGATCATGCCATTTTGAATACCTCAACAACTGGTTGTGCAGCCTTAGATTACTTGGCAACCAATCAGAGAGGACTTTATTGCACATGCATAAACAGATACTCTCCCGTGGAGTTACTCTCTCAGCAGTGAGATATTACTGAGTGAGCTTGTATATTGTGTAAGCATTTCATTCACAATGATGCCTCATGCCGGACTTTCGGGCAAAATATTACATTGCACAGGTCACTCATCCTCCCTTCGGTCTATCTCAGGCTCCCAACTCTTTTGGACTTTTTCCAAAACTAAAATTGCCATTGAAACGTCATGGACGAGATTAAGGAGACTGAAACAAGGTATCAGACAGCAATGGTGAAAGAAGACTTTGCAGACTAGTTTTGAAGTAAGTGTAAAGGAGTATTTTGAAGGGTACTAAAATGTCATTGGTTAAAGGTTTTTTTTTATCAATATTAAATGGTATGGCTGGATACTTCCAGTGAGATTTCATATATAGTGCTTTATAGATTTTCAAATTCATTCTAATACTATTGAAACCTTTTCATGTGTATTCAGTAAATATTAGACTGAATATTAAAAAAAAGAAAAAGGGAGGGGAAACTTTAATCTTCATGCCTTCATAAACATGATGTGTCAAAAGATTGTTTCCCCCCAACCCTTGACACTGCCCTTATTTTATCTACCTTCACTCCTCAGAAATGATTATAGTCTTAAAAAGTAATGATTAGAATTGTAATAAAACCTAAACATATGATGAATGCATATGATTATACATTTTATTTGTTCTTGAGAATTTACAACAGAGATATTAAATACTATTTATTAGATTGTTTATTGAAATGGTTGGCAAAACATCAGCTAATTGTGAATCAATTCAAACTTTATAAAATGGTAAATAATAAGAATTTCCTTAGAGTTGGTTCACATATTTTAATAATTTAGTCAATGTTTAAAAATTCATGAATAAAAAATTGTTTTCTTATTTATTTCTTTATAAATTGGTAAATGATAAATATTACATTGCATTAGTTTTAATACAATTGTATGAATTTTCAGAATCTTGCAAATAAATCTAATAAATCTAATAAAAATCCTTGCTGTAAATTCTCAAAAACAAAAAAATGTATAAATTCACTTTCATCATATGTTTAGGTTTTATTACAATTCTAATCATTGCTTTTTAAAACAATAAACATTGTAGGAGTGAAGGTAGTTAAAATAATAGCGGAGTCAAGGGAAAAAACCATCATTTTGACACTGCATTTTTTTGCAGGTATGAAGATTAAAGATTTCCATATAAGTTTTGTGATGTAAATTCGCTTACACTGAATAGTTTTAGTACCTCTCGGATACAATAGATAATATACCTAACAGAGGTAATTTTCATTAAGTCCAGGTAATGTTATATCTAAAATTTTAAAAGAAAACACTATATTTATAGCTAGAAGATTGCCATGATAAAATTAGTCAACTTTCCAAGAAGTGAGGTACTTATGTATTTTGTAAAATCTGTGATACTAAAAATCTCTAAATATTGACAACAAAGTGCAGTCTTTAATTTGTTGCTTGATTCACAAATTTAGAAAGAAAATAATTTAAGAAATTGATTGGTATCATTTGGTATCAACTATTGGGAAAGTGAAGGCTTGCTATATATGGACACTTATCCCTTTCTTTGAAAAAAAAAGACAATGAAATAAAATGCAGAAAAACCTAGCAATTGTTGGAGTTCTTTTTCAGAAAAGTATGGCCCATCTTTGAAAATGATAGATCAATAAATAAAAACTTTCCTTTTTCAGAAGATCCTCTGAGGGGGGCTGATTGTCACAAGTCCAGAAAAAAAATAACAATATAACCTAAAAGCTAGTTGGAAGTGGACTACTGTTTACCAGGCACTCTTAAGAAAAGCAGTAATAATTTTTATTGCCTGCTTAGTAAGTAACTTTCTTTCTAAATGAAATGATTGAATTACATTTGTTAAACCGTCTTGGGTATGACGATGAACTACATCCACGTCCTGGGTAAGACGATAAACTACGTCCAACAACAAGGCCTCTGATCAGGAGGTTTTGAGAAGTGTGGAACCACCTCTTAACTGTGGGTGTTCCCAGGTCCTCCCTGACCCAGGGTAGTAGCACCTGTTAGGGTCTCAGCTATGGGTAAATAGTTAACCTCTAAACTCAGGTCAAAACATTATGAAAGCATAAAAATAGGTTTTAATACCAGAAATACTTTGTAAAAAATTATTACCAGCAATACATTATTACCACCAATACACTTTTGAAAAAAAAATTACCAGGTATACATTTACAAAAAAAAAAATTTACCACCTATACATTTAAAAAAAAATTTACCAATTATACATTTACAAAAAAAATAAATTATCAATTTAAAAAAAAAAAAACAAACAAAATTTGAAAAAAAAAAAAAATTACCAGCAATAAAATCTTGTCAGCATTAAATAACCCATTGAGGTGTTGATATGCCATAAAAGAAAACATTTGTTAAGCATCAATGACAAAATTAATATTATGCTCAAATGAAAAAGGATGAAAATAATTAATTAAAGAAAATAATGATACTTGTAAAATTTATAGGAACAGGACAGAATTAATTGGTGTCAGGTAAAAGAATGAGTAGTCAGGTTTATGGAGAAGAAATGGAATAAACGGGCAAGTGGCATTTTTAATTTAATTGCTGATATTTAATATAAGTTTTGTATAACTGTTTTATGTTAAAAATAAATAAAACACCTCTCCTCACAGATGAAAAAAAATAGTCGAAGCAACAGAAATGTGGTTCTACAGAAGGATGCTGAGAATACCATGGACTGAACAGTGACAAAGTTTTAGAGAAAATGGAAACAAAACAGACATTTAATACTTAACATTAGAAAGAAATAATTGAAATTTCTAGGGCACATAACGAGGAAAGAAGACTTTGAAAATTTAATACTCACAGGATAGGTTGAAGGCAGAAGGGGCAGAGGAAAGCAGCACCTACCTAGAGAGCTTGTGTAAATAGATGGGAGAAGAGGGTTTAGCAAAAAGACAAAATTTACTAGGTGCTAGAAAGAACAACATCCTGAAGGGGTATGATACATAGAAGAAAAAGATTGCTTTTCCTAAGTATGCCTGGTAAACAGTTGTGAAGCCCAGGTAAGAATTTTTAGATATCCTTAGAAATATTTTACTTTTTTAAACAAGATTGTATGACACATGAAAGGGAGTTGAAGAGTCATTATGTCTGAGCTGGATAGTGGGGACGAGCTCCCGCTGACCTACAAATTAGCTTAAAATAGGCTATGCAACATGATCACCTCCTGACCACATCTGCTGATCAAACTCCCTCCTGTGCGTTCTCATCACAACCCTGTTACCACTGAATTGGGTTGGGTGTGGAAAACGAATGTTTCAGTGCTCTAACAGAATAACTGCTTGGATCACACTATATTGAAGTGCATATACATGTGGGGAGGGACTGTTTGCGAATCCAAATTCCCACTGAAACTCCCATGAATTTTTATTGCATCCAACTGCCGAGCTTGATCACCTTTCATTAGGAATGCATCAAATTTGTTTGACAGAGCCAGCTCAACTGATCCCAGGTGAATGCCACAAGAAGAAGAATACATGAAAGGCAGTTAATTTTAAAGGTCAGGCAATGAAATCATTCAAATCGGCCATGTTCTTTAGATCATTTGGAAAAAGAGAAATGGTGTCTAGAAATGAAATGCGGCTCGTTTTACTTTGTATATTTTGAGATCATAATCCCAAAATAAAGACAAGTTAAATCAAAAAAAAAAAAGAATAAAACCTGCCAGATGTTCTGAATACCCCCTCATAATGGAGACATGACAGGCATGAGATCAGTATCCCTCTGTTTGATTAAAAAACAAGGCAACTATAAATGCTAACTGATAGTAACCCTATAATTGCCAAAGATGACAACACTGGAAGGCTTCAGAATAATTTGGGGGTTGTCTAAATGGATATCTTTATCACAGCAGGAATGTATGTGTGTGTGTGTGTGTGTGTGTGTGTGTGTATATATATATATATATATATATATATTAGTGGAACCTTGGGTTATAAAGGCTTCTCATCTGAAAAAAATTTCCCAAGCAAAAAATGTCTTGGGTGATGAGTATGAAGGCTGGTGAAATTTGTGCAAAGTGGGGGGGTGAGGAGCAAAGTTTCATCAAACAAATATCAACCTGATAAAGCAGTAGCAAGCTGCAGCCCAAACATTTTCCATGACAATGCCATGTCTCAGTTTAGAAACATTTTTAGTGAAACAGAGGCCCAGTGTGTCTCAAGAAGAGTCAAGTGATGATAAGAGACAGAAAAGAGAAAAATAAGAAAGACAGTGACCTGATGGTTTTATCGAAGGAAACTATTCTTTCAAAGAATAACATCTTTTCTCTTCCTCTTCTTGACCACCTTACACTTATGTCATCAATTCTCCTCCATATAGGTATCGTAGAATTAAATGAAAGTTTTCATCTATATTTTATCTGTTTAATATTGTGTTTATCATTTTTGTGTTAGATTTAATGATTTTCATTGGTTTTTTGTATGAAATTGTACACAAAATAGTGTTGTAAAAGTTGAAATAAGCAATCATCTGGAGTCCAGGAATGGATTAATCCATTTTACATTGATTCCTATGAGAAAAATAGTTTCAGTTTACAAACATTTCAGGTTACAAATGACCTTCATGAACAAATTAAATTTGTGAACCAAGGTTCCACTATGTATATATATATATATATATATATATATATATATATATATATATATATATATATATATATATATATATATATAGTGTAATTAGGCAGCAATTATTCTTTTAAATGTGTTTTAATGAAAAGTATAGACATTCTGTGTCTATTAAATTTAACCATCTTTTCTAAGTTGCGAAATACCTTCTGCAAACCTGGCCACTTCAGATACACAAAATATAGAAATGTTTATACTTTTCAATAATTTATATATATGTGTTGTGTATTTGGGTAGTAATCCCTTTCTAATACATGTTTCATTTCAAATGACTAACAAGGTACTTTGGTATGAACAATCCTTAGGACAATTTCTGCGCACACTAAGTTCAAAAAAGAAATCTTGTTTAGATCTTATTTTGGATGCTCCAGAGATCTATTGTTCTTTTCACATTTTTTAAAAAGGAATGTGCCAGCATACCAACAGTTCAAAATAATTTAATTCTTTTTGTCTATTAAATTCTTCTTAAATTTTATAATTTTTAGTTTATCTTCTATTTTTTTTCAAAAACACAAAAAGACCAGTAGATTTCAGGAGTATCAAAAATAAACAAATGCCCTTTTTGAAAAGTTGCTAAGCATGAAACAGACTGTTACTGAGTAACTAAATCAAAATATATATGTAAAAAAAATACAATAAAATACTTTACAACTATACCTTGTCAGTCATTTATAATAAAATGTGTATATATATATTTATATATATAGGAAAGTACAAAATTACCCACACTCTTGTTTAAAGATATGTTATGGCGAAAGTGTGGAATATTTTTTAACTTCCCCTAGTGTGTGTGTGTGTGTGTGTGTTTCTATATATATATATATATATATATATATATATATATATATGATGATACAAGAGAGTAGACATTATTGCAGAAATGCGTATGTTGTGTATATCTTTGTCTTTGTTTCTGTAAATGTAGTTTAGTTTATAAACCTTTGTGTCTATATGTGATGGATGATTACTTAGAAATATAATACATATAAGGTCAATTGTGTAGATATACACAGGGTCAACTGGAGCACTTGTAGGGCAGGATTTAATTCTTAAGGAGATGAGGGTAAAACAGACGCACATGCATAACACTGTCACACTATTTCCCAGTCATCTTCGAGTGTTGAGTGATCCAAAAGGTCAGTGGCAGCTGAGACGGATGACTGGCGTTTGCGGTAGATGAATTTGGTGTGATGTCGGTAAAGTTGAAGTTCTTTGCTGATGGCCCATAGTTCGTTTGAAGGGGATGCTAAAACAATAGAGATAAAAACACCATTAAGACATTCTAAAGCAATTTCCAATACAATTTGCAAAAGTTCATAATTAATGATTTGACAATTGATTTGTTTTAAAAGCTGAAAAGAATATCCCGATTCACACTCTTTTCTCTCATATCTTCTTCCTCAGTCAGCTAGCCCTCGCTAGCTTTGTTGAGCAATACTGACCTCATAGATCATCTGGTTTTCTTTTCCCCTCCTTGGTTGGGACTGGTGTGTCATCTTGACAGGAGTGATTCTGGTTTTCAAAAATCTTATGACATTAGGATCAACAGTGTGAGTGAAGTTCAGTGATAGACCAAATATGTACATTGTGTACCACAGACGAGATTGCGTAATTCCTGTGCATGGTTTTCAATTAACCTGATTAATATTTATGAGTGTTTCTTAAATTTAAAAATTGTGAAAAACTAGCATTTTAACTTTTGTTTATAAATACTTGTTGCAAAATAAAATCCTCACATTTGCCTAGATAAAGTCCATCAGAGGATGAAACATGTTGGTTAAGAATAGTTTTTCTTTTGTTTTTATTCAATATATATATATATATATAGAGAGAGAGAGACAGACAGAGAGAGAGAGATGTATATGTATATAATTTTTCTTTGATAGTATTGTGCCCACCAAGAGTGCGTTAAAGTTTCATATTTTAACTGTCTAGATCAGTGGCTTTCAACTGATGTGCCATGACACACTGGTATCTTAATGAGAAACTCTTAATGAGATAGAAATACCAAAATTTTCTTGTGCATACATTGAGGACAGAAACTGGTTTATCGGTTGTTTTTGCTTAGTGGCATATCGACCTCTATATGATATTTCATACCGAAATCTAATTATTTTTTTATGCCATTTTATCCTATTTTTGTAAATAATAACAGTTTAGTAGTACAAGTTTTGGTAAATAACACATAACTGGATGGGGGATAAAAGGTTTATAAATACTTGTTGCAAAATGAAATCCTCACATTTGGCTAGATAGAGTCCATCAGAGGATGAAACGTGTCGGGTGTCGGCTAAGATAAGTTTTTCTTTTGTCTTTATTCAAAATATATATATATATATATATATATATATATATATATATATATATGTATGTATGTATGTATGTAATTTTTCTTTGATAGTATTGTGGCAACCAAGAGTGAGTTGAAATTTCGGATTTTAACTGTCTAGATCAGTGATTTTCAACTGATGTGCTGTGGCACAATGTTGTGCTGTGAGAGGATTGCAGGTATGCTGCAAAAACTTTTATTTTATTTATTCAGTTGGCTTAACTCTGACATTCATGAGTCTATCATGGTCCTGAATCAAGGTCGGAAGGTCACTAGGGTGGCATTCGGTGTCGAAATGTATCTGGTCTATGTAGGTGGTTGCTGGGTGACCAACCAATCTTGCTCCATGGTAGGTGACCAGAACAGTAGATCATTTGTGAGTCCTTGTTTTGCTCACCAACAGTGTCCTGCAAAGTGCATTCTGCATTTGTGTAAGATTGTAGAAATATCAGGAATGGGTTCATAGAGCTGTGATTTAGTTGGATGTTGTCTTCAATAGATAGCATTCAGCATTTGAGTGTAGGTCCTATCAAGCTGAGATTAATGCACAAGCAGTAGCACTTCTACAATGGTTCGAAAGAATCTCTGCTTGAGGTTGTCTGGTAGATCAAATTTCCAGATTACATCTATTTTATTGAAGGCAGGCCAAGCTTTAGCTATGCAAATTTTCACATTCTTTTCAGTAGAATTTATTTTGCTTTCTAGGCATAAAAATGTTTGTATTGAGCCTTGATGGTTGAAGCCTATCAATAAATGGCAAGACCATTTTAAATATCTCTTTGGAAATCTACCTGACATTTTAGATACCGAGGTTGAGCAAATCATTGAACATCCTCTTGACATTAAACCTGGAAACTTTACAGATGCAGAACTTGAAACGGCTTTAAAATAACACCAAAAGAAAGCAGAGGGACTTGATAACATTCCACTGGAGGTTTGGAAGATCCAGGATTCAACAATATTCTACTCCAACTCTTTAATGTCACTTATAATGGAGAAATCATAGAAAGATGGACAGAAGGAGGAGATCTAGGATCAGCAAAAAATTGTAAGGGAATTACAATCACTTCCATTGCAGCAAAAATTTACAACTCTGCTTGAAGAATACAGCTTGAAGTAGAGAAGGTAAAAAAAAAAAAAAATCAAAATGGCTTTCCAAAAAAAAGAAAATCCTGACTGTGTCAGGACAAAGAATCTACAGGCTGCCTTACTTGTAGATTTCTCTAAAGCCTTTGATTCTGTACATTGGGGGAAAATGGAGAAGATCCTTCTGGAATATGGCATCCCCACTGAGACAGTAACTGCCATAAGGATGCTATACAAAAATACCAAATCAGATGGAGACACAAGCTTCTTTGACATCAAAGCAGGGGTCCTTGTCTTTTTGTTATCACCCTTGACTACGTATTGGGAACTTCTCCCAACAAACATCCTCATCTAGGTATTATATTATCAACAAGACACTTCATATCCGATAAGCTGCAAAAAAGTTGACAGATATTGACTATGCAGATACCATTACCAATGTCACAGTACTTCTACATCATCTAGAAAATGCTGCCAATGAGGTTGCCATCTATGTCAATGCATCTAAAAAAATTTTAAATGTCATTAATTATTTTCAAAAGAAGTCCAAAGCAGAATAAGTAGATATATCAAAATTAAAATCCCTTTAAACTGTTTATATGAGTATGTCATTGTCATAATAAATAAATGCATACATAAGCAGTCATGACTAGAATTCTTTGAAGAAGACTTAAGAGTATACCTGTTCAAAATTTGACCTTGAAAAGAAGATATTCTAAGGTCAAGGTTAGATATCTCATTAAATGTTAAATTATAATAAACAGAAAAATATATATAGATATATATTTTTTAAAGAATTTTAATTATGTTCTTTTTATTACAAATTTTAATAAAATGTCTTGTCTGTGTTAATAAATAAATCATAAAAAGCATATTTTTTTTGATCATCATAATTTTAGTGTGCTGCAGAAGTTTATTTACTAAAGGTTCAAGTGTGACGTGAGACTGAAAAACATTGGTCAAGATGCATGACAGCACAATTTTCAAGATTAAATATCCAACGCAATTTCATTGACCCAGTATATAATGCATCCAGATTATTCTCAACTTATCTAACCCAGTATATTTAAATATCCAAGCAAAAATCTGTTGATATAAGAAGAAAATGATATGATTTTTAATTGGAAGAACTTTACCTGATAAGTAGGTAAACACCCCAGGAATTTTTTTCCAGTAATCACCACCTCTATTGGCCAAGGAGACTCCAAGTCGATGTAAAATTTCCCCTTCAGGGTTGAGGGCCCACACTGTCAGTTTGCTAATACTTAGTTGGTTTGCTGGTGTGCCTGTAAAGAAGCAATTTAAAAAGGACAGATCAATATTTACCCATTATAATATAATTTTACTTCCCTCTTAGTTATCAAGACCATTACGTCCTGCCAATGTCTCATAAAAACTGGACTGTTACATTTTGATTATGAGGAAAGACAGAAAAGACATACCAGAGATGCTGTTTGATTTCAGTGAAAGGAAAAGAAAAAAGAAAGGGAAGATAGAGGAGGTGATAATACTCCCATGTGTTAAACATCTGCTTCAATGAAAAACTTATCAACTTCATATCTTTTCATTTGTATCCTCTTACTTCTTTAAATAATGATCTGCATTCATACTTATGATTGTTATTGCAATATTTTGTCACTTTGAAACCTTTTCATTTGTATCCTCTTACTTCTTTAAATAATGATTGCTATTACAATATTTTGTTAAAGTTGTTAAGCTCAAATATTTAACGATGCAATTGGAGAATTTCCGTAGGTATTTTATAGTCAATCATTAAATGAAGAATTAAGATTCATCAGAAAATTTAAACAGAAAAGAAAAAGAAGAATTTTTCTAAAGTGTCATTGCTTAAATATCTTCAAATAATAATGAGGTCTGTTTGGAAAGTACGAAGCCCTTGAATAGTAACAAACAAACGAAAAAGAAAAAAAAAGGAAAGAAAAACCTACTAAAGGCAATGATATCTTACACCTCTTGAAAGTTCTCTTCTTGTGACCTTAGATTTTGTCACAGTCTCCTTAATCTCATCCATAGCATTTCAACAATGACTTTAGCTTTAGGAAAAAGCATAAACTGCAGAGAGTTAAAATGGGACTGCATGTGTGTATAGTAGGTACTGATACATCTGGCTGATGTAATGTTTTGCCAAAAATCTTGTACAGAATGAAAAAGGATCTACTCACTCATTGTAAATACAAGTTATTCAGTATACAAACTCACTAAATACTTGAGCAACCCCATGGGAGAGTGTCTGTTAATGTATGCATAGAAAAGTTCTTTCTGATTAGTTACCAATAAATTCTGGACAGAAAAAGTATATAAAAAAATGGCAAGTGATTGAAATATAAATTTAAAAAAAAAAATAAGCTCATGAATTGAAGGAGAAATATACAAATATATCAAGAATAAGTGAATAGTTTTAAAGAACAAGAATTCACCAACACTTGTGAAGAATTTGAAGTAAACAGCAGCAGGAAATTATTTGATATCTGAGAGGAAGCAGTTTCATTATTAATTTTAGTTTTCATCATATAGTTACTTTTAATTACATCTGCCTAGTTTTGGATTTAGTCTAAAAATTAAAAGATGTTGCATAAGTATTGTCATTATTAATCTGAGATTAGTCTTTTCTTCATTGTATTGTTGCTTTTAATCTTATCTACCAAGATTTAAATTTAGTCTAACCATTAAAATATGTGTCATAAATATTTTCGTTATTAATCTGAGGTTAGTACTTTCTTCATTGTATTGTTGCTTTTCATTACATCTGTCTATATATGCATTTGCTTTATCCATTAAAATATGGAGCATAAGTATTTTCATAATTAATCTGAAGTTCATTTTAATTTTCATCATATTGTTGTTTTTCATCACATCTACCTAAATTTAAATTTGGTCTAAACATTAAGATATGTAGCATAAGTATTAATCATTATTAATCTGAGGTTAGTCTTTTCTTCAGCACATTGTTGCTTTTCATTTCATCTGACTTGATTTTAAATTTATTTATCCATTAAAATATGTAGCACAAGTATTTTGATTATTAATTTGGGGTTAAGCTTTTCTTCATTGTATTGTTGCTTTTCATTACACCAACCTAGATTTGATTTGGTCTAACCATTAAAGTATGTATCATAAGTATTTTCATTATTAATCTGTGGTTAGGTTTTTCTTCATCGTATTATTGCTTTTCATCACATCTACTTAGATTTGTATTTGGTCTATTAAAATATGTATTTTCATTTTTAATTTTAGGGTAGACTTTCTAGATTGAATGCTGTTCAAGTTTTAAAATACATATGTGAAGAGTTCATCTGAATATAAAATTAATACAAATAAAATTTGTTACTTAGCTGGTTGACATTATATTCAGCACCTTGACTCCAGAATTTCATAGATTAACCTTTTTGTAATTGTTCAGTCCACTCATCAAGAGGTTTAGGCAATTAACTGCCATTTTTCTCATTTTTCTTATATACTAATAATAAATATACATTTTTTCTTCTCTAGTAGCACAACTCCAAGTTTCATGCACAATGCAATCATCAGTTCAATTCTCTTATCTCATTGACAAACTACAGAGCTTCATTTCAAAATGCTTGTCAGAGTCAGATGTTTGACAAATTTATTGAAATTATTATCTGATATTATATTTATACTCCTTTAAACAAACACAAATCATAAATTTCAAATTCTTATCACGTTAAGAGTTTTGTTTAAAAATTATTTAATTATGTAATTATATAATATTTATAATAATTATATTTAATTATATCTAATTTTGTTATTATTGCAAATTTCTCACCCAATAAATACAAGAAAGGTAATAATTGAATTTAATAAAACTTGTTTGGACTACTGAAATATACCTTATTTAAATTACAAGGCCCTGCAGCAAACAATGATACTAACACCATAAAATTGTACAATGTCTGATCAAAATGTATCAGAACTGTTCCTATGGTAACAAAGCTAAGGTAAGAAGAGTGAAGCCACTTGACACAGATTGAGATTGGTTTGGTTTGTTTTATGGCATATCAACCTCAATGGGTTATTTAATGCCGTCAAAATTTTTATTGCTGGTAATATGTTTTTCTTCAAAAATCTATTTCTGGGAATATTTTTCCTTGAAGAAATCTATAGCTTTTAATATTTTTTTCAAAGAATGTATAGCTGTTTGTAAAAGAATGCGATAGGGCAAATGCTCATTATCCTGAAAAAGGAGTTCCAGAAATGCTTCCATCAATGAAAATGGCACTGGATAAAATGTGCAGCTTCAGAGTGTATTACATCTATCATCTACCAGTCTGTTTACAAATCTCAGACTAAAAATAAATCCATTAAACTGCTTTATGTTTCAGATATGAAACTGAGCAGATATGGGCTTTTGAGAAAAATGATCTAAGTGAAAAAGATGTGCTTTCCTTGCTTAACTATGACATTTTTCATGGCTGAGCATTAAAGCACTTCAGATCAAACAATGGCATCCCTTACTAAGGGGGGTGTAGGTTCAATCCCTTCAGAGAACTCATTTTCTTTACTAACCTTTAGCATTCTGCATTATTAATATTACTTCCCACTGCATTCTTTTTCAAGGGCTCTCAATTGCAATATTCTTATTGTTGATTAAGTTGATTTCTGTTGCCATAGCAGGATATGGCAACACAACTATGAAATTCAAACACACTATTCTTCAGGGATCAGAATCACTTTCAATGGCAGGGTAAACTTTTTGTACAGCAAATGAAGTCACATAGAGAGTGATATAGATTAAGACTTCTTGAATGTACAGGCCGATAGATGTAATACACACTGTTGGAAAAATAAAAATGGGGCATCTATTTTAAATATTATTGCCTGGTTCACACTCTTTCTTGATCTTTTGAACAGGAGTAGAGGTTTATCCCTTGTTTCCTGTTTAGGATTAGGTTTCAGGTTCCTTCTAAAGTCTATTTCAACTTTATAACATCTCCAAAACACTAAAACTTTATTTACTATTCTTTTTTTTTTTAAATTTTTATTTATTTATTTTTCCTTCAATAGGAGTACATTTGTCTGGTTCACAATCTTCTCTGGTATTTTGAACAGGAGTAGAGGGATTATCTTTCCTGTTCCTTCTAAAATTTCTCATTGTTTTTCACTTCAGTAACTCCTTGCATGTTAGTAGCATTATCACCTTCCTTGGGGTGTATTAATTAAAAAAAAAAAAACAAATTGTTAGGTTGTTGCATTAACAAATGTATTATAGTATAAAAATATCTGTTGTGTAAAAAGGGCTCCATTCTTGGTCCTACTCTGTGTTTAATTTTCATTAATGACCTTCCCAATGACATCATCTTGGCATCTACACTGACAGCACAACCAATTTCTCCTCCCTCAGTAGTAAGGCTGACAAGGTCAAAATGGCAGCTGATATCCAAAATGACTTCCAGTCCATCATTAACTGAGGCAAAAGATAGCTTTTGTTAATTTTAATGCCTTCAAAACTAAACTTTTCTCCATTAATCATCTGAGAGATCCCTTGCTGCCTTCCATCAACATGGCTGATGCTAACCTCCAGGAAAGAGACTTGTTGCACCTTTTTGGGAAAATGTTCTCAGCTGACATGTAGTGAAATGACTATATTGAATCCATTGCTAGGTCAGCTGCCAAGAAAGTCAGTTCACTGTGTTGAGTGAGACAATTTTTCTCTCTAAAATCTATCTTACATATCTATAAGTCTACCATTCATCCATGCCTAGAATATTGCTGCCACATATGGTCTGGTGCCCCTGCTATTAAAGCTCCTTGATAAGATCCAAAGAAGAATCAGCAATATTATTGGCCCTGATCTGGCGGCTTGGCTTCAGTCACTTACCCATTGCCATAAGGTTGCCTCTCTGTGCCTCTTCTATAAATACATTCCTAGTAATTGTTCAGATGAGCTCTTCACTATCTAGACTTCATGAATTTAAGCGCAGTACTAGATTGACATCAAGACCTCATCAATTGAGAGTTAAGCTGGCTAGATGTAGCTGAAAGTTCTATGCTAACACTTTTTTTCTCATACTTCTTACTTGTGGAACTCCCTTCTGGCTCCACGATTTCCAGCCAAGTTTAATCTGAAAAAATTTAAATGCAATGTCAATTGCTATCTACTGTCCTTATGATTCTTTTCTCTTTTCGCTCATTATTAAATTTTCTGTTCCTAATTCCTCCAAACCCTGTGACCCCTAGTGTTTTAGTGGCTTTATTGCCTTGCATGGGGTGATACCAATAAAAAAAAGCTTTTTTTATCATTAAGCTACATACTTATGTATATGCCTGTGTATAGAATTAATATTCAGCAATGAATTAAGTGCATTGACAAGGAAGGAGAATATACTGAAAAATAAATATTGTGTAAAATATATGCTTTATCATTGGGTTACTGACTTATTTACTAAAGTCTATCTTAAATTAAAAAAAATAAATTAAATTTGAATAATTTAAACCCTGCAGTGATCATATATGAAAAATTTTGATAAGTTGAGGAATTTCCAAAAATACACAGAGACATTCTTATCCTGTTATTCTACCTGAAAAAGAAAAAAAATGGATTTACCTGTTATTTGACACCATTTTGTACCAATAGACAATTTTTCAGAGATGCCTTCTCGCATATAAACTTGTTTCTTGTTATCAATGGCCCACACCTTAAAAAAAAAAAAAAATCAAAGATTGAGTTCAATTAAAGCACAACAGTGTTAAATACAGAGCAAACTATTTCATATAATCATGTTTTCCAGTGGTTATCGTTATCAAAATATCTTGCTTCTAAACACTTCAAAATGTGTTATAAAATAATTTCAAGTTAATGATGGAAGCAGTTTTTTTTATAATGCAAAGTTGTTAATAAAAATGAATGTAAATTGTTTCAGTTTAAACATGTGTTTATCAGACAGTTATGTTGAGCTATGACTCTCTGTCCAAAAGTGATCTTAATAAACATTATCCTCTGAATGATTCAAGTGTGTTACTTAAATCTAATACATTTCACATTTTGTAAAGAAATGTTGTGGAGTAAATAAGACACCCTCTGGTAACAGAAATGAACTAGGTAAGATGCCTTAAATAAAGAACTCAAAGTGAGTCAGTAGAAGTTTGTGGGAGTCAGTTGAGGAAAGAATTGATGACATCATGGTGAGCAGCCTAAACATGACATAATATTATAAGTAGTGAGTTATAACAAGAAGCAATTCCGTAGCTCTCCACATTTAATGAACACTATTTTGTTCAATCCAATAGAGTATGGAGATTTGTCAGATAACTTGGTATTTACTTACTGGAAACTTTGGAATGAATGTACAGACTCAATATATTTATTTGATTTATTTTATTGGATTGGAAACGGTAAATATTATGGAAATGTTCTTGTTATTAATACCAAATTGAAGAATAACATCCATAGACATTGCATGAACAACCGTAGTATACACATTAGACAAGGAAATTAAAAGGACTATCATTGCATCATTCCTTGTAAAACAAAAAAAAAAAAGTGAAGAGCTTGGAAGACTTGTAGCAATTTTGTAACTTAGCACAAAACAGAGAGGTTTTCAAAGGATCAATACAAGATTATTTATAAAGTTGAAGACAAAAAAATAAAGTTATTCAAGTCAGAACAGCTCTCATGATGATGTATGAGGATGCTTATACAGATGTGAACATACAATGGGCTGCACTCTATTTTTTACTGACCACTGGACAAATCAATCCCTATGTATTTTGTTTCTTGCTCCTGGCTATGTGGTCAAAGACTGAAAAACACTTTTGGTACATTCACAAGAAACCGAAGATGAAATCAACAGCAAGAACTGAAGATGTAAATCTGGTTCTTAATAATTTGGTGTTTATTTCAATGAGTTTTGCTAATCAGACTTAGTATTCTTTCTCTTAGTAGTAGCGGGTGCACCTTTCAATTCACTGAGTCACTGCTACCGACATGACAGATCAGACAGATGGCTTCTCTCTCTTTCCAGTCCTTCAAAACCTGTTTTCTGACAAAGTTCCAATTGATCCCTTTTTTGTTTATTTGTTTATTATTTAATTCCTCTTTGCTCATATGGGTTGCAGTTTTGAACACTAGACTTCATTTGACGTCAAAGATTTTATCTTCCAACCATTAAAAAAAGTCCTGATTATTTCAGTTAAGGCCTACCTGAGATTGTGTGCATTCAGGCATTCACATGGGTTCAGGCATTCACATGGGTTCAATGTTTTGCTCTGTGTGACATTGAAAAAATAAAAAACATTTAAACATCACACTGGTTTAGACCATTTTTTTTCTTACATAGTTTAATTGGATATTTCCTATCAATCATTTTATCACTTTAATGAAATAGCAACTTACCATCCAATTCTCAGGTCCAGCTACCACATGAGTGAAGATGATCCCAGAAGGTTCTGGATCAACTTGAAGCCAGACTGGAGTGAAGAGTTTATCAGTTGGTGGTAGGACCCCAAATTTATGGTACACATCTCCATTGTTATCCACAGCCCATACACAGTCACTACCACATGAAAGGTGGGTGAAAAAAATATTGCCTGGAAACAAAAAAAAAATAGCATCTGATCACATATATAAAAGCCCTTATCTGTCAGTAATATTGGTGATAATTCTTGATGGAAGGTAAAAGGTTTTCTAAGATGATTAAAAGAGAAGTAATATCCTGTGTAAGTAATGATCTGTAGATATATCAGAATTAGATATACATATGTAATTGGACCGCTTCTCTTTGTTCCCCTTTGGTGCACACTGCTAATGCCGTGGTCATGTTTACACTGTAACAGCACCAAGAAAACTGGTATGATCCAGCTCAGACTTCAATCACATGACCATAATATAGTTGGTACAACTATATACACGCATGAGTAGAAGGCAATATGACAAACCTAAATATATGTTATAGCAAAACAGCAGATAATTTTTACTTATCCTCGTAGTACAACCAATGGACTCCAGGGGTCCATAAATGCTAACTTTTCAATGATTTTGATGAACATAAAAATCCTTAGCCTTATACCTGTATTTATTGCTGAAAAAGAAAAACAACATTGAGTCTAGTCAGCCTAGATGGGTGACCATTTGGGGATACCTGGTGTTGTAAAGTTGGATGTGGGGGTGGTGTAATGGATAACAGCTCAAAATTGGAAATCAGATAGCTAAGTTCCAATTCCAGTCAGGTTCATTACATTCACTTACATGCATTAGGTAAAGTATGAATCTATCACTTCTCCCTGTAACTCTCTGTGTTCTAGTGACATTATCACCTTCCTTGGGGTGGAATGATTAAAAAAAAAGTATTTTTTAATGAATACATAATTCAAATCCATGATTCCTTATTGGAGCTATGGGCCCCATTTTGGGCTTCTGTAAAAAAATAGCTTAAATTCATTCCCAGTTGGTTTTAAGCTAGTAGTAATTACAATAATGCTAATAATAAAACCACATACTTAGTTTATGACTTAATAATCTAAAAGTATGGTTTTGGGGTGTGTAGGTGGTGTAATGGTTAACAGCGCAGACCAAGAAATTGGCAAGCTGAGTTCAAATTCCAGTTGAATTCATTACATTCACTTTTGCACAAATACCCTTGAGAAAGGTATGAATCCCTTTTTATTCCCCTAGATATGGGTTAAATAGAAGAATAAACTGAGCCCTCTAGCTATGGTTGGCAACCAGTCTAGGAGAATGACAACACTAAATTCAAAACTATATGTAGTCCCAATAGAGTGCTTACTATGAAACCATTGACAAAATCATGGAGTTCACAATGACTGTCAATGTATTATTATTATGTTTTACAATAATTTCCACCATGTATAACACCCAAGAGCCACTTGAGGTAGAGGGTTACTGAGTAAGAACCACAGTTTATGGGGATATGTGGGGAAGATAATAGTTAACCCTAGACTTAAACAGGCTAAGATTGTAGTGATCTGGAAAGCATCCTTTTGGGAATTGGTTCTATAAAGCAGTAGTTTATGGAAGGTAGCTGCTTAAGTAGAACTTACATCTCACCAATATGGAGGGAATGAGGGTGGTTTGCTATAAAGTGTGTGGCATGGAGGGTCTTAGCTGTGAATGTTAAAACTAAGAAATTTTTCCAGCTTCTTTAGCAATGAATTTTATGTTCCAGTTGAGGTCTAAAGTGCTCAAGGCATGGAGTCTACCAGAGAGAACACTCATTCATCACAATAGGCAAAAATTCAGTGCAGGTCATTGTCGACTTACAATCTATGCGACTAATGACTGACTTTACAACTGCAAATAGCTATGTCTGGCCACAACTACTCCACATCTGGTAGTGTAAGTGTTTCCCAGCTTGATGTATAACAATTTCCACCCCAGCTCACGGCAGCATAAGCATTCCCTTTCACACTTCAAAGTCAGTGTTAAGGTAGCCTCAATACAACACACTTTCTTCCGAGTTCATTCGTATTTGGAATTCTTCAAAAAAAAAAACTACCAAGCAGCTAATAAGATATTTTGTATTCGTATGTATTTTGGTATGTTTCCCAACTAAAATGTTTTTTTGCATCAGTATTTTGTTGTTTTGTGTGTGTTTAGCAAATATTAAACCAATTGTAGAATAGCACACAGTGTTCGACTTTAACCTGCCAAAAAATATGTAAAAATAAGAAACAAAACGAATCAAAATGTAAAGAAACTTTAAAAATATAAAAAAAAATAACAATAATGCCAAAAGAAAGATAAGATTTCAAAATTAATTACAGGCTGATTTACAACCAAATCGATTTACAACCAGTCAGTTGTAAACAATCATGGTTATAAATCAACGACAGCCTGTATTATAGTTTTGGGAGTTACATTAATTTTAACAAATTAATTTCAAAGCAATCTTTTCTCACTTGAATTTGTCAAACTAATTCTAAATAGATTTTTACTTAACATAATTTACTTGATATAATCAGCACAACAGTGATCTCTTTAATTAGATAAAAACTGTAAAAAATATTAATTAACTTACCAAGCTGTTCCAAGTCTAAACGTACCCAATTGACACCCTCAGGGCAACAGTTGCGTACAGCATTGCGAACATAGATGGTCCCATTGGCGGTGAGACCCCATAATGAATCGTGCGATGCACTGATACAGATGAAATGATTTGAGAAGGATGGTTGCGGAACCATCTTGAAGTGACGAGCTTCAGGTGAGAAGATTACCATTTCACCATTGACATGTTGGGCCCATATATATTCTGCAACATCACAAAATAAAAATAGGTCATAAGAATTGTATGAATATAAACAAGCCTGCACACGCACACATACATACATTTCTGAATATCTTGTGTATATATTTCTATAGGCACACATACGTACATATATTTAGACATACACTACATAATCATTTCCAAGTACATCCATCTGCTAAGGCATCTAACCAATCCCTGTTGCAAATGCCTACTTAGACACATTCAGAGATCCAACCAGTGGTTTATAAAGCAACTATACTGAGCAGATTTTATTTACAGTTTCTGGGAGAGAGTACATCATCAGGCATAATCACCAGTTTGAACAAGGCCAGTATGTGCAAACCGTTGGTCATGATGACTTTTTTTTTTTTTTCCACAATAAATAAGGTAGCTCTATGGACAATCTCCAAACCTCACATAGACCTAACATTGACACATAAAAAATACAATCAATAAAAGCATATATAGAGAATTAAGAGACAAATATTGTGACCATAAACCATTCTACATGGATGGATAAAAAATCCTAGATAGAATAGGTGCAGCAGCCACAAACAGACAAATTCACAAACCAGTCTACCAAACAATACTTCCATCTATACAGCTGAACTGCACGCCATAAAAATGGCACTTAAAATAATAGAAAATTGAAGAGATAAGAAATTTACAATATTCTCCCTATTTAGTTTAACAGCAAAAACCATTGATGTCTTCTGAACAGTTCCCCCTACCCAATTTCACTCACAAGGCTTGAGTCATTCCACAGGATGATTTTCAGGAACTTTCCAAAGGTGTGGCATGCTGGGATCACCCTCCCAGTTTGATAACATTAAGAAGTCACCTTCCTGATAAATTGATCATAGATAGATTTGATGCCAGCTTTCTTGGTCAGGAAGTGAACATTTTGGAACACTACATACATCTATATAATAACACTACAAAATAATAACACTACAAAATAATAACACTACAAAATAATAACACTACGTACATCTTATATAATAAAGGTGAATGTGTCACACTTTTTCAACTTAACATGACACAACTCTAACTTTCAATACCTTATTTCAAATGAAAAAAAATTACTGTTCTCAAATTACGGCATTTCAAAATAAAATTTTCTGTGTTTTCAACTTCACTCCTAGAGGCCATAGCCCAAAGTATCATAGCATTTTGGAATCAAGCTGACTTCATGAGCAAATTAAAAACATTCCAGGCTGGATTTGGACCCACAATCCTGAAAATCTGGATTCACAAGTTTTCATTACTGTGATTGTTTTCAACAATTTTTTATGATTTTTTTGCAACAAATTTTTTTACAATAGCAAATTTTATAAGTTAGAAATGAATTTGGGGATAATTAAAATTAACTGTGAAATCCAGTGAAAGTCACCCATGAAATAAAAATAATTGTTTATATGGAAAGTAAGGACCTACATACATCAAATTTAAATTAAGTGGCAGCAGAAGAATTATTAGGTCGGTGCAAAAATAATGACGTAATAATGTCGTTTTTTGACGTTATAAAATACGTCAAAAAACGACATTATTAGGTCATTATTTTTGCACCAACCTAATATCATTGAACTTTTAAAAAGTAAGCTTAGATATACTTAAATACAGCGATCAATTTTGAGTTCTGTAGTTTTTTGTGTCCTATTGCATCTACTCCTTCCTTACCTATTGGTATGAAGCCCAATCAAGAGCCTTCCTCAGGAGCTAGCATAAATGCTGCCCAATAGGGTAGCTTTTATGCTAGTATATACAGATATATCTGTCATGGGGGACTTTGAGAGCCCTATATTGTTGAGCACTATTTGAGGGCCCTATATTGTTGAGCATTATTTTGCTTTTAGTGTTATGCTCGTTTGCTGAAGTCCTACTGCTTTCCATGATATCAAGCATTTTCTCAGTATGCCTGTGAACTTCTTCAGATATTTTTTGTGGGGTAATTTTACGGCCTTTCAATCTTGGCCATATAGGTGTTCCCCATCCGTCAGTGGGTTTCGATGGTGTGTGCATGGTATGTATGCATCAACTACCACTGTAACATCTTGAATTTGCCCAGTGGGTGTAAAGTGCTCATTTTCATGAATAGCTGTTGCCGACTGCTTGTTGATAGCATGAAAACAAATGATACTTTTAATTGTAGTTAGTCACTATTCACTGGGAATTTATTTTGTGAAATATACAGGGTGTCCATAAAGTCTGTGTGTACTTTAAAAAATTTATAACTTTATTTGTATTTGTGATATAAATAATCTGTAAAAAATGTTATAAAGTTTAATGTACACAGTTTTAAGTATAGTTATTGAATAATTCTTTACCATAAAATTTGCAACAATTTTTAGATAAGTAAAAAATATTTTCTTTTTTCCAGAATCAATTTGATCCATGGCTTCAACTGAGGAAAAAGTAAACTGTGTCCTTTGGTTAGCTGAAATGAAATATACTATTGCTGTACAAACAAAGTTTAGAACTGAATACAATGAAGAAGCACCTTATAGGAACACTATTGCTAAATGGATGCAAAAATTTAAAGAGACAGGCTCCGTGGAGGACATGGGAAACAAAAATAAAATTTCAATAAAACCTTAAAAAATATAGATTTACTTCTTTCTAATCCTTTCTAAAACAACATTCAACCCTCTACCTTGAGTGGCTCTTGTATTGGATGACTATATGAAAAAATAAAAAAAATAGCAAGAATAAGCGAGATGAAACAAAAATAAAATTGAATTGAGCAGCCAAAAAAGAAAAAAGAAAAGTAGAAAGAAAAATTAACTTTACACACTACCCCATAAAAAAGTTTGGAAGGAAACTTCCAGCAATATTAGAAAGAGTTATAATATCTAGTGAACTTGAAAAATCTTCAAAAATCAGAATTTTCAAAGATGATTATCTCTGAAAATGCCTATGTCTTTTCTAAATGAACAAAATTATATTTTATATTTTTTATTTTTGGTGAGAAATGACACAGGCATGTCTGAAAACTGATTTTTCAACATTTTTCCCAACATGCTACTATTTTGTCTATTGACCTAAAATATATACTATTATTATTATTATTATCATCATCATCTTTTCCAAATTTATATTTTCACATTTAATATTTTTGTTGTCACTAAAATGCAACAAATTATGCAGCACTAATATGGCTATAAAAATGCATTTTCTGTACATTCCTTTCATTTACTTCTTCATTAGAATAGGTTGTGATTATCTCTTCCTCTAAAGCAAATATTCTTTTAATTTTAAGTGAGACACAAACACTCA